>OX463863.1:3805660-4405660 GCA_949825065.1 Odontocerum albicorne | reverse complement strand
CTGCAAAGCCCTACCATATAAGGTAGCCTTATGAGTGCTGTGTTGGCCTTGTTACCAGCTTACACTTATAAACGGAGTTTAAGTCAAAGAAAATTAGTTTCGTTTTTTGTATAATATATAAGATATATCATCTACTACCTTGATCAAAAAGTTTTAGGACCAGCCACCGTGTGGCGCTGTCAGTCACCCGATTGGAATTCTTTTTTGCTTAGTTACCACGTCTGTCATTGACACTTCCCTCCAAATTTCAGCGTCATAGCTTGACATTTGTAAAAGTTACGCTGTACTGAGTATATCTACCTTTGTGCGTGTTTTCGATTTTTTACAAGTTCGAAAATGGCATAAACGAGTTTGCATTAAATTTTGTGTGAAAAACGGATTTAACGGTCCGTAGACCTTGGAAATGTTGGAGAAGTGTTTTGGCAACGATACTCTTTAGAGATCAAACGTTTTTTGGTGGCTTGAACACTTCAGAAGTGGTCGTGAGTCGGTCGAGGATAACAAACACAGTGGCAGGCCGTCGACGTCGAAAACCGATGAAAACATCGATAAAATCAAAGAAATGTTGGCCGAAAACCGCAAATTGACCATCAGAGAGCTGGCAGAGGACTTGAACATCGCTTATGGATCCGCTCAAGACATTTCGGTTAATGATTTGGGCCTCAGACGTGTTGCTGCATAACTGGTGCCGAAAGACCCCGTTGAAATCGCGAAAGACATGATTTCCAAGTCCGAAAAAAGCACGTCGTTTTCAGTCAAAAAAGAAGGCGATGCTCACGGTTTTCATGAATTACAACGGTGTTATGCATCATGAATTCTTGCCAGAAAAACAGACAGTCGACAAAGAGTATTATTTGGGCGTTATGAGACATTTTCGTGAAGCAATTCGCCAAAAAAGACCAGATTTGTGGGCAAACAACTTGTGGATTTTGCACCACGATAACGCACCGTCGCACAATGCGATCCTTATCCGTGAGTTTTTGACCAAAAACAACACGAATACTATCCAGCAGCCTTAGAATTCACCTGATCTGGCTCCCTGCAACTTTTTCCTGTTTAACCGACTTAATAAACCACTTCGCGGAACGCGTTACACCCCCGAAAGGATGTCATGAAAAAATCGAAGACGGCTCTGATGAACATACCGAAAATTGAGTACCAGCGGTGTTTCGAGGATTGATCCAGCCCTGGCGTAAGTGCGTTGCAGTTGATGGGGAGTACTTTGAAGGGGACCATATCGATTTTGATGAATGAACTTGTGTTTTCGATTTTATGAATAAAGTCTTAAAACTTTTTGATCAAGGTAGTATTTCTTTAATTGTTTCAGAAGATTTTAATCAAAAAAAAAAATTGATGGCTTCAAATCTTCTGAAGCAAAAAAATCTTTTTATTCCTAGATTTTAAGGCCCAGTCATCACATAACTTGGTATTTCAAATTGATTCAGATTTTTCTATAAAAGAAGAAAATGCAGCAGAGGTCACTGCGCCAGTATTACCTGATATTGCTATAGACATACAGGAAGCAGATATAAAACAGGAATGTGCTCGGGACAGTAACACAGAGACTGTTGATGTTTTTGAAACGGATACAATAACGAGTGAGTATAAATATTTGAATTGTATTCTAAATAAGTTTTTGCTAGTTGATTAAATTCTTATCAATATCATCATTTTAATTTGGTTTGAAATAGGATTCAAGTTAAGCCTTAGCACAAATAATAAAGTCAAAATGTTTTTATCTGAACCATGTCAATTTTTCTTTAAGTTAAAAGTGTGATAAAAGTTGTATAAATGTATGTTGTATAAATCTAAGAGCTCTAATTTGAGAAATGCTTTATTAAAAAATCTTTTCAACCCATCAATATTTAAAAAATATATAATTCAGAGATTTTTTTAAAATTTTCACTTTTTTTTTAGAATCAGATGATGTGAGCAACCAATTTTATGAAAATAAAAGCAGTGCAAATGGTTATCATGGCTTTGAAAATTGTGGAAACATGTTCTCAAACAGTTAAAATTTAAAACGCAAATTAAGAATTCATAGTGGAGAAAATCCTGGCAGCTTGTAAAAAGTTATTTACACAAAAAAATTGTTTAAAACATAAAAATTAATCCATCTGGAGAGAATTCTTATGGTTGTGGAAATCGTTCACAGGTGTTCTCATTAAAATACTAATTAAGAGATCATGAAAGGATTCCTGGTGGAGAGAAGACGTACAGCTGTGGATATTGTACAAAAAAATGTCATGAAACGGTTCAAAATAGAAAGCAACTTGACAGTTTGGAAAGCAGTCTCAAACAATAGAAGTTGAATACACCATTTAAGGATTCATAGTGGATAGGAGTCCTTACATCTATGGAAATTGCGCAAAGACATTCTTATTTAATATCTTAATAAAGAGGTTATTTAATATCTTATGCAAGAACTCATAGTGTCGAGAAACACTCAAACTCCATTGTAGAATTGCATTTTTAAATTAATGTTATCGAAAAATTCATTTTTCAAAAAGCAGGAGCGTAAAACCACATTTTTTATTTTGTCACTTTACTATTTTTCATTACTTTTGAAATAATTTTTCAGGTGTTATATTTAGTTGTTTCATATGATTTTTTTATATTAATAGCCTTGTTGTATTGTGTTGTGCTATTCTGCATACCGGCTGGATTGATATTAATTTTATTATGAATAAAGCAGCATGAATTATTGGCAATTTTTTACTATGTAACCCTTAAGCTTTGATACTTTAAAATAAGTCATATCTAGAATGTGCTTTTTTTCTGGAAATTTTCCAAGGAATTGAAGAACGAAAAAAAAATATTTTAAAAAAGCCACCGGAATGATTTGTTTAAATGTATAATATTAAATATGAGGAATGTTGTTATAAATAAATTTGTGGTTGACAGAGAGAAAGAGTATTGTGGTTGACAAAGAGATCGGGTCTTCATTTCATTCAGCTTCCATATTTGTTTTCCACTCGCTCCGTACATCTTGTGATGGCATGAACATGGATAATTTTATACATTCGTCATGTTTATTTACATCACACTTTATTTTAAAAAAATATTGAGCTCTCCGGAAGGTATTTCAAAGTTTCATGTCAAATTTGAAAGTCAAATTACACCAAATACTTAGAATGATGGTTTTCAATACTTTTAGTATATCAGTAATCCCTCATGTCATAAAATCAGTGGTAATTGGTCTTTAATAAAATAAATGACTAGAGATAATTTTGATTACGATAAAATACCTCTATTTTAATTTTTGTTACAACTTTCAGTGTATCTTTATAATTAAATGTTCACTCTACACATTATATCTGGTATTCTCTGGGTAAAATGAATTATATTTGTAAGCAATTTGCTAGTGTTCCTTCTATTAATGCAGTCTGTGCTAGAGAGCGAGAATTTTCGTCTATGATTTTTTTCTATGAAGTATAGCTTAATTTGACACGGATTTTTTGCTCTATGTTAGATTGTGTACATATTAATGTTTACTTTCATCATAGATACACTTGTAGGTAATTTTTTCATCACCGAGAAACTATAAAGTGAATAGGCCGAAATAGATTGGCAGTAGCCTTTTATAAATACCCATCGGCTAATAATTTTCTACAAAATGGAGCCCTTACGGCTTTAAATTATTTATTTCTTCTTTCATGGTCACCATAATTGGCCTCATATGAGGAATGCCGATTGAGTGGAAAGAGGGAGAATTCCAAGAAAGTTTGGAAGTATGGAAGAGTCCAGAAAGCCAGAAGACTTAACCGTAAGATAACTAACTCAGATGGTGTGATATGGTCCCCTACACAAACAGTAGCACTAACAATTGATGGACAGACCCTTCCTCAGAGGGACTATGCATTCTACAACTCTGGTAGAAAAATATTATATTATTTCATATCCATAGTGAGTGGTTCGAGTGCTGCAGATACGAACACACAAAACAGCAATGCAGTTCATCTGCACGTTGCTTTAAATGTGGCAAATCCCACCTCGGTGACGGCTCCAGCATGTTTTACATGCGGTGTGCGCCATACGGCAGTCGACAGACCCTGCCTGGAATTTATCAGGCAAACTAATATAAAACGCTGTACCGGACAGGGTACAAAGAACTGTAGATAGGCACGATGGTTGCTGCACAATGCTCGGAGAATTCAGGTTGCGGTTCCAAAACACGTCGATCACCCAAAAGTTAAACGATGAAGGATTTTTTCCACGCTACGCCACTGTGTTAGGGGCGGGGCCCGTTTCTGATCGAGGCGGGGCCGTAGTGTTCGAGAAACAGACGTCTCGATCCAGGGCTTCCAGTAACGTGGAGCGAAGATTGTTTCCAGCGAAGCGAAAATATGAAGTGAAGATGTTTTGCAGAGCAGAGATTCCTCTGTGTAAGTCGAAGAAGGTCAGGAGAAGTAAAACGCAGGAAGAGTCGAGTTGAGAATATATTTTCAAAAAAGAGAGGCCTCTTATGAACAGTCAGTCGGCCACAGTAAGCCGTCGCATCCCGCACAAACGCGGGATTTTCGGCATTCCTGGGTCCTGCTTAGATCGACTGGTCAGGGACCTACTGTGGCGACCCCCGTACACGAGTGACATTTCCGTTACGGTCGCGCTAGCGTCCGGACCCAAACAAACATAATTTTTCATGAAGAATATTGACAGATTTTACATAAAGAACATAGAATATAGACAGATTTTACATATTTTCAGCAACCATATAACAAACAAATATAAATCAATACACATACATTAATTAATAAACCATATCGTAGAGCTTACATATACAATGTCTTTTCGTTATAAATCCTAGACTTTACATACACAAATTATACACATATAAATGTCAATACACAAGAATATGTCTATATCATTATTTCTTTGTACAAAAGGGGTGACGCATGCGTCCGATACAAACGCCTTATGACAGAACATGTCTTACCGGGCAGCATCAAAATCCACCCTAACCTCTGTGAAATCATTCACCGAAGTTGTTGCATATAACGAATAAACCTCGCACCCACCTTTCCAAAATATCCCCTCTGCTAACCATTCTAAATCCTGAAAACCAAAAATGTTAATTGCCACCAAATCCTCGGGTCCCACTTTTGGCCCTCATATAATTTACTAATTTAACACCCGTAGAGCTGATTGGAAGAAATTCTCCCATACCCTCGATGCCTCAATACATCTAGATTGGCCGACACACCAAAACTTCCATATTCTGTATGAATTCGTGGAGTTGGTGATACAGGTGACTCACTCTTCGATTCCCCTTTAAAAAAACGGCTCCTTTAAGCCACGACCCCCTCCATGGTGGGATTAAGAATGTAATTCTAATGCAATTAAGTCTCGGAAAAAAGTGTATCAGTCTTATAAAAATAACACCACTGTGTCAAATTTTCTAATTCGTAAAATACGAGGGGGGATCAAATTTAAACGAGACTTTGGTTTTAGAACACGTAATTTAAAACAGAGCGTGCGGCCGCCTCGAATAGTGTTGGATGGGGATATCAGGAGTGAAGAGAGTGGTCGGCCGGCCCTGGCAGATTCCGTCATTTGTATGGCACACAATGTCTGAGAAAGAGGTGCACCTGTCGATTGCGCAACGCATAATTATCAAGTTTCTCGCTAATGAGGACGAAAAACGGACTAAAATTCTGATCAAACATTGTCCAAGCCCTGTGCCTCATGTCCCAACAAGCCCCGTATGTTTGCCTGACATAAGTTCATGAAAGGCCGTGAAGGGGTCGAAAACGAGAGCCATGATCATCGCTCATGGACGAGCATTACCGAACAGAACATTAACGCCATTTGTGATTTTCCTGAAGGCGGCCGACGTTTGACGGTTTACGAAATTTGTTCTGAGATAGGAATAAGTAATGCGAGCTCTCAATCCATAATCACAAAGACCTATGATTCCGTAAAGTGAGTCCCACGTCTTTTGACTGCAGAACAAAAGTTGGCTCGTCTGTAGCGGCTTTTAGCGTGGTATACACAAGAAGGGAACAGATTTATGAATCGCATGGTTACTTGCGATTAAACTTGGGTACACCACTACACGCCAGAGTCGAAACAAGCCAGCATGGAGGGGAGAAAGAAACATTCCTAAGTCTTGGAAAATATTTCAAGTTGTCCCAATACCTAAAATGGGTAAAGATCTTTCAGACGGAAATTCCTATAGACCAATTGATGCAAGATCAACTATGGAGAAAAAACCAACGCCTTCTTGCTATCAATAGATCAGGTGTCTTTCTCGATATTACAAATAACTTTAGAATAAAGTATCCCAAACACTTAAATTTTATCCAATTGTCTGAGTTCCCTTCAAGCAATAGGAAAGCACCCATTTCGATCCCCAAATAGTATAAATCTATATATAAGGGAAACCATATCCAACATTGAAGTGGGAAGAGACAGTCTGTACCGCTCCAGTCATCTCGTAGCCTACGGAGTTTCGGTTCGCCGCCATTAAAAGCTGAGGTCTCGCTCGAGCTGTTATGCCTTGTTGACTGATCAGCAAAAATGAGATTTTGAGTCGGTCGTGAACGTTACACAGAGATTCTCGTAGAAAATGTTGTAGAACAATTACGTCAGGTTAATCTTCTTCTTTGGATATTTCAGGGTGTCTCCAAGAAAACACTTGATAGAAGTATTATCTTTATTTTAAAATATATGTTAGTCGAGCAACTACCAGATAATAAATGACATGTGTTATACTATTTAAAGAGTTTCTTATATAAAAGGGTTTTTCTAATCTTACTGACGCACATTCGATGGTACGTGACATAATGCATGGACAGGGTGACTGGACAGGATGTGTGGGATAGATATTTTCAAATATTGGTACAATTGATAATTATGGATTTCAAATCAGTATGTGACTAAATGTAATCAGGCTTCCTTTCATACCCACGCAGTGTGAGGAACCGATAAGACAAATGGTAAAGTACTCATGGGTTATAACAGAGCGCAGCGGCGCTGAGTGGAGTTATTCAGCCGCGCTAAGCAGTCACCGCCACTATCAATCGTTTACATAAATTTTCGAATATTAATGAAAAAAAAATTAAATCTCATGCCCTTCAGAGGTCTTTTCTTGAATATTTAATCAAAGAATAATCTCAAAAAATCCTCCCGATGTGAAGGAAAAATAAAAAATCATTATTGCGTCATGTTTTTTTTATTGATATTGCATGTAGAACTCCATTTTATTACAGAATTATTTAACACTTAAATGTAAAAAAATTAATACAAGCTAAATTCAAGTGACATATGTTTTGCTGTTATTGCCAAACTCTTACCGATTGTAAAATAGTTTACAGTATATGGCTTAAAACATTATTTTTCAAATATGTTGGACACCACCTGCTTTTGCACAACTGTCACACATAAAACTTTCGTACAATAATATTATCTTTACCCAAATTTGATGTAAAACAAGATGAAAAAAATCAAGCCAGTTAAAAGGCATTTTCAAAACAAACCGCTGGAATTTTTTTTTCTTTTACCAAAAAGAGTTTTTTGTAATTCAAAAAGATTTTCTTGCATTTATTGTTTGATTTGGTTAACACATTAATCCTAGAGCTAGGATCCAACAAGTTTCAAAGTCACGCCAATCATTTTTGGCTGCGGTTTTTTTTTAATATTAATAAGAGGAGAATTATACAAGTTTATTTGTTCATTAATTTAAGTATCACGGTCCTGCTTTGTTATGTGTAATTGTTAAAGCAAATTGTATCGCAAAATTCTACCATAAAAATCCAATGGAAGTGAACTACTCTCTGATTTAATTTCCAGCAAATTTTTCGCATATTGCGATGGCCCTATCATTTTATTTTTAAACACTTTTATGATTTAAAAATCTTATATTAAATGATCTAACTGTTTATCTACAGACTCTCAGGAATTACATATTTTATAGATTCCACTTTTTTTCTAGAATATTTATTTTATTTTTCACTACTGGGTAGTGCAACAAGAAAAGCCATTTATAAATTTGCTGCGGTACACGATTGCAGAACGTTTGGAAATCATTAAACTTTAAAATAAAAATGGTGAAAACATGTAGATGATGTATGTCCATTATAATTATACACGTTTGACAACTGAAAAATGGGTGCAAATTTAAAATTTCAGTTCTTGTTAGACCACCCTATATTATTTAGAAGGTTAGTCTTGACTAGATATGTATTCTAACTAAAAAAAAAATTCTAAATGTCTCGAGTGTATACAATCAGCAACAAAATATGAATGTCTTTGAATTATATGTTCTGTAAACCATTTCTAGCATTTGATACTGGTGTATACTCCTTCATATATAACTATGCAAGAAGAAGAAGAAGAATATCTAAGCAAAAAACATTTGGTATCTATGGAATTCAACAGCCTGCCAATCATGTATGCATAGTTGGCAAATAACCTCAATTGTCCAGGATGTCATTGTTTAAAAAGCTATAATTGTGTTGAAATCAGAATATCGAACTGTTTATGCGAGTTATAAAATTAACGGTTCAAACTGATTACTTATATCAGTGTGCACTGCTTTGTATTGTCATATTTTTGTCACGTTTGATTTTGACAGTTGGGACTATTTTTTCATCAGTACCGCAGGTTTGGCTCTAAAATACTATAAATTATTTTGCGCTTGTCATATTTTAGGATACATTTGATTTTAACAGTTCGCTGAAATGTCGAATATCTTCTAGGAGTTCTCGGAATTTTGTTATATTTTTTCCGGGTTACGCAATTTTTTTATATCTAAAATTAACTCAACGTGAGCGTATAGCGCGTAGCGTTAGACTAATATGAAATACAATTTATATGCATTAAACATCGCAGTTCCTAGTTTTTTCTCTATTTTATAAAATTTTTTTTTTTTACTATAACCATTTAACTGATTATTATATACTGTTTCTATTTTGCTTTATTAAAAGAATTCTCATTGAAGAAAACCATTTATTTAAATCACACTCTCAGGGTTCATATACACTGAAATCTAGTCACTACATTCAAGGCCATTATTCAAGAAGGAAAGAAACGCCATCTTTTCATTAATGCCATAGAGGTCTTATGAAAAAATACCATAAATTACATGAATAATTTTGCATTAAAGTCAAATGAGTCATTTAAATCCGAATTTAAGTAAGTTCACTTTTAATGGTAAACTATTTAAAACCAACATTTTAAACAAATTATCCATTTCAGTATTCTGTTCAGATAAACAAAAAAAAATTAAACATTTTATATTTAAAATTATTTGTTTACCGCAGAACTATTATGATATGAGTGCATTTTGTTACTAAATTCCTTTTATGTATCTCAGCCATTTCTCTTTTTAAATTTTCTTTTAAGTTAAAAACACATCACCCAAATAATCAGCCAATCACTTATCCGATAAGGAGCGGCAGCCCGCAGGATTGGAACTAAAAAATCAGAAACCAACCACCTTACCTCTTTTCTTTAAATAATATTATGTTGAAGAAGGTTACTGATTATTACTGCTTTTTTTGCTTATGATCCTTGATAAAAAAAAATATTATTTCACAATTATAAGTTTTATTTCAATATAAAATACAAGAGACAGAAAGAATAATTTTTATTGTCATTAATATAATATTTTAATCATAAAAGGTATATAATACATTCGAACACAAATCAACTATAATTATTGTATTATTTGTGGGAAAATTCTCCCAACACATGATCCTATTTTTGGGCATAACTTTGCCCAGTTTTTCTATAATGGCTTTCTTTTTTTCTTCATTCACTCCGCAAGGTGCAGTATAGGTACATGCTTGAGGTTTAGGTATGCTAAGATAAGGTTTAGTTAAAAAGTTTATCTTGTACTCCACGGAATCATTCTCAAATGAAGTTTTATATATTAAAAATTTATTCCCTCTGAAGGCTTTGACAATTAAGATGTCCTTCATGTAAGGTCTGTGTGGGTTCATTTTTTTATTATTAATTTTATAATTGGATGATCCATCCTTCCACTTAAAGAAATCCAAATGATCCGTGGCTTTTATTTCAGTCTTTCCTGAATTGACTTTTGAAACTGCTTCGTGGAAATCATTGAAGTCGTATGTTTTTCCTTGGGCTTTCAATGACATCTATACAGAATGATAATCTTTTGAAGATCAGCTGAAACACACAGAGAATCGGGTTTAAACATCGGCTGCATCTTTATGGTAGGCTTCCCTCGCAGCATCAGCTCGATATTTGTGTGTTCTAAAGGAAACACAAATGTCCTAATCATCAGGCATACAATGTTCTTTATGAAGTGTTTAAGCTCACATTCCCCATGCCCCAATTTGGTGAAATGTCTTTTCATCTCCTTTAACACATTTCTATATGCATCATACGAGCACTTCAGATGCGGATGTTTCCTTATGAAATCCTGATGCATCAAAGTTATACTAATGTCACTTGGCAAGTAACGAATATGGGGAGCATGCTCCATTCTAGAATGAGAAATCGTAGGATGAAAAAGTTCAATATGTGCAGAAATTGGGGCCTTGTCTATTTTATCAACTGCTGCTTGTGAACCTCGTCCATCTTTAAATGTGGTTAATTAATATAGAGGCGTTTTCTTTTCTATCCTGTACAAAACAGAATCGTTTTTACCACGATACCCCAAAATTGTTAAAAAAAAACTTACAAACGTGTTGCAGGGTATTTTGCTCATCTGTGGAAAAATGCTTCATGGTGAATTATTTTATGATAGCCTGATTTTTTACTGGTTTACGTTGACAGTTTGCTAACATATACCATATGAATGTTGATTCTTCCGAGACATTTCCATAAATTGCTGTTGTATTAGTTTTCTTCAATTATTATCAGACACCTCATTTTGCACACATTAGTATCGCAAGGGTCGGGTTCCAGTGCCAGAGAGGATGTGTTTTGCTTGTAATTGTTAAACAATAGTTGGTATTTTGATTTTTCTTTTCCTTTCTGTACCTCGTTTTGTCAGAGATGGAAGTGAATCTTGTAGAGAAGAGTTAGATCCTTCAACAATTTCAACATTTTCAATTGTTGCCCAGTTATTACTGGGTTCAACATTTTTTTTTCTTCAACAGCATATAAAGATTTTTTTAATATTAATTGAATTATTGGCTAAATCAGATATAAAAATCAAAATTATTAATGAAGTACGAAGTAGCTAATTGTAAACAAATATGTATGTGAATAACATACCATTATTTTATCGGATTTTGCACCACTTTGAACGTTGCCTTGCCTTATTCAATAATGCCAATGCAAGGTGGAGAATCTTCTTCCCACGGCTCATAGTATAAGATAGAACAAATATTTTTTCAATAAAATGCTGCGCAAGACAAACTTACAAAACGCAGTTAAGTGTGTCAAAAATGTCATGATTCATAAATGAAAAACAGTAAAATGTGAATCATAAGCTTATTAATAAGCTATTCATAAGCTATCCATTAGCCATTCATAAGCACGCAGCAAACGCATAGGCACTTGCTGTCTTTTTGCATTTTTTGCTTAGGAAAACCTAGCATTTTGTAAAATTAAAATAGACATATTGTCGATTTTGTATTGAAATAAATGGTTTTCTGTATTTTTTCTTATGGATTATGTTTCAGAATTTGATATGGGATATTGCCTCATACTAAGTTAAATTTCAGATTTTTTCCCATTAGTTGCGTTATTGCTTATGAGGGCAGATTAGCTTTTTTACAATAAAATCAAGTTGTTTGGTTCAAACTCTACTTACTTTATACGAAAAATTACATTTTTATGTTATTTAAAAGAAATCCTGTACAAATCAAACAAAAATATAATTTCTCAAACATTTTCCATTTAAAATTAATTGTAATCAGTGTATAACTGCATGGAGATCCTCTCTATTTTCAGGATGAAAGGACTTGATTGAATGGAAAAAATTGCTGTTCACTAATATCTTCCTTGCCAGATTTGCTTTTTCTCCCATTACAGAAAATTTCCTTCTTTCTTGGGAATGCTGTGAGCTCTCTGAGTGGGGAAGACGATTTCGCCACGACAACTTAAGAAATCCTTCCACAACAGATAACTCCTTCCTGTTTTAACAATAACATCATTCAGTGAAGAGACACGCATAACGCCTGTATAAAAACAAATACTAACTACCCTTATTCAATGGAAACCCAATCCCGCCACTGTCCCTTGAGACTTGTTAATTGTCACTATAAACGTCGATTTCGACAATGACAACAAATTTATTTTAATTAGTTTTGATAATCTGTTTAAGAAAAATAAATTTTTCTAACATTGTAAGTTTGTGGACTTGTTTTACTTAAATTGGACGACTTTCTAAATAAGAATCCTCACGTCATGCAGTAGCTTCTGCATTAATGTTGTGTTTCATTTTCACTTCACTATAACTGTATGTTTTCATTTTCGGCTTTACAGCATTGGGCAAGTTACATAATTGAATTTTTGTATTGTATGTTTTTTTTAATGGTTTTATATTGTGAACTATGACATCTTTGAAAATTGAAACTCTGTTCTTATTGTTATAAAAGGACAAATATATATAGCATCATTATGATAGCAGACACCCTCAAGGGTTATTTAACACCGTATTTCAATTAGCTTTTATTGGCCAATGACAATATTACAAACTAAGTATATATAAGTTGAGTGTTATGATAGGAAGGTAGTGGTTGTGACTTTCTAAATTAGATGATATGAAAAAATGTTTGGTATGAAAAACAGTAAAATTAACGATGCCAGACAAATTGCAAAAAACATCTTCAAAACCCTTCTGATAGGTGACAGTAACACATTAAGCTTTAGATGTAGTGTAATGCATGTGTCTAGTGTTCATACAACATCATAAATATTTATATAAGACCTCTGGAAAACAAATCTACACACACCACTAACAAAGAAGATAATTATTTTATTTTTAGTTAAGGCATTAACTTTGTGGAGGTTTAAAAACATTTTAATTTGTTTTATCAAACGCTGTTTATTCCATTTAATGTAATAGTATACCCCTACCGGTTTCAAGGTTTTCATATCGTCATCAGGGGAGCACAAGCAAGTATTGTCTTGTCAAATTACTAAGAAGATTATCATGTCAGGAAAGATTTCATTTTCTAATATTGGGCATTGAATATAGTTTTATGCTTTCCTACGTGACAGAGTTAACATATAAACTCATTGTTAAACTGTTGTGAATGTTTCCAGGTTATAGATGGATCCTCAGCTACACAATAGTGCAGATGTAATGGTGAAAGAAGAAAAGGCAAAAGAAGGGTATACTGCAGCAGTGTTCCCCCAGTATGATATCAGTGTACATGAGGCAGATATCAAACAGGAATGTGCGCAAGATATCAGCGCAGATTCCATACATTTTGTTGATAATCCCACAGACCCAAGTAAACTTAATAAACTCATTTTGTTGAAATAAAATAAATATGTGAGATATGACAATCAATTAACTTATGTTGTATGCGTCTACAATCAATTAACTTATGTTGCATGTCTAGTGTTCATACAACATCATAAATATTTATATAAGACCTCTGGAAAACAAATCTACACACACCACTAAAAAAGAAGATTATTATATTATTTTTAGCAAAGGCATTAATTTTGTGGAGGTTTAAAGACATTTTAATTTGTTGTGTCAAACGCTGTTTATTCCATTTTATGTAATAGTATAACCCTACCGGTTTCAAGGTTTTCATATCGTCATCAGGGGAGCACAAGCAAGTCGTGTCTTGTCAAATTACAAAGGAGATTATCATGTCAGAAAAAGGTTTCATTTTCTAATATCGGGCATTGAATATAGTTTTATGCTTTCCTACGTGAAAGAGTTAACATATTATAAACTCATTGTTAAACTATTGTGAATGTTTCCAGGTTATAGATGGATCCTCAGTTACACAAAAGTGCAGATGTAATGGTGAAAGAAGAAAAGGCAAAAGATGGAGATACTGCAGCTTTGTTCCCTCAGTATGATTGCAGTGTACATGAGGCAGATATCAAACAGGAATGTGCGCAAGATATCAGCGCAGATAATCCCATAGACCCAAGTAAACTTAATAAACTCATATTGTTGAAATAAAATAAATATGTGAGATATGACAATCAATTAACTTATGTTGTATGCGTGGTGTTTAACCTACAGGTACACACCACCTATTCCATACCAGGCATGGATAAGGTGGTGTGTACTTTTAGCCAAGATGTTTTCAACATTTTTATTTTGAAAATAATTTAAATCATTATAATAAGTAAAAAGTTGATAAATCACGGTATGTTGATGTTCTGTTATGTTGTATACCTCATTTTGATCAAAATCAATGATTTTTTCCTGTCTCTAAATTGAAAACACACTGGCCTGTGCGGTACTGATTTATGTGTGGATAATTCAGTGCTTGACATTGAAACTGTTATTGAATAAATCAATATCATCTGAAGGCCATAAAATATAAGGTATTTCTGCTGATGAGAACCAAATCCTAGACCTTAGAACTATTACATATATTAACTGGACCATCAATCTTCTGGAGCATTCGACTTAATAATCTCCTTGAGTCACATCGTATAAGCTTTAAAGTCATGCCATATTAAGATAAGATAGGTCTATTAGTGCTGTGTTGGCCTTATTGTTAGTACTTATTGTCATTTCAGACTTATTAACAGAAAGTCAAAGAAACGAGGTTTCGAGTTGATAATATATTATCTATTTGTTTTATTACTTCAGAAGATTTAAACTTGTATGTTTTTTTCATAGATATTAAAGCCCAGCCATTTTATGACATATTCAATAAAGAAATTACTTCAGTAATGAGTTCACAAAGGCAAACCTATGATTTGGAATTGGAAATCTGTTCAGATGTTTTCATAAAAGAAGAAAATGTACCACAGGATACTGCGCCAGTATTACCTGATTTCGCTATGGACATACAGGAAGCGGATATAAAGAAGGAATGTGCTCGGGACAGTAACACAGAGACTGCTGATGTTTCTGACACGCATGCAATAACGAGTGAGTATAATTATTTTAATTGTAATCTGAATAAGTTTTCGCTTATTCATTGAATTCTCAACAACAAAATTTCTTAATTTAGTTTGAAATAGGATTCAAGTTGTGCCTTAGCATAAATAATAAAGTAAAAATATTTTCATCTGAACTCTGTCAATTTTTTTCTAAGTTAATAGTTCAATACAAGTAAATTGTTGTATGAATAAAAAAACTTACAATAAATTTGAGAAATACTTTATTACAAAAAGAACTAAAATCAATCTTTTCAACCCCTCAATAATTAAGAGTTTTTTTTTAAATTTTAGTACATTTTTAGATTCAGGTGATATGAGCAACCAATTTAGTAAAAAGAAAAGCAGTGAAAATGGTTCTCATGACTTTGAACATTGTGGAAACATGTTCTCAAACAGTTCAAATTTAAAACGCAAATTAAGAATTCATATAGGAGAGACTCCTTACAGCTGTGGACAATGTGACAAGACATTCTCACGAAAAAGTAAATTAAAATATGAAAAGAGTCATTGTGGAGAGAAGCCTTACAGCTGTGGACAATGTGATAAGACATTCGCACAAAAATCTAATTTAAAATCTCATGAAAGGAGTCATAGTGGAAAGAAGCCTTACAGTTGTGGACAATGTGATAAGCCATTCACAAATAAACATAGTTTAAAACTTCATGAAAGGATTCATAGTGGAGAGAAGCCTTACAGCTGCGGACAATGTAAAAAGTTATTCTCGCAAAAATCTAATTTAAAATCTCATGAAAGGAGGCATAGTGGAGAGAAGCCTTACAGCTGTGGACAATGTGATAAGCCATTCACAAATAAACGTAGTTTAAAACTTCATGAAAGGATTCATAGTGGCGAGAAGCCTTACAGCTGTGGACAATGTGTTAAGACATTCTCAACAAAATACCTTTTAAAATGTCATGAATGGATTCATAGTGGAGAGAAGCCTTACAGCTGTGGACAATGTGATAAGACATTCTCACGAAAATTTCATTTAAAATATCATGAAACGATTCATAGTGGAGAGAAGCCTCACAGCTGTGAACAATGTGATATGACATTCTTACGAAAATATTCTTTAAATCGCCATGAAAGGATTCATAGTGGAGAGAAGCCTTTTAGCTGTGGACAATGTGATAAGACATTCTCACGAAAAGTTTATTTAAAATATCATGAAATGATTCATAGTGGAGAGAAGCCTTACAACTGTGGACAATATGGTAAAGTCATTTATAGATCATTTAAAATTTAAAATAAACTGTTGCTTATACATTTTAAAACCAAACCCTTGGTCTTATTTTTCTTCTGCTCCTTACTTTATAAATAAGAAATTTTTTATCAATATCACCTGAAGAACATAAATATTAAAGGTATTTCTGCTGATGAGAACCAAACCGTTGGTCTAATTTTTCTTCTGCTCCTAACTTGGAACTATTACAGATAATAATTGTACCCACGATTCTTGAGCATTCTTCCAGAGCTGCAAAGCCCTACCATATTAAGATAAAGTTAGCCTAATGAGTGCTGTGTTGGTCTTATTATCAGCTTTGACTTATTAACGGAGTTTAAGTCAAAGAAAATTAGTAATCATCTATTTATTTTATTGCTTCAGAAGATTTGAAGCACGAAAAGAAGATTTTATTCCTTCATATCTTCTAAGACAATAAAATCTCCTTATTTTTCCAAGATTTTAAGGCCCAGTCATCACATAACTTGGTATTTCAAATTGATTTAGATTTTTCCATTAAAGAAGAAAATGTAGAAGAGGTCACTGCGCCAGTATTACCTGATATTGCTATAGACATACAGGAAGCAGATATAAAACAGGAATGTGCTCGGGGCAGTAACACAGAGACTGTTGATGTTTGTGAAACGGATACAATAGCGAGTGAGTATAAATATTTGAATTGTATTCGGAATAAGTTTTCGCTAGTTGATTAAATTCTTATCAATATCATTATTTTAATTTGGTTTGAAATAGGAACAAATAATAGAGTCAAAATGTTTTTATCTTAACCATGTCAATTTTTCTTAAAGTTAAAAATGTAATACAAGTTGTATAAATGTATGTTGTATAAATCTAAGAACTCTAATTTGAGAAATGCTTTATTAAAAAAGAACTTAGTTCTATCTTTTCAACCCATCAATATTAAAAAAATATATAATTTAGAGATTTTTTTAAATTTTCATATATTTTTAGATTCAGGTGATGTGAGCAACCAATTTAGTGAAAATAAAAGCAGTGCAAATGGCTATCATGGCTTTGAAAATTGTGGAAACATGTTCTCAAACAGTTAAAATTTTAAACGCAAATAAAGAATTCTTAATGGAGAAAATCCTGGAAGCTTGTAAAAAGTGTTAAAAGTAATTTACACAAAAAATGAGTTAAAAAATAAAAATTAGTCCATCTGGAGAGAATTCTTATGGTTGTGGAAATTGTTCACAGGTGTTCTCATAAAAGTACTAATTAAGATATCATGAAAGGATTCATAGTATAGAGAAGCCTTACAGCTGCGGAAAATGTGGTAAGACATTCTCACGAAAATACCTTTTAAAATCTCATGAATGGAGTCATAGTGGAGAGAAGCCTTACAACTGTGAACAATGTGCCATTTGAGGATTCTTTTTGAAGGAGAAGCCCTACAAATGTATAAATTGTACGAAAACATTTTTTTTTTACATAATATAATATGCCATTCAAGTATTCATACTAGAAAGAAACCCTACAGCTTTGGAAATTGTGTGAAGAAATTCTTCAGAAAATATTATCTGAAACATATTAGAATTCATAGTAGAGAGAAGCTCTACAGCTGTCGCAATGTGACAAGAATTAAAAAAAAGCTGTATGTATTTTAATGAAAGGATGGAGAGAAGACGTACAGCTATGGATATTGTACAAAAAAATGTCATGAAAGGATTCAAAATGGAAAAAAACTTGACAGCTGTGGACAGTGTGGAAAACAGTGTCAAACGATAGAAGTTGAATACACCATTTAAGGATTCATAGTGGATAGGAGCCCTTAAATCTATGGAAATTGCGCGAAGACATTCTTAGAAAAGGTTATTTAATATTTTATGCAATATCGAACATGGAATTTAAGAACTTTATACAGAGGTGGAGCTCTCGATGAATTTACCGCAGAGATGAGGAAGTGCAGGGCACATATATTGGCAGTATAAGAAACGAGATGGCTAAATGGTGAGACATTTGATACAAGAAATCACAATACTGCACAGTGGTAACACAAGGCACCATCAATTTGGGGCTGAATTTATAGTGGATGAAAGAGTCATGAATAACATTATTGGTTTAAGGCCCATAAACAGGTGAATGTGTGTCCTCCGTATTAAAACAAGATTCTTTAATGTGTCAATAGTAAATGTACATGCAGAAACCGAAGATAAAGATGGCTCAGTTAAGGACACTTTTTATCAGAAACTGGAACAGGTTTTTGACTCAATCGCCTTTAATGATATAAAGATTGTCATGGACGATCTCAATGCAAAAATTGGCAAGGATATAACTTGTCAGCACATTACCGGAAGACATACTCGTAGCTTGCATACAGACAGCAACAATAATGGGTCTCGAGTAATAGATCTTGCCGAATCTTGGAACATGGTAATATCCTCGACACAGTTTCCTAGGAAAGACAAATATAAATGGATATTGACCCTCCAGCGTTATGAATCTAAGAACATACAAGTAGCGAATTATGATTCAGATCACTACATGGTGGTGGCCACATATAGAAGTTGCATCAGTAATAATGGGGGAAGAAGACATCAGAATACACCAAAATTCAATATAGAGGCACTTGGAACACCTGAAGGTCGAGAAAGATACCAAAACGCTCTTGCGGAAAAGCTGCCAATTGAATTAGATGATGCGATATCTCAAGAAGCCTTAGAGAACGATTGGGATAAGGTAAACAATGGAGTCCTAAATGCAGCCGAAGCCAGCATAGGTAATAAAACCAGAAAAACTAGAAACCCGTGGTTTGACGAGGAATACAGAGAAAAAATAAATGAGTAAAATAGACTAAGATAACTATTTATGGAACGAGATACAAGGGCCAAAAGGCAGGCGTATGAAACTGCTAGGAGAGAAACCAATCACATGCTGAGAAAAAAGAAAAGAGTCTATATGAACAATATATTGCAGAAAATGGAACGGGACTGGCAATTAAGAAATTAAAAAATAACGAGGCCCCAGGGGCGGATAATATACCATCCGAGATGCTGAAATGTGGAACCGAACACCTTCATAGGTTGATCCATAGACTAATCAACAAGATATGAGACTTGGAAGAGATTCCGAAGGATTGGCAGTTGAGCATAATATGTCCGATACTTTAAAAGGAAGACAAACTGAAATGTGAAAATCACAGAGAAATATCATTGTCGAGCACAACGTACAAAATACTAACTTTTATACTGAAGGAGAGAATTGAACATTTGGCAGAGGCCATTATAGGAGAGTATCAGGCCGGGTTCAGAAGGAACAGATCAACAAGTGAATTAATTATTTACAGTAAGACAGATCCTGAACAAATTCTGGGAATTCGATGTTGACATTTATCAACTATTTATAGACTTCAAGCAGGCCTATGACAACATTATTAGGGAAAAACTGTATGACATACTTTGAACATTTAATATACCCACAAAGTTAGAAAGGCTTATAAGGGCTACAATGAGTAACACAAAGTATAGAGTTAAGATAGGAGGAGAGCTCACAGATGAGCTTATCATATCTCAGGGTCTCAAACAGGGGGATGGACTGGCCCCTACACTTTTCAATCTGAGTCTGGAATATGCCATCAGAAAGACACACCATAATAATGCAAACACCAATATCTGCTCCCAAAACAGCCAGGTAGTTGGGTATGCAGATGACCTCAGATAAGTAGGAAGACCCCTGAGAGCCATACAAGTATTTGAAAGCTTGGAGACAGCGACCAAAGAAGTTGGAGTCGAAATTAATGAAAATAAGACTTAAATCATGAAACAGAGTAGGAGAATAGACAATGGTCCAAAAGGTAACATTAGATTCAAGAATAAATATGACTTTGAGGTAGTAGATGAATTCATCTACTTGGGTTCAATTACAATGAAGAAAAATGAGGAGCATGCTGAGATTAAGATAAGAATCATAACAGAGAAAAAACATTCTTCTCCCTACTGCCGGTATTCAAGTCCAGAAGTGTCCACAAAAAAACCAAAGTCACCCTTTACAAAACAATTATTAGAACAGTGGTGGCATATGGATGCGAAACATGGACACTGACAGCAAAATCCGTAGAGTTGCTAGATGCCTTCGAGAGAAGAGTACTACGTAGGATCCTGGGCCCCGTGTATGACGGCGAAACCTGGTGAATAGAGTTGAGAGGGACGCAACCCGGCTGCTGCAGGTGCAGGATTGGAGGGTCGTGGCGGAATACAGGAGGAGTTGGAGGCGAATATTGACGGAGGCCAAAGCTCGATATGGGCAGTAAGACCATCGAAAGAAAGAAAGAATATCTTATATAAGAACTCATAGTATCGAGAAACACTCAAACTCCATTGTATAATTGCATTTTTAAATTAATGTTATCGAGAAATTCATTTTTTTTTTTAAATTCAGATGTTATATGTTGTTGTTTCATATGATTTTTTTATAATAGCCTGTATTATGTTGTGCTATTCTGCATACCGGCTGGATTGATATTATTTTTGTTATGAATAAAACAGCATGAATTATTGGCAATTTTTGTACTATGTAACCCTTAAGCTTTGATAGTTTTAAATATGTCATATCTAGAATGTGCTTTTTTTCTGGAAAATTTCCAAGGAATTAAAGAACGAAAAAAAATTATTTTAAAAAGCCACCGGAATGATTTGTTTAAATGTATAATATTAAATATTAGGAATGTTCTTATAAATATATTTTATTGAATTTAATGACTAAATTATTTATTCTTTCATGGTCACCATGATTGGCCTCATATGAGGAATCCCGGTTGAGTGGAAAGAGGGAGAATTCCAAGAAAACTTGGAAGTACGGAAGAGTCGAGAAAGTCAAAAGCCGTACGATAACCAACTCAATTGATGGGATATGGGTCCCTACACAAACAGTAGTACTAACATTTGATGGACAGGCCCTACCTCAGAGGGTCTACGCTTTCTACAACTCTGAAATGGTAGAAAAGTATTCTTTCCTAACCAAAGTGAGTGGTTCCAGGGCTGAAGATACGAACACACGAAGCAGCAATGCGGTTCATCTGCACGTTGCTTTAAATGTGGCTAATCCCACCTCGGTGACGGCTCCAATATGTATTAAATGCGGTGGGCGCCATACGGCAGTCGACAAACCCTGCCTGGAATTTATCAAGCAAACTAATATAAAACGCCGTATAACAGAACTTGTCTTACCGGGCAACATCAAAATCCACCCTAACCTTTGTGAAATCAGTCGCCGAAGTTGTTGCATATGGCGAACAAACTTCGCACCCACCTTTCCACAAAATCCCCTCAATCAATCCATAATGACAAAGGACCTATGATCCCTTCAAATGTCTGCTCGATGGGTCCCACGTCTTTTGACTGCAGAACAAAAGTTGGCACGTTTGCGAGCGGCTCACAGCACGGTTAACACAAGACGGGAACGCATTTTTGAGTTGCATCGTTACTTTCGATGGGTACACCACTACACGCCCGACTCAAAACAAAATAGCATGGAGGGGAGAAAGAAAAGTCCTGGAAAATATTTAAAGCTGTCCCAATACCTAAAAGGGGTCAAGATCTTTCAGATGGAAATTCTTATAGACCAATAGCCTTTGCATCAATTATGGAGAAAAACCAATTTAGGCATTCTCAGTACTGATATTCGTTCCGCATTTATTTATCAAATAACCCTTATAGCCGCTTTCTTAGATATTACTTCAACTTACAATAATGTCATTTTACCTATTTTAAAACAAAAGAAGCTGCACAAAAAAGACCTAATAATATCCCCCGCCTCATATTAAACCTTTTATCGCTCCATCTTGCTATCAATGGATGAGGTGTCTTTCTCGACATTACACATAACTTTAGAATCAAGTATCTCAATCACTTAAATTTTATCCGATTGTCTGAGTTCCCTTCAAGCAATAGGAAAGGGCCTATTTCGATCCACAAATAGTATTAATCTATATATATGGGAAACCATATCTAACCTTGAAGAGGGAAGAGACAGTCCGTACCGATTCCGTCATTTCGTAGCCTACGGAGTTTCGGTTCGCCGACATTAAAACCCGAGGTCTCGCTCAAGCGCATCGGCGCTGAGGGGTTATTCCGCTGCTCTAAGCGGTCACCACCACTATCAATCGTTTACATAGATTTTCGAATATTCATGAAAAAAATATTGAATTTCATGCCCTTCAAAGGTTTTTACTTGAACCTTTAATCAAAGAATAATTGCCAAAATATCCTCCCGATGTGAAGGAAAGATTAAAAAATCATTATAACGTCAAGTTTTTTTATTGATATTGTAGAACTCCATTATATTACAGCATTATTTGACACTTAAATGTGAAAAAAATGATACAAGCTAAATTCAAGTGACATCTGTTTTGCTGTTATTGCCAAACTCTTACCGATAGCAAAATAGTTTACAGTATATGGCTTAAAACATTATTTTTCAAAAACAAGATTAAATTATCTTTACCCAACTTTGATGTAAAACAAGATGAAAAATATCAAGTCTTAAATAAGAAAAAGATGAAAAATATCAAGGGGGTTTTAAAACAAACCGCTTGGTTTTTTTTTGCTTAAGCCAAAAAGGGTTTCTTTGTCATCCAAAAAGATTTTCTTGCATTTATTGTTTGATTTGGTAAACACATTAATCTTAGAGCTAGGATCCAGCATGTTTCAAAGTCAGACGCCAATCATTTTTGGCTGCCGTTTTTTTTCAACATTAATAAGAGGTGAATTATATCAGTTTATTTGTTCATTAATTTAAGTATCACGGTCTTACATTGTTATGTATAACCGTTAAAGCAAATTGTGTCGCAAAATTTTACCGTAAAAATGCAATGGAATTGAACTACTCTCTGATTTAATTTCTTGTTAGGCCACCCTATATTATTGAGGTGCGTCTTGACTAGATATGTATTTTAACTCAAGTTAAATTTTTTTTTAAATTTCGAGTGTAAAGAATTAGCGACAAAATATTAATTTCTTTACAATATATGTTTTGAAAATTTAAAACAATATCTAACAATTGATACTGGTGTATATTCCTTCATATATATAACTGTTCAAGAAGAAGAAGAAGAATATCTAAGCAAAACACATTTGATATCTATGGAATTCAACAGTCTGTCAATCATGTATGCATAGTTGGCAAATAACCTCAATTCTCCAGGATGTCATTGTTTGAAAAGCTATAATTGTGTTGAAATCAGAATATCAAACTGTTTATGCGAGCTATAAAATTAACGATTCAAACTGATTACTTATATCAGTGTGCACTGCTTTGTATTGTCATATTTGTGTCACATTTGATCTTGACAGGACTATTTTTTTCATCACTACCGCAGGTTTGGGTCTAAAATACCTTAAATTATTTTGCACTAATCTTATTTTAGGATACATTTGATTTTAACAGTTCGCTGAAATGTCGAATATCTTCTAGGAGTGCTCGGGATTTTGTTATAATTTAGCCGGGTTACGCAAATTTTTTTATAATGTCTAAAATTAACTCAACGTGAGCGTATAGCGCGTAGCGTTAGACTTATATGAAATACAATTTATATTCATTAAACATCGCAGTTCCTAGTTTTTTCTCTATTTTATAAAAAATAGTTAGTTACTATAACCATTTAACTGATTAGTAAGTTCACTTTTGATGGAAAACTATTTAAAACTAACATTTTAAACAAATTATCCATTTCAGTATTGTGTTCAGATAAACAAAAAAATAAAATATTTTATGGTATATTTAAAATTATTTGTTCACCACAGCACTATTATGAGTGCACTTTGTTACTAAATTCCTTTTATCTATCTCAGCCATTCTTCTTCAATTTTCTTTCAAGTTAAAAACACATCACCCAAATAATCAGCCAATCACTTATCCGATAAGGAGCGGCAGCCCGCAGGATTGGACCTAAAAAAACAGAAACCAACCACCTTACCTCTTTCTTTAAAAAATACTATGTTGAAGAAATTTTACTGAGGCCGTAGACATGAATGCCCATAGCCCGTGACAAGTGTAATAGAAGGCACAGTACAAAGTGGGTTATTAGGTTACAGTACTGAGCGGTAAGTAATACACATAGTTTGTAGAGCGTCGTCTCTTGTCGCACGTTGCACTAACCGTATTGTGACTACAATACCGGACTGTTAATGCATCGTAGAGGTTTTACAATTTTTTCCGCAAACTATATTTCTACCCTCTTAAGCAAAAACACAGCTAATGGCAAAAGTAAGGTTTTGAGAAAACTGTACTTTCATGTTTTTCATTGCTGCTTAATGAAAAATTGATCGATTTTGATAAATTCTTCGATTTTTGAAAGATAATTTAAAAATCGATATTTTGTCTACAAAAACTATAAAAAAAAACAAACAAAATCTTTAGTAAAAAATATGACATTTGTGTTTTTGCTTCTTTGTTTTATATAAGACCTCTGGAAAACAAATCTACACACACCACTAACAAATAAGATTATTATATTATTTTTAGTTAAAGTATTAACTTTGTGGAGGTTTAAAGACATTTTAATTTGTTTTATCAAACGCTGTGTATTCCATTTTATGTAATAGTATAACCCTACCGGTTTCAAGGTTTTCACATCGTCATCAGGAGCACAAGCAAGTCGTGTCTTGTCAAATTACAAAGGAGATTATCATGTCAGGAAAGGTTTCATTTTCTAATATCGGCTATTGAATATAGTTTTATGCTTTCCTACGTGACAGAGTAAACGTATTATAAACTCATTGTTAAACTATTGTGAATGTTTCCAGGTTATAGATGGATCCTCAGCTATACAAAAGTGCAGATGTAATGGTGAAAGAAGAAAAGGCAAAAGATGGAGATGCTGCAGCAGTGTTCCCCCAGTATGATATCAGTGTACATGAGGCAGATGTCAAACAGGAATGTGCGCAAAATATCAGCGCAGATTCCGTACATTTTGTTGATAATCCGACAGACCCAAGTAAACTTAATAAACTCATTTTGTTGAAATAAAATAAATATGTGAGATATGACAATCAATTAACTTTTGCTGTATGAGTGGTGTTTAAACTACAGGTACACACCATCTATTCCATACCAGGCATGGATAAGGTGGTGTGTATTTTTAAGCCAGAATGTTTTAGATATTTATTTTTATTAGTGCTGTGTTGGCCTTATTATCAGTTCAGACTTATTAGCAAAAAGCCAAAGAAACGAGGTATCGAGTTGTCTATCGAAACGAGGTATCTAGCACATCGATCAATAAGTCCCGAGACGAACTACTAAAACAACATTTGTTTGCCAAAATTCTTCTTTATTCATCACCATAGTCTCCTTCAAGAGCGATACATTCATTCCAACGCCTTCCTAACTTTTCAATGCCAGCCGTGTAGAACGACTTATCTTTGGTTTCAAAATAGGTGTTAGTTTCGGCAATCACTTCTTCATTAGAGCCAAATCTCTTTCCCTGGAGCATTTTTTTGAGGTCTGCGAACAGCCAATAGTCGCTGAGGGCCAAATCTGTAGAATACAATGGGTGCGGAAGCAATTCGAAGTTTAACTCATGCAATTTGGCCATCGACTTGTGACATGGTGCATTATCCTGATGAAAGAGAACATTTTTCTTGTTCATATGGGGCTGTTTTTTTGCAATTTCTGCCTTCAAACGCTCCAATAACGCTATGTAATATTTGCTATTGATGGTTTTTCTCTTTTCAAGGGGATCGATGAATATTATACCATGCGCATCCCAAATACGGAGGCCATAACCTTCCCGGCCGACTTTTGAGTTTTTGGTCGCTTTGGACGACTTTCAACGGCTGCTCTCCACTTAGCTGACGGCCGATTTGATTCCGGAGTATAGTGGTGGATCCAAATTTTATCCATTGTCACATACCGACTCAAAAACTTCTGTTTATTTCGCGTAAACAGTGCCAAACAGTTCTCTGAATCATCGATGCGTTGTTGTTTCTGTTCCATTGTGAGCAAATGCGGCACCCATTTCGAAAAAAGCTTTTTTACAACAGTACCAATTGATATCTTCAGAATCTCAGCTATCTCACGCAACTTTACTTTGCGATTTTCCATCACGATTGTGAGGATTTTTTTAATGTTTTCTGGTGTAATAGCTTATTTGGACGACCAGAGCGTTCAGCATCATTTGTGTCTGTATGACCGTGTTTGTAATCAACATACCACCGACAAATTTGTCCGAAAAACAGTGGTTTTCGATGGAGCAGAGCCCGGATAATACATTTTATGCCATTGCTGAGTTTGAACGGTATTTTTCCCCATTAAAAAGCAATGTTTTATTAACACACGAAATTCGGTTTTTTTCCATTATTTTGAAAATTGCAAACGTAGCGCACTAAAACCACTGAAACTCAATAACACAATGTCGGAATGTCATGAAAGTTTGACACGTAAGTTCTAAAGGCTGGTACTAACTGAGAATGGTATGGATTTGTTATACGAAGCGCCATCTGTTGGTTTGTCCCAGGACTTATTGATGGATGTGTTATTTGTTTTATTGCTTCAGAAGATTTGAACTTGTTTGTTTTATTCATAGATATTAAAGCCCAGCCATGTTATGGCATATTCAATAAAGAAATTACCTCAGTAATGAGTTCACAAAGGCAATCCTATGATTTGGAATTGGAAATCTGTTCAAATATTTTCATTAAAGAAGAAAATGTACCAGAGGATGCTGTGCCAGTATTGCCTGATTTTGCTATGGACATACAGGAAGCGGATATAAAGAAGGAATGTGCTCGGGACAGTAACCCAGACACTGCTGATGTTTCTGACACGCATGCAATAACGAGTGAGTATAATTATTTTAATTGTTTTCTGAATAAGTTTTCGCGTATTCATTAAATTCTGAACAACAAAATGTCTTAATTTGGTTTGAAATAGGATTCAAGTTAAGCCTTAGCATAAATAATAAAGGTTAAATATTTTTATCTGAACTCTGTCAATATTTTTCTAAGTTAACAATTCAATACAAGTTAATTGTTGTATAAATCAAAAAAATCAAATTTGAGGAATGCTTTATAACAAAAAGAACTAAAATCGATCTTTTCAACCCTTTAATTATTTAGAGATTTTTTTATATTTATAGATTCAGGTGATATGAGCCACCAATTTAGTAAAGAGAAAAGCAGTGACAATGGTTCTCATGGCTTTGAAAGAAGTCATAGTGAAGAGAAGCCTTACAGCTGCGGACAATGTGATAAGACATTCTCACGAAAATTTGAATTAAAGCGTCATGAAAGGATTCACAGTGGAGAGAAGCCTTACAGCTGTGGACAATGTTATAAAACATTCTTACGAAAAGGTGATTTAAAATGTCATGAAAGGATTCATAGTGGAGAAAAGCCTTACAGCTGTGGACAATGTTATAAGACATTCACAAATAAAAGTACTTTAAAATTTCATGAAAGGATTCATAGTCAAGAGACGCGTTACAGCTGTGGCCAATGTGATAAGACATTCTCACAAAAAGTTTATTTAAAAAAACATGAAGGGATTCATAGGGGAGAGAAGCCTTACAGCTGTGGACAATGTGATAAGGCATTCTCACGAAAAGGTGATTTAAAATGTCATGAAAGGATTCATAGTGGAGAAAAGCCTTACAGCTGTGGACAATGTGATAAGACATTCACAAATAAAAGTGGTTTAAAATTTCATGAAAGGATTCATAGTGGAGAGACGCCTTACAGCTGTGGCCAATGTGATAAGACATTCTTACAAAAAGGTGAATTAAAACGTCATGATAGGATTCATAGTGGAGAGAAGCCTTACAGCTGTGGACAATGTGATAAAACATTCTTACGAAAAGGTGAATTAAAACGTCATGATAGGATTCATAGTGGAGAGAAGCCTTACAGCTGTGGACAATGTTATAAGACATTCTTACGAAAAGTTGAATTAAAATGTCATGAAAGGATTCATAGTGGAGAGAAGCCTTACAGCTGTGGACAATGTGATAAAACATTCTTACGAAAAGCTGATTTAAAATGTCATGAATGGATTCATAGGGTAGAGAAGCCTTACAGCTGTGGACAATGTGATAAAACATTCTCACGAAAAGGTTATTTAAAATGTCATGAATGGATTCATAGTGGAGAGAAGCCTTACAGCTGTGGACAATGTGATAAGACATTCTTACGAAAAGTTAAATTAAAACGTCATGAAAGGATTCATAGTGGAGAGAAGCCTAACAGCTGTGGACAATATGGTAAAGACATTATCACTTATAGATCATTTAAACTTTAATATAAATTGTTGCTAATAAATTTGTTATCAATATCATCTGAAGAACATAAATTATAAGGTATTTCTGCTGATGAGAACGGAACCCTTGGTCTAATTTTTCTTCTGCTCCTAACTTGGAACTATTACAGATAATAATTGTACCCACGATTCTTGAGCATTCTTCCAAAGCTGCAATGCCCTACCATATTAAGATAAGGTAGCCTTATGAGTGCTGTGTTGGCCTTATTATCAGCTTAGACTTATTAACGGAGTTCAAGTCAAAGAAAATTAGTTTAGTTTTTTGTATAATATATAAGATATATCATCTTATAGTGCTTCAGAAGATTTGAATCAATAATAGAAGATTTTATTGCTTCAAATCTTCTGAAGCAATAAAATCTTTTTTTTTTCCTAGATTTTAAGGCCCAGTCAACACATAACTTGGTATTTCAAATTGATTCAGATTTTTCCATAAAAGAAGAAAATGTAGAAGAGGACACTGCGCCAGTATTATCTGATATTGCTATAGACATACAGGAAGCAGATATAAAACAGGAATGTGCTCGGGACAGTAACACAGAGACTGTTGATGTTTGTGAAACGGATACAATAACGAGTGAGTATAAATATTTGAATGGTATTCGGAATAAGTTCTTGCTAGTTGATTAAATTCTTATCAATATCATCATTTTAATTTGGTTTGAAATAGGACAAATAAGAAAGTCAATATATTTTTATCATGTTAATTTTTCTTTAACTTTTTTACTTAATTTTGATATATTTTTAGATTCAGGTGATGTGAGCAACCAATTAAGTAAAAAAAAAAGCAATGCAAATGGTTATCATGGCTTTGAACATTGTGGAAACATGTTCTTAAACAGTTAAAATTTAAAACTCAAATAAAGAATTCTTAGTGGAGAAAGTTCTGGAAGCTTGTAAAAAGTTATTTACACAAAAAAATGAGTTTAAAACATAAAAATAATCCATCTGGAGAGAATTCTTAAGGTTATGTAAATTGTTCACAAGTGTTCTCATAAAAATACTAATTAAGAGATCATGAAAGGATTCATAGTGGGGAGAAGCCTTACAGCTGTGGAAAATGTGATAAGACATTCTTACAAAAATACCTTTTAAAATCTCATGCAAGAAGTGATAGTGGAGGCCTCATAGCCTTACTTAGCTGTGGACAGTGTGATAAAAGATTCTAACAAAAATGTATTTTAGATTCTCTCGAAATAAGTCATAGTGGAGATAAGCCTTGCAGCTGTGCACAATGTGATAAGTCATTCTCATGAAAAAAATAATTAAAATCTCTTTAAAGAGTTCATAGTTGAGAGAAGCCTTGCAGCTGTAAACAATGTGCCATTTGAGGATTCATAGTGAAGGAGAAGCCCTACAAATGTATGAATTGTGCGAAAACATAATTTTTTACATAATATAATATGCCATTCAAGTATTCATACTAGAAAGAAACCCTACAGCTTTGGAAATTGTGTGAAGAAATTCTTCAGAAAATATTATCTGAAACATATTAGAATTCATAGTGGTGAGAAGCTCTACAGCTGTCGCAATGTGACAAGAATTTTAAAAAAAAGCTGTATGTATTATAATGAAAGTATGGAGAGAAGACCTACAGCTATGGATATAGTAAAAAAAATGTCATGAAAGGATTCAAAATGGAAAAAAAACTTGGCAGCTGTGGACAGTGTGGAAAACAGTCTCAAACTATAGAAGTTGAATACACCATTTAAGGATTCATAGTGGATAGGAGCCCTTAAATCTATGGAAATTGCGCGAAGACATTCTTAGAAAAGGTTATTTAATATCTTATGCAATATCGAACATGGAATGTAAGAACTTTATACAGAGGTGGAGCTCTCGATGAATTGACCGCAGAGATGAGGAAGTGCAGGGCACATATATTGGCAGTATAAGAAACGAGATGGCTAAATGGTGAGACATTTGATACAAGAAATCACAATACTGCACAGTGGTAACACAAGGCACCATCAATTTGGGGCTGCATTTATAGTGGATGAAAGAGTCATGAATAACATTATTGGTTTAAGGCCCATAAACGGGTGAATGTGTGTCCTCCGCATTAAAAAAAGATTCTTTAATGTGTCAATAGTAAATGTACATGCAGAAACCGAAGATAAAGATGGCTCAGTTAAGGACACTTTTTATCAGAAACTGGAACAGGTTTTTGACTCAATCGCCTCCAATGATATAAAGATTGTCATGGGCGATCTCAATGCAATAATTGGCAAAGATATAACTTGTCAGCACATTACCAGAAGACATACGAGGGTGGTCCGATAAGTACTTAGCCTACAAAAGAAGAACAAAAATTTTGGAAAAGTGGCGATTTATTTCTCAACATAATCTCCTTTGAGTTCGATACACTTGACCCAGCGATGCTCCAACTTCTTTAACCCGTCTGAAAAATACGTTTTAGGTCTGCAAAGTAGGCCTCCGTGGCGGCGATAACCTCCTCATTCGACTCAAATTTCTGCCCGGCGAGTGACTTTTTCAAATTTGGAAACAAAAAGAATTCGCACGGGGCCAAATCCGGAGAATACGGTGGATGGGGCAGCAGTTCGTAGCCTAATTCTACCAATTTGGCCGTGGCGACGGCGGAGGTGTGAGCCGGTGCGTTGTCATGATGGAATAGCACGTTTTTCTTCGCCAAATGGGGCCGTTTTTTCTGCAATTCGGCATCGAATCGGCCCAATAATTCGGCATAGTAGAGCCCTGTGACCGTTTTGCCCTTCTCCAGGAAGTCGATGTAGATCACACCTTTTGAATCCCAGAAAACAGTGGCCATCACCTTTCCGGCCGATAGGACAGTCTTCGCCTTCTTCGGAGCATGTTCGCCGGGTGAAGTCCACTGTTTCGACTGTTCCTTGGTCTCGGGTGTGTACCAGTGTATTCATGTTTCGTTGACGGTCACGAAACGACGCAGAAACTCCTTCGGATTGCGCTTAAACATCGTCAAACACTGCTCTGAAGTGGTCTCACGGTTGCGCTTGTTGTCCGGAGTGAGCAAACGCGGCACCCATCGCGTCGACAGCTTTCTCATGCCCAATACTTCATGCAGGATATGACCCACGCGGTCTTTTGAGATGCCTACTTTCTCAGCTATCTCGCGCACCTTTCATCGGCGGTCTGCCAATACGAGATCGTGGATTTTTGTCACGTTATCCTCCGTGGTAGCCGTTTTCGGTGCACCTGGGCGTGGCTCATCAAAAACCGACGTGCGACCATGTTGAAACTCGTTAAACCAATTTTTGACGGTCGCAATCGAAGGAGAAGAGTCACCGTACACAGCATCCAAGCGCTCTTTGATTTCGCTGCGCGATTTCCCTTTCAAAAACAAGAATCGAATCCCCGACCGATATATCTCTTTTTCCATTTTTCTCAAATCTCTTTCTCAATTTTCTCGCTTCCACACGCGGTCAAAACAAAACTACGCGTCCGATTCAGCTGAAATTTTGACAGTAGTTGTCAACAAGAATGTACTACGCGATAAAAAAAAATTGCTCTTGCGATAGTGGTGCCATCTGGCGGTGAGGCTAAGTACTTATCAGACCGCCCTCGTAGTTTGCACACAGACAGCAACAATAATGGGTCTCGAGTAATAGATCTTGCCGAATCTAGGAACATAGTAATATCCTTGACACAGTTTCCTAGGAAAGACATTTATAAATGGATATGGACCTCTCCAAACGGCAGACACCACAATCAAATTGACCACATTTTGATAGAGAAAAGAGGAGCCTCCAGCGTTATGAATCTAAGAACATACAGAGTAGCGAATTGTGATTCAGATCACTACATGGTGGTGGCCACATATAGGAGTCGCATCGGTAATAATGGGGGAAGAAGACAACAGAATACACCAAAATTCAATTCAATAGAACTTGGAACACCTGAATGTCGAGAAAGATACCAAAACGCTCTTGCGGAAAAGCTGACAATTGAATTAGATGATGCGATATCTCAAGAAACCTTAGAGAACGATTGGGATAAGGTAAAGAATGCAGTCCTAAATGCAGCCGAAGCCGGCATAGGTAATAAACCCAGACAAACTAGAAACCCAAGGTTTGACGAGGAATACAGAGAAAAAATAAATTAGTAAAACAGACTAAGACAACTATTTATGGAATGAGATACAAGGGCCAAAAAGCAGGCATATGAAGATGCTAGGAGAGAAACCAATCACATGCTGAGAAAAAGAGTCTATATGAACAATATACTGCAGAAAATGGAACGGGACTTTGTTGACAACAATACGAGAGAAGCCTATAAGGCAGCCAACATATTCTAGAAAGGGTTTAAACCAAACAACAATTAGTGTAGAGACTCCAACGGGGGCATCATAGCAGACACAGAAAAAGTCAAAAACAGATGGAAAGAATACTTCCAGCAACTACTCCAGTAAGACTGGCAATTAAGAAATTAAAAAATAACGAGGCCCCAGGGGCGGATAATATACCATCCGAGCTGCTGAAATGTGGAACCGAACACCTTTATAGGTTGATCCATAGACTAATCAACAAGATATGAGACTTGGAAGAGATTCCGAAGGATTGGCAGTTGAGCATAATATGTCCGATACTTAATAAGGGAGACAAACTGAAATGTGAAAATCACAGAGCAATATCATTGTCGAGCACAACGTACAAAATACAAACTTTAATACTGAAGGAGAGAATTGAACATTTGGCAGATGCCATTATAGGAGAGTATCAGGCCGGGTTCAGAAGGAACAGATCAACAAGTGAATTAATTATTTACAGTAAGACAGATCCTGAACAAATGCTGGGAATTCGATGTTGACATTTATCAACTATTCATAGACTTCAAGCAGGCCTATGACAACATTATTAGGGAAAAACTGTATGACATACTTAGAACATTTAATATACCCACAAAGTTAGAAAGGCTTATAAGGGCTACAATGAGTAACACAAAGTATAGAGTTAAGATAGGAGGAGAGCTCACAGATGAGCTTATCATATCTCAGGGTCTCAAACAGGGGGATGGACTGGCCCCTACACTTTTCAATCTGAGTCTGGAATATGCCATCAGAAAGACACACCATAATAATGCAAACACCAATATCTGCTCCCAAAACAGCCAGGTAGTTGGGTATGCAGATGACCTCAGATAAGTAGGGAGACCCCTGACAGCCATACAAGTATTTGAAAGCTTGGAGACAGCGACCAAAGAAGTTGGAGTCGAAATTAATGAAAATAAGACTTAAATCATGAAACAGAGTAGGAGAATAGACAATGGTCCAAAAGGTAACATTAGATTCAAGAATAAATATGACTTTGAGGTAGTAGATGAGTTCACCTACTTGGGTTCAATTACAATGAAGAAAAATGAGGAGCATGCTGAGATTAAGATAAGAATCATAACAGAGAAAAAACATTCTTCTCCCTACTGCCGGTATTCAAGTCCAGAAGTGTCCACAAAAAAACCAAAGTCACCCTATACAAAACAATTATTAGAACAGTGGTGGCATATGGATGCGAAACATGGACACTGACAGCAAAATCCGTAGAGTTGCTAGATGCCTTCGAGAGAAGAGTACTACGTAGGATCCTGGGCCCCGTGTATGACGGCGAAACCTGGTGAATAGAGTTGAGAGGGACGCAACCCGGCTGCTGCAGGTGCAGGATTGGAGGGTCGTGGCGGAATACAGGAGGAGTTGGAGGCGAATATTGACGGAGGCCAAAGCTCGATATGGGCAGTAAGACCATCGAAAGAAAGAAAGAATATCTTATATAAGAACTCATAGTATCGAGAAACACTCAAACTCCATTGTATTATTGCATTTTTAAATTAATGTTATCGAGAAATTCATTTTTTTTTTTAAATTCAGATGTTATATGTTGTTGTTTCATATGATTTTTTTATATTAATAGCCTGTATTATGTTGTGCTATTCTGCATACCGGCTGGATTGATATTATTTTTGTTATGAATAAAACAGCATGAATTATTGGCAATTTTTGTACTATGTAACCCTTAAGCTTTGATAGTTTTAAATATGTCATATCTAGAATGTGCTTTTTTTCTGGAAAATTTCCAAGGAATTAAAGAACGAAAAAAAATTATTTTAAAAAGCCACCGGAATGATTTGTTTAAATGTATAATATTAAATATTAGGAATGTTCTTATAAATATATTTTATTGAATTTAATGACTAAATTATTTATTCTTTCATGGTCACCATGATTGGCCTCATATGAGGAATCCCGGTTGAGTGGAAAGAGGGAGAATTCCAAGAAAACTTGGAAGTACGGAAGAGTCGAGAAAGTCAAAAGCCGTACGATAACCAACTCAATTGATGGGATATGGGTCCCTACACAAACAGTAGTACTAACATTTGATGGACAGGCCCTACCTCAGAGGGTCTACGCTTTCTACAACTCTGAAATGGTAGAAAAGTATTCTTTCCTAACCAAAGTGAGTGGTTCCAGGGCTGAAGATACGAACACACGAAGCAGCAATGCGGTTCATCTGCACGTTGCTTTAAATGTGGCTAATCCCACCTCGGTGACGGCTCCAATATGTATTAAATGCGGTGGGCGCCATACGGCAGTCGACAAACCCTGCCTGGAATTTATCAAGCAAACTAATATAAAACGCCGTATAACAGAACTTGTCTTACCGGGCAACATCAAAATCCACCCTAACCTTTGTGAAATCAGTCGCCGAAGTTGTTGCATATGGCGAACAAACTTCGCACCCACCTTTCCACAAAATCCCCTCAATCAATCCATAATGACAAAGGACCTATGATCCCTTCAAATGTCTGCTCGATGGGTCCCACGTCTTTTGACTGCAGAACAAAAGTTGGCACGTTTGCGAGCGGCTCACAGCACGGTTAACACAAGACGGGAACGCATTTTTGAGTTGCATCGTTACTTTCGATGGGTACACCACTACACGCCCGACTCAAAACAAAATAGCATGGAGGGGAGAAAGAAAAGTCCTGGAAAATATTTAAAGCTGTCCCAATACCTAAAAGGGGTCAAGATCTTTCAGATGGAAATTCTTATAGACCAATAGCCTTTGCATCAATTATGGAGAAAAACCAATTTAGGCATTCTCAGTACTGATATTCGTTCCGCATTTATTTATCAAATAACCCTTATAGCCGCTTTCTTAGATATTACTTCAACTTACAATAATGTCATTTTACCTATTTTAAAACAAAAGAAGCTGCACAAAAAAGACCTAATAATATCCCCCGCCTCATATTAAACCTTTTATCGCTCCATCTTGCTATCAATGGATGAGGTGTCTTTCTCGACATTACACATAACTTTAGAATCAAGTATCTCAATCACTTAAATTTTATCCGATTGTCTGAGTTCCCTTCAAGCAATAGGAAAGGGCCTATTTCGATCCACAAATAGTATTAATCTATATATATGGGAAACCATATCTAACCTTGAAGAGGGAAGAGACAGTCCGTACCGATTCCGTCATCTCGTAGCCTACGGAGTTTCGGTTCGCCGACATTAAAACCCGAGGTCTCGCTCAAGCGCATCGGCGCTGAGGGGTTATTCCGCTGCTCTAAGCGGTCACCACCACTATCAATCGTTTACATAGATTTTCGAATATTCATGAAAAAAATATTGAATTTCATGCCCTTCAAAGGTTTTTACTTGAACCTTTAATCAAAGAATAATTGCCAAAATATCCTCCCGATGTGAAGGAAAGATTAAAAAATCATTATAACGTCAAGTTTTTTTATTGATATTGTAGAACTCCATTATATTACAGCATTATTTGACACTTAAATGTGAAAAAAATGATACAAGCTAAATTCAAGTGACATCTGTTTTGCTGTTATTGCCAAACTCTTACCGATAGCAAAATAGTTTACAGTATATGGCTTAAAACATTATTTTTCAAAAACAAGATTAAATTATCTTTACCCAACTTTGATGTAAAACAAGATGAAAAATATCAAGTCTTAAATAAGAAAAAGATGAAAAATATCAAGGGGGTTTTAAAACAAACCGCTTGGTTTTTTTTTGCTTAAGCCAAAAAGGGTTTCTTTGTCATCCAAAAAGATTTTCTTGCATTTATTGTTTGATTTGGTAAACACATTAATCTTAGAGCTAGGATCCAGCATGTTTCAAAGTCAGACGCCAATCATTTTTGGCTGCCGTTTTTTTCAACATTAATAAGAGGTGAATTATATCAGTTTATTTGTTCATTAATTTAAGTATCACGGTCTTACATTGTTATGTATAACCGTTAAAGCAAATTGTGTCGCAAAATTTTACCGTAAAAATGCAATGGAATTGAACTACTCTCTGATTTAATTTCTTGTTAGGCCACCCTATATTATTGAGGTGCGTCTTGACTAGATATGTATTTTAACTCAAGTTAAATTTTTTTTTAAATTTCGAGTGTAAAGAATTAGCGACAAATTATTAATTTCTTTACAATATATGTTTTGAAAATTTAAAACAATATCTAACAATTGATACTGGTGTATATTCCTTCATATATATAACTGTTCAAGAAGAAGAAGAAGAATATCTAAGCAAAACACATTTGATATATATGGAATTCAACAGTCTGTCAATCATGTATGCATAGTTGGCAAATAACCTCAATTCTCCAGGATGTCATTGTTTGAAAAGCTATAATTGTGTTGAAATCAGAATATCGAACTGTTTATGCGAGCTATAAAATTAACGATTCAAACTGATTACTTATATCAGTGTGCACTGCTTTGTATTGTCATATTTGTGTCACATTTGATCTTGACAGGACTATTTTTTTCATCACTACCGCAGGTTTGGGTCTAAAATACCTTAAATTATTTTGCACTAATCTTATTTTAGGATACATTTGATTTTAACAGTTCGCTGAAATGTCGAATATCTTCTAGGAGTGCTCGGGATTTTGTTATAATTTAGCCGGGTTACGCAAATTTTTTTATAATGTCTAAAATTAACTCAACGTGAGCGTATAGCGCGTAGCGTTAGACTAATATGAAATACAATTTATATTCATTAAACATCGCAGTTCCTAGTTTTTTCTCTATTTTATAAAAAATAGTTAGTTACTATAACCATTTAACTGATTAGTAAGTTCACTTTTGATGGAAAACTATTTAAAACTAACATTTTAAACAAATTATCCATTTCAGTATTGTGTTCAGATAAACAAAAAAATAAAATATTTTATGGTATATTAAAAATTATTTGTTCACCACAGCACCACAGCAATATTTTATGGTATATTAAAAATTATTTGTTCACCACAGCACTATTATGAGTGCACTTTGTTACTAAATTCCTTTTATCTATCTCAGCCATTCTTCTTCAATTTTCTTTCAAGTTAAAAACACATCACCCAAATAATCAGCCAATCACTTATCCGATAAGGAGCGTCAGCCCGCAGGATTGGACCTAAAAAAACAGAAACCAACCACCTTACCTCTTTCTTTAAAAAATACTATGTTGAAGAAATTTTACTGAGGCCGTAGACATGAATGCCCATAGCCCGTGACAAGTGTAATAGAAGGCACAGTACAAAGTGGGTTATTAGGTTACAGTACTGAGCGGTAAGTAATACACATAGTTTGTAGAGCGTCGTCTCTTGTCGCACGTTGCACTAACCGTATTGTGACTACAATACCGGACTGTTAATGCATCGTAGAGGTTTTACAATTTTTTCCACAAACTATATTTCTACCCTCTTAAGCAAAAACACAGCTAATGGCAAAAGTTAGGTTTTGAGAAAACTGTACTTTCATGTTTTTCATTGCTGCTAAATGAAAAATTGATCGATTTTGATAAATTCTTCGATTTTTGAAAGATAATTTAAAAATCGATATTTTGTCTACAAAAACTATAAAAAAAAACAAACAAAATCTTTAGTAAAAAAGATGACATTTGTGTTTTTGCTTCTTTGTTTTATATAAGACCTCTGGAAAACAAATCTACACACACCACTAACAAATAAGATTATTATATTATTTTTAGTTAAAGTATTAACTTTGTGGAGGTTTAAAGACATTTTAATTTGTTTTATCAAACGCTGTGTATTCCATTTTATGTAATAGTATAACCCTACCGGTTTCAAGGTTTTCACATCGTCATCAGGAGCACAAGCAAGTCGTGTCTTGTCAAATTACAAAGGAGATTATCATGTCAGGAAAGGTTTCATTTTCTAATATCGGGCATTGAATATAGTTTTATGCTTTCCTACGTGACAGAGTAAACGTATTATAAACTCATTGTTAAACTATTGTGAATGTTTCCAGGTTATAGATGGATCCTCAGCTATACAAAAGTGCAGATGTAATGGTGAAAGAAGAAAAGGCAAAAGATGGAGATACTGCAGCAGTGTTCCCCCAGTATGATATCAGTGTACATGAGGCAGATGTCAAACAGGAATGTGCGCAAAATATCAGCGCAGATTCCGTACATTTTGTTGATAATCCCACAGACCCAAGTAAACTTAATAAACTCATTTTGTTGAAATAAAATAAATATGTGAGATATGACAATCAATTAACTTTTGCTGTATGAGTGGTGTTTAAACTACAGGTACACACCATCTATTCCATACCAGGCATGGATAAGGTGGTGTGTATTTTTAAGCCAGAATGTTTTAGATATTTATTTCTATTAGTGCTGTGTTGGCCTTATTATCAGTTCAGACTTATTAGCAAAAAGCCAAAGAAACGAGGTATCGAGTTGTCTATCGAAACGAGGTATCTAGCACATCGATCAATAAGTCCCGAGACTAACTACTAAAACAACATTTGTTTGCCAAAATTCTTCTTTATTCATCACCATAGTCTCCTTCAAGAGCGATACATTCATTCCAACGCCTTCCTAACTTTTCAATGCCAGCCGTGTAGAACGACTTATCTTTGGTTTCAAAATAGGTGTTAGTTTCGGCAATCACTTCTTCATTAGAGCCAAATCTCTTTCCCTGGAGCATTTTTTTGAGGTCTGCGAACAGCCAATAGTCGCTGAGGGCCAAATCTGTAGAATACAATGGGTGCGGAAGCAATTCGAAGTTTAACTCATGCAATTTGGCCATCGACTTGTGACATGGTGCATTATCCTGATGAAAGAGAACATTTTTCTTGTTCATATGGGGCTGTTTTTTTGCAATTTCTGCCTTCAAACGCTCCAATAACGCTATGTAATATTTGCTATTGATGGTTTTTCTCTTTTCAAGGGGATCGATGAATATTATACCATGCGCATCCCAAATACGGAGGCCATAACCTTCCCGGCCGACTTTTGAGTTTTTGGTCGCTTTGGACGACTTTCAACGGCTGCTCTCCACTTAGCTGACGGCCGATTTGATTCCGGAGTATAGTGGTGGATCCAAATTTTATCCATTGTCACATACCGACTCAAAAACTTCTGTTTATTTCGCGTAAACAGTGCCAAACAGTTCTCTGAATCATCGATGCGTTGTTGTTTCTGTTCCATTGTGAGCAAATGCGGCACCCATTTCGAAAAAAGCTTTTTTACAACAGTACCAATTGATATCTTCAGAATCTCAGCTATCTCACGCAACTTTACTTTGCGATTTTCCATCACGATTGTGAGGATTTTTTTAATGTTTTCTGGTGTAATAGCTTATTTGGACGACCAGAGCGTTCAGCATCATTTGTGTCTGTATGACCGTGTTTGTAATCAACATACCACCGACAAATTTGTCCGAAAAACAGTGGTTTTCGATGGAGCAGAGCCCGGATAATACATTTTATGCCATTGCTGAGTTTGAACGGTATTTTTCCCCATTAAAAAGCAATGTTTTATTAACACACGAAATTCGGTTTTTTTCCATTATTTTGAAAATTGCAAACGTAGCATCACTAAAACCACTGAAACTCAATAACACAATGTCGGAATGTCATGAAAGTTTGACACGTAAGTTCTAAAGGCTGGTACTAACTGAGAATGGTATGGATTTATTATACGAAGCGCCATCTGTTGGTTTGTCCCAGGACTTATTGATGGATGTGTTATTTGTTTTATTGCTTCAGAAGATTTGAACTTGTTTGTTTTATTCATAGATATTAAAGCCCAGCCATGTTATGGCATATTCAATAAAGAAATTACCTCAGTAATGAGTTCACAAAGGCAATCCTATGATTTGGAATTGGAAATCTGTTCAAATATTTTCATTAAAGAAGAAAATGTACCAGAGGATGCTGTGCCAGTATTGCCTGATTTTGCTATGGACATACAGGAAGCGGATATAAAGAAGGAATGTGCTCGGGACAGTAACACAGACACTGCTGATGTTTCTGACACGCATGCAATAACTAGTGAGTATAATTATTTTAATTGTAATCTGAATAAGTTTTCCCTTAGTCATTAAATTCTGAACAACAAAATGTCTTAATTTGGTTTGAAATAGGATTCAAGTTAAGCCTTAGCATAAATAATAAAGGTTAAATATTTTTATCTGAACTCTGTCAATATTTTTCTTAGTTAACAATTCAATACAAGTTAATTGTTGTATAAATCAAAAAAATCAAATTTGAGGAATGCTTTATAACAAAAAGAACTAAAATCGATCTTTTCAACCCTTTAATTATTTAGAGATTTTTTTATATTTATAGATTCAGGTGATATGAGCCACCAATTTAGTAAAGAGAAAAGCAGTGACAATGGTTCTCATGGCTTTGAAAGAAGTCATAGTGAAGAGAAGCCTTACAGCTGCGGACAATGTGATAAGACATTCTCACGAAAATTTGAATTAAAGCGTCATGAAAGGATTCACAGTGGAGAGAAGCCTTACAGCTGTGGACAATGTTATAAAACATTCTTACGAAAAGGTGATTTAAAATGTCATGAAAGGATTCATAGTGGAGAAAAGCCTTACAGCTGTGGACAATGTTATAAGACATTCACAAATAAAAGTACTTTAAAATTTCATGAAAGGATTCATAGTCGAGAGAAGCCTTACAGCTGTGGCCAATGTGATAAAACATTCTCACAAAAAAGTTATTTAAAAAAACATGAAGGGATTCATAGGGGAGAGAAGCCTTACAGCTGTGGACAATGTGATAAGGCATTCTCACGAAAAGGTGATTTAAAATGTCATGAAAGGATTCATAGTGGAGAAAAGCCTTACAGCTGTGGACAATGTGATAAGACATTCACAAATAAAAGTGGTTTAAAATTTCATGAAAGGATTCATAGTGGAGAGACGCCTTACAGCTGTGGCCAATGTGATAAGACATTCTTACAAAAAGGTGAATTAAAACGTCATGATAGGATTCATAGTGGAGAGAAGCCTTACAGCTGTGGACAATGTGATAAAACATTCTTACGAAAAGGTGAATTAAAACGTCATGATAGGATTCATAGTGGAGAGAAGCCTTACAGCTGTGGACAATGTTATAAGACATTCTTACGAAAAGTTGAATTAAAATGTCATGAAAGGATTCATAGTGGAGAGAAGCCTTACAGCTGTGGACAATGTGATAAAACATTCTTACGAAAAGCTGATTTAAAATGTCATGAATGGATTCATAGGGTAGAGAAGCCTTACAGCTGTGGACAATGTGATAAAACATTCTCACGAAAAGGTTATTTAAAATGTCATGAATGGATTCATAGTGGAGAGAAGCCTTACAGCTGTGGACAATGTGATAAGACATTCTTACGAAAAGTTAAATTAAAACGTCATGAAAGGATTCATAGTGGAGAGAAGCCTAACAACTGTGGACAATATGGTAAAGACATTATCACTTATAGATCATTTAAACTTTAATATAAATTGTTGCTAATAAATTTGTTATCAATATCATCTGAAGAACATAAATTATAAGGTATTTCTGCTGATGAGAACGGAACCCTTGGTCTAATTTTTCTTCTGCTCCTAACTTGGAACTATTACAGATAATAATTGTACCCACGATTCTTGAGCATTCTTCCAAAGCTGCAATGCCCTACCATATTAAGATAAGGTAGCCTTATGAGTGCTGTGTTGGCCTTATTATCAGCTTAGACTTATTAACGGAGTTCAAGAAAAAGAAAATTAGTTAAGTTTTTGTATAATATATAAGATACGAGTATATCATCTATTTATTTTATTGCTTCAGAATATTTAAATCAATAAAAGAAGATTTTATTGCTTCAAATCTTCTGAAGCAATAAATTTTTTTCCCAAGATTTTAAGGCCCAGTCATCACATAACTTGGTATTTCAAATTGATTCAGATTTTTCCATAAAGGAAGAAATTTTAGAAGAGGTCACTGCGCCAGTATTACCTGATATTGCTATAGACATACTGGAAGCAGATATAAAACAGGAATGTGCTCGGTACAGTAACACAGAGACTGTTGATGTTTGTGAAACGGATACAATAACGAGTGAGTATAAATATTTGAATGGTATTCGGAATAAGTTCTTGCTAGTTGATTAAATTCTTATCAATATCATCATTTTAATTTGGTTTGAAATAGGACAAATAAGAAAGTCAATATATTTTTATCATGTTAATTTTTCTTAAACTTTTTTACTTAATTTTGATATATTTTTAGATTCAGGTGATGTGAGCAACCAATTAAGTAAAAAAAAAAGCAATGCAAATGGTTATCATGGCTTTGAACATTGTGGAAACATGTTCTTAAACAGTTAAAATTTAAAACTCAAATAAAGAATTCTTAGTGGAGAAAGTTCTGGAAGCTTGTAAAAAGTTATTTACACAAAAAAATGAGTTTAAAACATAAAAAATAATCCATCTGGAGAGAATTCTTAAGGTTATGTAAATTGTTCACAAGTGTTCTCATAAAAATACTAATTAAGAGATCATGAAAGGATTCATAGTGGGGAGAAGCCTTACAGCTGTGGAAAATGTGATAAGACATTCTTACAAAAATACCTTTTAAAATCTCATGCAAGAAGTGATAGTGGAGGCCTCATAGCCTTACTTAGCTGTGGACAGTGTGATAAAAGATTCAAACAAAAATGTATTTTAGATTCTCTTGAAATAAGTCATAGTGGAGATAAGCCTTGCAGCTGTGCACAATGTGATAAGTCATTCTCATGAAAAAAATAATTAAAATCTCTTTAAAGAGTTCATAGTTGAGAGAAGCCTTGCAGCTGTAAACAATGTGCCATTTGAGGATTCATAGTGAAGGAGAAGCCCTACAAATGTATTAATTGTGCGAAAACATAATTTTTTACATAATATAATATGCCATTCAAGTATTCATACTAGAAAGAAACCCTACAGCTTTGGAAATTGTGTGAAGAAATTCTTCAGAAAATATTATCTGAAACATATTAGAATTCATAGTGGAGAGAAGCTCTACAGCTGTCGCAATGTGACAAGAATTTTAAAAAAAAGCTGTTTGTATTATAATGAAAGTATGAAGAGAAGACCTACAGCTGTGGATATTGTAAAAAAAATGTCATGAAAGGATTCAAAATGGAAAAAAGCTTGGCAGCTGTGGACAGTGTGGAAAACAGTCTCAAACGATAGAAGTTGAATACACCATTTAAGGATTCATAGTGGATAGGAGCCCTTAAATCTATGGAAATTGCGCGAAGACATTCTTAGAAAAGGTTATTTAATATCTTATGCAATATCGAACATGGAATGTAAGAACTTTATACAGAGGTGGAGCTCTCGATGAATTGACCGCAGAGATGAGGAAGTACAGGGTACATATATTGGCACTACAAGAAATAAGATGGCTGAATGGTGAGGCATTTGATACGAGAGATCACACAATACTGCACAGTGGTAACACAAGGCACCATCAATTTGGCTGCATTTATAGTGGATGAAAGAGTCATGAATAACATTATTGATTTCAGGCCCATAAACGGGCGAATGTGTGTCCTCTGCATTAAAACAAGATTCTTTAATGTGTCAATAGTAAATGTACATGCAGAAACCGAAGATAAAGATGGCTCAGTTAAGGACACTTTATCAGAAACTGGAACAGGTTTTTGACTCAATCGCCTCCAATGATATAAAGATTGTCATGGGCGATCTCAATGCAATAATTGGCAAAGATATAACTTGTCAGCACATTACCAGAAGACATACGAGGGTGGTCCGATAAGTACTTAGCCTACAAAAGAAGAACAAAAATTTTGGAAAAGTGGCGATTTATTTCTCAACATAATCTCCTTTGAGTTCGATACACTTGACCCAGCAATGCTCCAACTTCTTTAACTCGTCTGAAAAATACGTTTTAGGTCTGCAAAGTAGGCCTCCGTGGCGGCGATAACCTCCTCATTCGACTCAAATTTCTGCCCGGCGAGTGACTTTTTCAAATTTGGAAACAAAAAGAAGTCGCACGGGGCCAAATCCGGAGAATACGGTGGATGGGGCAGCAGTTCGTAGCCTAATTCTACCAATTTGGCCGTGGCGACGGCGGAGGTGTGAGCCGGTGCGTTATCATGATGGAACATCACGTTTTTCTTCGCCAAATGGGGCCGTTTTTTCTGCAATTCGGCGTCGAATCGGCCCAATAATTCGGCATAGTAGGGCCCAGTGACCGTTTTGCCCTTCTACAGGAAGTCGATGTAGATCACACCTTTTGAATCCCAGAAAACGGTGGCCATCACCTTTCCGGCCGATAGGACAGTCTTCGCCTTCTTCGGAGCATGTTCGCCGGGTGAAGTCCACTGTTTCGACTGTTGGTCTCGGGTGTGTACCAGTGTATCCATGTTTCGTTGACGGTCACGAAACGACGCAGAAACTTCTTCGGATTGCGCTTAAACATCGTCAAACACTGCTCTGAAGTGGTCTCACGGTTGCGCTTGTTGTCCGGAGTGAGCAAACGCGGCACCCATCGCGTCGACAGCTTTCTCATGCCCAATACTTCATGCAGGATATGACCCACGCGGTCTTTTGAGATGCCTACTTTCTCAGCTATCTCGCGCACCTTCCATCGGCGGTCTGCCAATACGAGATCGTGGATTTTTGTCACGTTATCCTCCGTGGTAGCCGTTTTCGGTGCACCTGGGCGTGGCTCATCAAAAACCGACATGCAACCATGTTGAAACTCGTTAAACCAATTTTTGACGGTCGCCATCGAAGGAGAAGAGTCACCGTACACAGCATCCAAGCGCTCTTTGATTTCGCTGCGCGATTTCCCTTTCAAAAACAAGAATCGAATCCCCGACCGATATATCTCTTTTTCCATTTTTCTCAAATCTCTTTCTCAATTTTCTCGCTTCCACACGCGGTCAAAACAAAACTACGCGTCCGATTCAGCTGAAATTTTGACATTAGTTGTCAACAAGAATGTACTACGCAATAAAAAAAAATTGCTCTTGCGATAGTGGTGCCATCTGGCGGTGAGGCTAAGTACTTATCGGACCGCCCTCGTAGTTTGCACACAGACAGCAACAATAATGGGTCTCGAGTAATAGATCTTGCCGAATCTAGGAACATGGTAATATCCTTGACACAGTTTCCTAGGAAAGACATTTATAAATGGATATGGACCTCTCCAAACGGCAGACACCACAATCAAATTGACCACATTTTGATAGAGAAAAGAGGAGCCTCCAGCGTTATGAATCTAAGAACATACAGAGTAGCGAATTGTGATTCAGATCACTACATGGTGGTGGCCACATATAGGAGTCGCATCGGTAATAATGGGGGAAGAAGACAACAGAATACACCAAAATTCAATTCAATAGAACTTGGAACACCTGAATGTCGAGAAAGATACCAAAACGCGCTTGCGGAAAAGCTGACAATTGAATTAGATGATGCGATATCTCAAGAAACCTTAGAGAACGCTTGGGATAAGGTTAAGAATGCAGTCCTAAATGCAGCCGAAGCCGACATAGGTAATAAACCCAGACAAACTAGAAACCCAAGGTTTGACGAGGAATACAGAGAAAAAATAAATTAGTAAAATAGACTAAGACAACTATTTATGGAATGAGATACAAGGGCCAAAAAGCAGGCATATGAAGATGCTAGGAGAGAAACCAATCACATGCTGAGAAAAAAGAAAAGAGTCTATATGAACAATATACTGCAGAAAATGGAACGGGACTTTGTTGACAACAATACGAGAGAAGCCTATAAGGCAGCCAACATATTCTAGAAAGGGTTTAAACCAAACAACAATTAGTGTAGAGACTCCAACGGGGACATCATAGCAGACACAGAAAAAGTCAAAAACAGATGGAAAGAATACTTCCAGCAACTACTCAATCCGAATACACAACTGGGAACTGAGGCAACTGAAGTACCCAGGGAGAATGATCATGAAGTCAGGCTCCACCCCCTCCCCCCTCCCAACGCTCACAGAAGTAAGACTGGCAATTAAGAAATTAAAAAATAACGAGGCCCCAGGTGCGGATAATATTTCATCCGAGCTGCTGAAATGTGGAACCGAACACCCTCATAGGTTGATCCATAGACTAATCAACAAGATATGGGACTTGGAAGAGATTCCGAAGGATTGGCAGTTGAGCATAATATGTCCGATACTTAAAAAGGGAGATAAACTCAAATGCGAAATCACAGAGGAATATCATTGTTGAGCACAACGTACAAAATACTAACTATTATACTGAAGGAGAGGATTGAACATTTGGAAGAGGGCATTATAGGAGAGTATCAGGCCGGGTTCAAAAGGAACAGATCAACAAGTGAATTAATTATTTACAGTAAGACAGATCCTGAACAAATGCTGGGAATTCGATGTTGATATTTATCAACTATTCATAGACTTCAAGCAGGCCTATGACAGCATTATTAGGGAAAAACTGTATGACATACTTTTAACATTTAATATATCCACAAAGTTAGAAAGGCTTATAAGGGCTACAATGAGTAACACAAAGTGTCGTGTTAAGATAGGAGGAGAGCCCACAGATGCGCTTATCGTATTTCAGGGTCTCAAACAGGGGGCGGACTGGTCCGTACACATTTCAATCTGAGTCTGGAATATGCCATCAGAAAGACACACCATAATAATGCAAACACCATTATATGCTCCCAAAATAGCCAGGTGGTTGGGTATGCAGATGACCTCAGTAAAGTAGGGAGACCCCTGACAGCCATACAAGAAGTATTTGAAAGCTTGGAGACAGCAACCAAAGAAGTTGGAGTCGAAAATAAGACAAAAATCATGAAACAGAGTGAGAAAATAGACAATGGTCCACAAGGTAACATTAGATTCAAGAATAAATATGACTTTGAGGTAGTAGATGAGTTCATCTACTTGGTTCAATTACAACGAAGGAAAACGAGGAGCAGGCTGAGATTAAGATAAGAATCACAACAGAGAACAAAATATTCTTCTCCCTACTGCCAGTATTCAAGTCCAGAAGTGTCCACAGAAAAACCAAAGTCACCCAATACAAAACAATTATTAGAACAGTGGTGGCATATGGATGCGAAACATGGACACTGACAGCAAAATCCGTAGAGTTGCTAGATGCCTTCGAGAGAAGAGTACTACGTAGGATCCTGGGCTCCGTGAATGATGGCGAAACCTGGCGAATACGATACAACAACGAGATTTATAATATCTACAAAGCTCCCAGACTATCTGTACATGTCGGACTGAGCAGATTGAGATGGGCCAGACATGTGCAGAGAATGCCGTCATCGCGAGCACCCAAAAGAATCCTGGAGGGACACCCGGGTGGAAGGAAAGTGGGCAGGCCGAGGCTGCGATGGGAGGACGAAGTTGAGAGGGACGCAACCTGGTTGCTGCAGGCGCAGGATTGGAGGGTCATGGCGGAAGACAGGAGGAGTTGGAGGCGAATATTGACGGAGGCCAAAGCTCGATATGGGCAGTAAGACCATCGAAAGAAAGAAAGAATATCTTATATAAGAACTCATAGTATCGAGAAACACTCAAACTCCATTGTATAATTGCATTTTTAAATTAATGTTATAGAGAAATTCATTTTTCAAAAAAAAATTCAGATATTATATTTTGTTATTTCATATGATTTTTTTATATTAATAGCCTGTATTATGTTGTACTATTCTGCATACCGGCTGGATTGATATTATTTTTGTTATGAATAAAACAGCATGAATTATTGGCAATTTTTGTACTATGTAACCCTTAAGCTTTGATACTTTTAAAGAATTCATATCTAGAATGTGCTTTTTTTCTGGAAAATTTCCAAGGAATTAAAGAACGAAAAAAAAAAGTTTTTAAATGGCCACCGGTTTGATTTGTTTAAATGTATAATATTAAATATGAGGAATGTTCTTATAAATAAATTTTATTGAATTTAATGACTGAATTATTTATTCTTTCATGGTCACCATAATTTGCCTCATATGAGGAATCCCGGTTGAGTGGAAAGAGGGAGAATTCCGAGAAAACTTGGAAGAACCGAAGAGACGAGAAAGTCAAAAGCCGTACGATAACCAACTCAGATGGTGTGATATGGGCCCCTACACAAACAGTAGTACTAACATTTGATGGACAGGCCCTACCTCAGAGGGTCTACGCTTTCTACAACTCTGAAGTGGTAGAAAAGTATTCTTTCCTCCTAACCATAGTGAGTGGTTCCAGTGCTGCAGATACGAACACATGAAGCAGCAATGCAGTTCATCTGCACGTTGCTTTAAATGTGGCTAATCCCACCTCGGTGACGGCTCCAATATGTATTAATATCCTGTAAAAGAAGAGAGAGGAATTTGTTTTTCAGTTACCATACTTCGAATAATACTTATGGTTTAAAATTAGGAGGATCGAGTGGACACAAATAAATTTTAAAAAGTTTCAAGAAAAAAAAAAAATTAAAAACTTACCTTTATATATTCCTGTTTAATTATAAATATGCTAAAAAATCTGGCACTGTTCTTGGTCTACTCCGACGGTGAAAAGGCGTGATGGTATGTAAGTACTAATATGCAAGGAAAGAAGAAATAATATGAGATATAAATAATCTAAAATCTCTCTCTCGTTTTGAAGGGAAACCAGAGTAATAATCTAATATGATAAAAAAAGTGAAGAATAAAAATGTTTTATATTTAGTTTTACATCCTTCATACATAGTTCACTGTCATTACTATGGAGACAAATCATTCCATATCTATGGCGCTGGACACTGGCGTATACTCCTCCATATATAGGAGTTCACGGCCATTATTCAAAGAGAGAGAGAGAGAGAGAGTTTCTATGGAATCGCACTGTCAACATTTTCCAAATTTAATGCCATTATTCACGGACATCACTTGACACTGCGTATACTCAATTTATAGGAGTTCACGTTCACCATTCAAGAAGATGGTCCGCAACTTTCCATTTGCGACAGTTCTTTCTGATCTGCAATATCAAATTAAATATAAAAATTATCTCTGGTGAGTCCTTATCAACTCGAAACTGGCTGAAATGAAAATAACCGAATAAATGCGTGCACTTAGAAGAATACAGACAACGTATGACAGAATAAGAAATGATTTAAACTAATTTAAATAACTATACAGGCGGCCCTCGACTTTCGCACATAATATAATTGGTTCCTGAAAATGTGTGCGAATGTTGAATGTTCGAAAGTAGTACAATGTAAAAAAAATACATCAAAAATTATATTTTAAAATATTTATTTACCAATAATATATTAAAAATATTTATTTCTCAATATACATAATTAAGTTAACAAGGCGTGTTTACCATAAGTCCTTTCAGGTGTTTTCTTTATAAACTTGTCAAGAGTTAGTTGAATACCACCTTTCTTTTCTTTTCTTGATAAAGAGTTCTATAGCACGCTGTGTCTTTCTCAATCGCCCTACGTAATATACTTGAGATATACGTTCTCCATTGGTCTTCCATCACATTCTTCCATGATTGTCACAAATTAGTCAAGATGCACGAAGGTTTCATTCATATTTTTAATTGTCAAAGTCTTGAGAATTTTATCAGCTTCTTCTTCCTCACTTCCATTGTGTATTCCATTTAACTCTTGTCGCTCAATTAAGTATTCACTCGACAGAGGTACTGAGTGAGATTCAATCAACTCATTAACATATCCGTTGTTGACGTCCAAGTTTAGTTCATTCATTAGGCTAACTATTCCATCTGTGATAGTTTCCGGAGTTTCTTCAGAATTCATAAAAATTACTCGTCATTTGTGGACATAATTGTTTCGAGGAACCTTTCATTGTTGACTCTTTTATTTCAGCCCACGAGTCTCCAATATTGTTTATTGCGTTCCATATATTATAGTTTTTCCAAAAAAGTAGGAGCGACTGCATGGAAACGAACAATTTTTGTATTCTCGACAAAAATCTTTAAAAAATTGAATTTAAAAAAATGTATGAAAATCGAGGGCCGCATGTATATGTTTTAAAACTCAATATTCGGACTTTGCGGAGTCTTACGATTCTGAGAGCTAGCAAGAGATGTAGAATAGAAGAGATGGAGTTGAAATGTGGTGCTGGAGAAGAATGTTACCAATTCAATGGACAGCAAGGTGAACTAACGCCTTCATTCACGAAGAACTGAGACTCGCAGACAATATGCATTCGGCGAGTCCTCCGATTCTTTAGGCACATTGCTCGTGGCCATGTGGAGACAGTTTGGAGAGGTTTGTGGTTACTAATAGAGGCGTGGAAGAATGACGCACAAGAGGAAGAATCCCAATGCGTTGGACTGACCAAGTGAGAGATGCAACTGGACTACCCTTAACAACTGCTCTTTGAGCCACGAAGTGCATGGATGGATGGAGAGGAGTCATCAAATGCTATCACGGGAGTCACGATACTCAGTTATGAACTTCTTCTTCTCCCCAGTGTCATGTCAGGTCCCCCCAACGTTAAATATCACCTGAGAGTAGACATCTTTGTTCCCGAAAAAGATCCCAACGCTCCTTATATCAGTCCAATCACGTATATTGCGGAGCCAGGAGACTCGCCTCCTGCCAGCACCTCTTTGACCCTCTTATGAACTACACGACAGAATTGTGATATGGCCTCTGATTACCTCGATGATATAGTTGGAGTGTGCACAACTGCACGGTATCACACTGGACTTCCATGCAGAAGGTTGTCGGCTCGAACATCACAGGCATTTTTCCCGCCCAGTATACAGGGATTTAAGGATACTTATGACTTTGATCATATCTATACTTTCACAAAGAGAAAAAAAAAAACATCCAGATATGCTCTGACTATCTACTTCGGTGTGCCATCAGATCCAGTACAATGGTGTTGTCCCTATCAGTTAAGAACATGTAGATTAGTGAGTTGAAATTTAAAAAATGTTTTCTATTTTAGATTCTATTAAATACGTATATATAAGACATGTCATATATTTATTTAATTACTTCAATAGATTTGATCAACAGTGTTTTTGCAGATATTCAAGATCATTCAATCATCATATGAAACATTCAATAAAGAAATTACCACAGTCATGAGTTCACAGGAACAATCCCACAATAAAGAAATGAACACAGTCATGAGTTCACAGGAACAATCCCACAATAAAGAAATGACCACAGTCATGAGTTCACAGGAACAATCCCACAATTTAAAATCTGAGATCTGCTCAGATTTCCCCGTAAAAGAAGAAAATTTTGCAGAAGAGGATACTGCGCCATTATTCACTGATTTCCGTATCGACATTCAGGAAACGGATATAAAAAAGGAATGTGCTGGAGTCAGTTACACGGATACTGTTTATGTTTGTGACACATTTTCAAATTCAAGTGAGTATGAGTATTTGAATTATACGGAATTGTTTATGAAGTGAAACTTCTATGTGGTAGGGCAAATTGTCCTGAACATCACGAAAAGTGAAACGCTTCCCCTTCTCCCACTTTAATGGTTATATTTCAAATGATCTTTAATATTTATTTATATTAATATAAATAAATAATAAATGTAGAATATAAATTTATAATTATTAATAATATAAATAAATCATTTGGTAAATGAACGATAAATGAATAAATTTATATATTTTTTATATATAAAATTAAATATATTATAATAATAAATATTAATATTTAATTTAATTTAGTTAATTAAATAATATTAAATTTAATTAATTAATTAATAATTAATTAAATATACTTTAATAAATATAATATAATTAATAAATAATTCATTTATAATTTATATTAATTAATAATAATTATTATTATTAATTATTCTATTAATAAAAATAATATATATTAATAATTAATTATAATATTAATCAATAATATAATATAATTATTAATTAGTTTTAATTATTATTAATATAAATAATTCTTAATAAATATAATTATTAATTCATTATAAATAAATTCATTTTTAATTAGTAATTATGTTTAAATAATAATTCATTAGTAATTATGTTTAATTAATTAATAATTATGTGTAATTAATTAATTAAATATATTTACATCAATTAATTAATATAACCATTTCCTAACAAATGAAAAAAAAGCAATGCATAAAATGAACTTTTCCTAGGAGCTAAGAAGTTTCACTTCTACTGCGCGAGACTCTCGCTCATCTGTTTTTTTCATTTGCGTATTAAATTTTTAATACTTTTCTCTATTTGGTTCTTTCTCTATTTGGTTTATAGATCTTAAATCTCAGTGAGATACAGGCAAAAGCCTAGTTTACTGGGGATACGACAAATGAAAGGCAACAAACCCAGATCCATTAAAATTATATGTCCAAATCAAATTACCTGTTGTTTTTTCTCAAATTGTGTATATTTCTTGTCATGTGTAATAATAAATAAATAAAATAAATAAATTAAATCCAATGTTGTTTTTTTCAAATAGCATCTCGATTCTTTTTCTGTATCATATATATTTTTTACGTATCTTATGAGAGCCGTCAATCTTAAATTTTAAAAATGCTTGCGTAAAACCTTATTACCAAAACGTAGTTGAGCCTTATGTTAACTTTCTCTCTTGCGCTGCAAGATGAAAAATTCACAGACAAAATATTTAAATTCCTTTTTAAGGATGATTCCAAAAAAGATATTCAAAATATTAAAAAAAATTAAGGTGTGGAAATAGTTTTATCATTGCATTGGGAATTGATTACTTTTGTTTCAAATTAATTATAAGGAAACTTAATTAGTGTTTTTATCAAATAAGGCGATTTTATCAGTAATTTTATTGCTGAAAACTCTTATATGTCTTAGCTTTATTGTAAGAATTTAATTATGTTTTTTTTTTAATTCTCACCTGTTTTAGGTTCACCTTGTATGAATGACCAATTCACTATTGATAAATGCAGGGAAAACAACCCTTATTCATGTGGATACTGTGAGACGTTGTTCTTAAAATCAAGTATTGTATTAAAGCTTAAAAGTATTCATGGTGGAGAGAAGCTTTATAGCTGTATTGATTGTGCTAAAGCACTTTCACAAAAAAATCACTTAATACACCATACAAGCATATATAATGTAGAGAAGCCCTTTAGCTGTGATAGTTGTGGGAAGACATTTTCGAATAATACAAGTTTAATGCGCCATGCAAGGATTCATAGTGGAGAAAAACCATTTAGCTGTGTAGAATGTGGTAAGAAATTCGCAGAGAAAGGTAAATTAAAATCTCACGAACGAATTCATAGTGGAGAGAAACCGTACAGTTGCGAAAATTGTGAAAGGACATTTACACATAAAAATAATTTAATACGTCATTCGAGAATTCATAGTGGAGAGAAACCCTACAGCTGTGAGCAATGCGGGAAGACATTCTCAGAAATAGGTCATTTAAAACGTCACGAAAGAATTCATAGTGGAGAGAAGCCCTTCAGCTGTGGACAATGCGACACGTCGTTCTCACAAAAATCTCATTTAAAATCTCATGAAAGGATTCATAGTGGAGAGAAGCCCTACAGCTGTGTTAATTGTTCAAAAACATTCTCACAAAAATGTCATTTATTACGCCATTCAAGGATTCATACTCGATAGAAGCCGTTAAGTTGTGGAAATTTTAAGAATATATTCTCAGAGAAAGGTAATATATCATGCAGACTTTTATAGTGACGAGAAGCCCTAAAACTGTATAAATTATGAAATCACATTTTCATATTAAAGCAAAACAAACAACAACCAGCAATTTGCCCGACAAGCGGTAGGAGGAATTCTAAATTGAGGCAAATTTAAATATTTTTTAACTTTAAAATTTTTTTTGTAACTATAAATAAATTATTTTCATTTAATATTATCATACTTGAGAAAATGTAGGATGATCCCTGTGACGTTTGAAATGTCATTTCTCAAAAAGATGGTGTAAAATCGTTTTTTTTTTACAAATCAAATAGTTTTTTTTATAAATCGAAAAATTGTTTTTCCCTAAACTATCGTTTTAATTCCTAATTTTCATTATACTGACTTTCTAATGTATTGTATGATTTGTATCTATCTTTAAATAGGCCAAGATCCGCTATGAATTAATACTAATTACGAACATTTAATTTTAGGTATAAAAAAAATCGAAAATCCAATTATCGTATACCCTATCCCTAGCCAATGCAGACTAACGTAGTGACCTTTGACAAACATCACCAAATATTATTTGATTTCAACAAACTGCCACATTTTTGCTAATTTGTAACAAGATACATTAAATTGTCATTATTGTTAGTTTTATGTAATGTATTTACCTAAATAACTTGCTATTTATTAGAATTGAGGCTTATATTAAAGTTGATAAAATAATTAAAATGACTGAAAGTCGTTACAAGGTTGTATTGGGGTAAATTTAAAATTGTCACAGGGATCATGCTAGATTTTCTCAAGTATAAGTAGTTTTTTTTTATTAAATCGCCGGCATGAAAATCAGAGATCACTGTGATTAATAAATCATCCTTCAAGGATAGTTCAAGGCGTTCAAAGAAACTCGAAAAAGAAAAACACTTGTAGGAGTAGATTATTAAATTTTAGGCCTCTTGATACCGAGGTCAGAATATTTAGTTTGTAAAATGAAGTCCCATGACCCAACCTTCTTTGACCTTTCCCTTCCCTGTGATGTGTAACTAGAAAACATTGCTTCTAAACACTTTAATATCTCTACAAATACTGCGTTCAGATTTTTATCACTCTACTTTGGTATATGGGAACGCAAGAAATAGAATCTCAGTTCGGTCGCTTCAGTAGCTTTCAGGCTTTCATTTGAGGTGTTCTCTTTGCCTGTTTTGTGAACGTCGGCTGATGTTTTTTTTTCGTGTTTTCAGCAATTAAATTTCAATTATTATCACTTTTAACTTCAAATTTAATCAATTTAAGCGATTGGCTATGAATATTCTTATTTTTCCGATTTTAAATCGCTCATTTTTACACAGCACCAGAAGGGGCTGATTTTTTTAGCACAGGAAGAGAAAGATTAAACATCATACTTAAGCAATTACATTGGGAAGCCTCGGGATCCACATATTTTCGTGTTGGTGTGGGGAAAGACTGGCTATTCACTATTGTTAGTCAATTGGTCTAATTGGTGTTATGACAGTTTTGTTCTTTGTTACGTGATTTTCATAAAGTGAACGTTCTTTAAAAATTTGGTAAAAAATATTTAGCATTACTTAAAATGTTTGTACAGTACCTGGTAATAAGTAATACACATCAGGCTTAAGAAAGAGACTCAGCCATAATCGGCTAACTTCGGCTTTGTAAAGCGTCGTCTCTATCATTCATACACGTGTTCCTCGCGAGATTGTTAACGCATCGTGTGACAGAGATGACGCTCTACAAAGCCGAAGTTAACCGATTATGGTTGACTGTCTCTTTCTTAAACCCGACGTGTAATACTTACGCCGGTTACTGTACTACAGAGGACCATTTTTTATCCAACTCATGAATAATCAGCACTTGACTGTATATGCAAATTTAGAAGTTATTAAGGCATTAACATTGTGAAGGTTTAAAGACATTGTAATTTATTTTATCAAACCATCATCAGGGGAGTACAAACAAGACAAAGACTTGTCTAGTTTGTGTTCACCTGATGATGAGGTGTGCACGGTGAAACCGGTAGGGTTATACCGTTACAGAATAAACAGTGTTTGATAAAATAAATAATTATATTTTATATTAGTCTGACGCTATACGCTAATGCTAATGCCGCGTGCGAAATTTTGCGACGATTATATAAAACAATTTTTATTTTAATTTATACAACTGATTTAGGTTCACTTCATTTTAGAAATTATTACAAAATTAGCGTAACTCCGAGAAATTATAACGAAACCCGAAGAAACGGTGTTGAAAATTCGGAAGCTGGTCACCCTAACCTGTCTCAGTTATACCTTAAAGAGTTTAATGTGTATAGTGACTCAGTTATACCTTAAGGAATTTATTCCTCAATTTATACACCGAGATTTAAAAGATGTCGATATCGGAAAATTCATTCAAAAAGGTTATTCCGTGTGCGAGTAGTTATACTTTTAAGAGCTCTTCTTGAATAATGACCGTGAACTTCTATATATGAAGGAGTATACTTCTATATACGTCAGTATCAAGTGATGTTCACTTCATAGGATCTCGTTAGTTCTGTTCACATTAGCGCATTTGGTTACCGCATCAGTTGGTGATTACTCGTTATTCAAGATCAGAATAGAGGTAAGCAAAACCAAATTAATTTTGCCTCCTAATAATTGGCCCCGAAAAACTTAGTTCATAAATACGACACCGAAAACAATCTTAATTCACGATGGCATAAATAATGGTTCGGTATATTAAACAATAATCTATGGATCAATAAACTGTGTCAATAAAATAAGAAGATAGCTAGATGGAGACAGTTTTATCATTCCTTTTCGCCAGAAACTCCAATATCGATAGTGTGGGAGAATGTAAATTCATTTAGGTCCGCCAATTCAATTCATTTACACAGAATACCAACAAAGCGCTGGGTTCACACTTTTTTAAACAAAATAGTTCCTTTATATCCAATCTAATATGACATTCCATATACTTTACTCACCTCTCATATGGTTATCGTCCTCTAAATGCGCCTTTCACACAAAACTAACTTAACATGATTTTATCCAATCTAAAGGATTTTCCCCCAGGGTTGGATAACATCACTTATTTTTTTAATAAAAACCTTACCCTACACCATGAATTGCCTTTTCAATACAGGAAGAAATCTTAAGTCCTAGAAAATATTTAAAATTGTCCCAATACCTAAAATGGGTAAAAATCTTTCAGACTGAAATTTCTATAGACCAATAGCCCTTGCATCAACTTTGGGAAAAATCACAACCATCTAATTAAAAACCGCCTTGAATGGTTTGTTAAAACACAATATAATTCTGGATATTAATCAATTTGGCTTGCGTAAATCACGCAGTGCTATGGATAATTTAGCTATTCTCACTACTGATATTAATTCCGCATTTTCTTATCAAAAACCCCTTAACCTTTCCCTTCCTGTGACAAAAATATCTGCGCTTTCCGGTGTTGTGTATTCAATACACATTAATACACATGTAAAAATGAGCTATTTAAAATCGGAAAAAAATGAAATATTCATAGTCAATCGCTTTAATTAATTAAATTTGAAGTAAAAAATGATAATAATTGAAATTTAATTGCTGAAAACATGAAAAAAACATCAGTCGACATTCACAAAACGGGCGAAGTGACCTCTTGTGGTCCCATATAACGAAGTAGAGTGAGAGTGAGACGTGAATAGCGTCGCTTCCTCACCCATAGAGGTTTTTTAGAATGAATATACCTACATCACACACTGGCATACGCTTGATTGTATTAGTGAATTTATTCCCGATTTTTACAAAATATATCTGATGTGGTCTATAAGGGCTAATTATTATTAATATTATTTTTTCATTTAATGCGTAAATGTATTACGGAGGAATACCTAAAATCTGAACCCAGTATTTATTATATTTATAGAGATATTAAAGTGTTTAGAAGCAATGTGTACTAGTTAAACATCACAGGGAAGGAAGGGTTAATAGCCGCTTTCTTTGATATTACTTCAGCTTATGACAATGTCATTTTACTTATTTTAAAACAAAAACGCTGCATACAAAAATATCTAATAAAATCACCCATCTCATATTTAACCTTTTATAAGAACGCTCCATCTTTCTATCAGTGGATGAGATGAGATGCCCTTCTCAAGAAGTTAAGTGGGGTCATCCTCAAGGATTAGTCTTTAGGCCTCTCCTTTATAACATTTGTACGACAGATTTTTGCACCATGTTCCTCTTAATATTATCGTATTTCAATATGCGGATAAAAACGTGTTATATACGTCCAATAAATATTAAAAAATATTGAACAATTTAATAACTCTTCATTTTCTTTCTGAGTGGCTCCCCCTCCAAAAGTTCTATTGTGTTTTCGAGGAAAAGACAACTACCTACTTCTAATATTTGTATTGACAATGTTCCTATCCCTAACAACAATTCCCACAAATTCCATGGAATTACATTTGACTCCAGGTTTACTATTCAAAATATTAACTACGGACGCGCTAATCGAGTGCACCCATGTGAAGAGAACTAACGAGATCCTATGAAGTGGAAACACACACGACACTGGCGTATACTCCTTCATATATAAATATTCACGGTCATTACTCAAGAATAAGAAGAAGAATATCTGAGCAGAAAGCATTTTGTTTCTATGGAATTGAACTAAATCAATCATGTATGCATATTTGGCAAATGGCGTTTGTCTTCATGATGTCATTGTTTGCAAAAGCTGTAATGCTTGAAATCAGAATATCGAACTGTTTATGCGAGTTATAAAATTAACGGTTCAAAATGATGATTTATATCAGTGTGCACTGCTTTGTATAGAAATTTCGTATTTCTCGTCACATTTGATTTTGACAGTTGTGACCCTCTGGGATAGGGATTATTTTGTTAATCAGTACTATAGAGGTTTGGAACAAAAATACCATAAAAAATATATTCTTATTTTGCACTTTGTTGATTCATATTTTATACGTTTGATTTTGACAGTTCTCTGGGATACGAATATATTTTCATAATACTAGGGTGACCATCTCTCCGAGCTTTGTGATGATTTCTCCGAGTTACGCTTATTTTTTAATAATGTTTAAAATTAAACATGGCAGTTCCTATTTTTTTTTTCTATTCTATAAAACATGTTAGTTACCATAACCATTTAAACTGATTTTTACGTATTGCTTTATTAACCCCTTGACAACCGCCATGTTAAAACTGAAACTGCCCACTCAAACCAGCATGTTTCTGTATATTTCTCTAGTCAAGTGACATCGTGCTTTAAACATTTAATAAGGAATCACACGGGAGTCTGATTTGAGAAAAATAAAGACTTACTTACTCGACAATAATAAGCTGAAAGGAATAATATTTAAAAAAAATATTTGCTTGCGTTTTGTTTTCTATAACCATTTTGTATTTCTCATTTCTTTTATTCACAATCTCAGGATTTATATAATCTGAAATCTGGTCACCGTATTCACAGCTATTATTGAAGAAGAAAAAGAAGACCATAGAGGTTTGATGCAAAAAATACCATAAATTATATTAATAATTTTGCACTAAAGTTAAACTCCACTTTTGATGAAAATTTATTTGCCTTTACACTTTTACCATTTTAAACAAATTATCTATTTCAGTATTCTGTTCAGATAAACAAAAAAATCTAAATCATTTTTCATTAAAAATTATTTGTTCACCTCCACATTGTAAAAAGATCACAATAGCTTGTCTGCGTCTTCTTTCTGTATTGGATCTCTGATAACTAGCAACATTTCCACGCCATTTTGCTCGTTCTGCTGCTGTTTGCTCCCAGTTGTGCTGAACATTAATGTTTTTAACCCTTCCTTCCCTGTGATGTGTAACTAGTACACATTGCTTCTAAAAACTTTAATATATCTATAAATATAATAAATACTTAGTTCAGATTTTAGGTATTCCTCCATAGTACATTAACGCATTGTCGGAAAAAAAAATATTAATAATAATTAGCACCTATCGGCCACTTTAGAAATATTTTGTGAAAATCGGTAATAAATTCACCAATACAATTAAGTGTGTGACGTAGGTCTATTCATTCTTAAAAAATGCTATGGGTGAGGAAGCGACTCTATTCACGTCTCACTCTCATTCTACTTCGGTATATGGGAATGCAAGAAATAGAATATCAGTTAGCTCGCTTCTCTCGCTTTAGTTGCCAGCGGGCTTCCGTTTGAGGTGGTCGCTTCGTCCGTTTTGTGAATGTCGTCCGATTTTAATTTTTTTTTATTTTTCAGCTATTAATTTTCAATTATTAACACTTTTGACTTCAAATTTAATTAATTTAAGCGATTGGCTATGAATATTCTTATTTTTCCGATTTTAAATCGCTCATTTTTACGTATGTATTAAATACACGTCACCGGAACGGGCAGATTTTTTTTAGCACAGGAAAGAAAAGGTTAAGTGTCTGATGCAATAGTATGTCCTTATATCTCTTGCGCTGATCACTGTGCCGTGCCTCCTTCCGCCTTCCGTTAGCTCGCTGAAGAGGACATTTCTTGGAAGTCTGTACTCAGGCATATGTGACACGTGTCCAGACCAATGCAGGTGTGCACACGATACAAAACTTCATCATTTGATGTTGAATACTATTAAATCTTCATCGTTTGGTCTATACATTGTTGGGAAAAGAATTTGGAGTATTTCTTACAATTTAATTGCTACCTTATTTATTTGAATATTATTGAAAGGATTCAGAATAAATTTCTGAAACATATTAACTTTCATCACGGCATCTCACTTGATGACAAAATCTTATCAATTTCCATCTGTCTTCATCAACTCTATTAAACAGTCTTACAACCTGTAAATTGCAGGTTAGATGTCTGCTGAAACCCAGATTGAAAACAAGAAAAGGTTTTCAGTTTCGTTTTTACTTAAGGCCTCTTTAATATTTTTCTGGTAGATCGGAGTAGATTGCCACATTGCAATGGTTCCAGAGAGTTGTGCTATATACCAAAATAAGGAAAGTGTTATACATGATTCACTAAGACGCGTTTATAGTTGCCAGACTTGATTTGTTTAGTATTAGTGGATTCAAGTCTCGAGTCATAGTGCCGTTGAAGAAAGTTTACTCTCTAAATTAAGAGTTCCCAATTTTTTTTAGGCCGCAGACCCCTTTACCAAAAACTTTTAAAACCGTCGACCCCCCCCCCCCTAGTCATTTACCTTTACTTACTCAAATTAATAAGTTTGTACAGTACTCGATATTAAATATTTCACTAGATAACAATCTTTTCATATTAATCACTTGTAATTAAGAATTGAAAAAGATAAAAGGACTACGGATTATGTGTTGCATTATCTTGTGCAACATTTAGTAGTGAAATCTACGCTGACGAAAATGAAAGCAAAAAAATACGAGCAGTTTTTTTTTTAATTTTTGACATTTATGAACTAAACATGTAAATTCAAAATAAGTACAAATATTCTTAATTAGGTACCTATTGGAATCATATGGTAGATATTTTGAAGTAAAAAATAAATAGCAGTAGTAAGGGGGTCTATTTTTGCTGTCGTCGACCCCCAAATTTTTTTATTGAAACTATCGACCCCTAGAAAAATCAAATCGACCCCAGGGGGTCGATATCAATCACTTTTAGAAATCTTTCTCTAAATGGTGCTTTTTAAAACTGTTACGCAGAACGTCGTTGATAAGCCTGATATAGAGATACAAATCATTTTCCAAACTCATGCTAGAAACACTCGGAACATTTCACCACTTGAATACATTAATAACAGTTTGATAAGGATGGGTTAGAATGGCAATTCATCCATCGTGAGAAAGCGAACTCCATGTCTCGATTGGCGATAAGTCCAGGGAACCTTCTTTTAGTCAGTCGTTAACAGTGGCTTTGCTTCCTGATAAGAGGGTTAAAATTTAGAGAGCTGACATCATCGTCTTTGATGTCTGCTCTCTAAATTTCTCTGTTAAATTATCCTTTAATGATTATTAATATTTAGGTCATTGCTGCGAAACTGGTTATTCCCTATTTTAATTATTACTTATATTTTATAATTATATCATTTCATGTTCTTGTTGCCCGTGAGAGACATTTTCATTAATTCGTACTTAAATCATATCATACACTTTTTATATCATTTCATGTTCTTGTTGCCCGTGAGAGACATTTTCATTAATTCATACTTAAATCATATACATTTTTGATATCATTTCATGTTCTTGTTGCCCGTGAGAGACATTTTCATTAATTCGTACTTAAATCATATCATACACTTTTTATATCATTTCATGTTCTTGTTGCCCGTGAGAGACATTTTCATTAATTCGTACTTAAATCATATACATTTTTTATATCATTTCATGTTCTTGTTGCCCGTGATAGACATTTTCATTAATTCGTACTTAAATCATATCATACACTTTTTATATCATTTCATGTTCTTGTTGCCCGTGAGAGACATTTTCATTAATTCGTACTTAAATCATATACATTTTTTATATCATTTCATGTTCTTGTTGCCCGTGAGAGACATTTTCATTAATTCTTATTTAAATCATAAACATTTTTGATATCATTTCATGTTCTTGTTGCCCGTGAGAGACATTTTCATTAATTCGTACTTAAATCATATCATACACTTTTTATATCATTTCATGTTCTTGTTGCCCGTGAGAGACATTTTCATTAATTCGTACTTAAATCATATCATACACTTTTTATATCATTTCATGTTCTTGTTGCCCGTGAGAGACATTTTCATTAATTCGTATTTAAATCATAAACATTTTTGATATCATTTCATGTTCTTGTTGCCCGTGAGAGACATTTTCATTAATTCGTACTTAAATCATATCATACACTTTTTATATCATTTCATGTTCTTGTTGCCCGTGAGAGACATTTTCATTAATTCGTATTTAAATCATAAACATTTTTGATATCATTTCATGTTCTTGTTGCCCGTGAGAGACATTTTCATTAATTCGTACTTAAATCATATCATACACTTTTTATATCATTTCATGTTCTTGTTGCCCGTGAGAGACATTTTCATTAATTCGTATTTAAATCATAAACATTTTTGATATCATTTCATGTTCTTGTTGCCCGTGAGAGACATTTTCATTAATTCGTACTTAAATCATATCATACACTTTTTATATCATTTCATGTTCTTGTTGCCCGTGAGAGACATTTTCATTAATTCGTACTTAAATCATATCATACACTTTTTATATCATTTCATGTTCTTGTTGCCCGTGAGAGACATTTTCATTAATTCTTATTTAAATCATAAACATTTTTGATATCATTTCATGTTCTTGTTGCCCGTGAGAGACATTTTCATTAATTCGTACTTAAATCATATCATACACTTTTTATATCATTTCATGTTCTTGTTGCCCGTGAGAGACATTTTCATTAATTCGTATTTAAATCATAAACATTTTTGATATCATTTCATGTTCTTGTTGCCCGTGAGAGACATTTTCATTAATTCGTACTTAAATCATATCATACACTTTTTATATCATTTCATGTTCTTGTTGCCCGTGAGAGACATTTTCATTAATTCGTATTTAAATCATAAACATTTTTGATATCATTTCATGTTCTTGTTGCCCGTGAGAGACATTTTCATTAATTCGTACTTAAATCATATCATACACTTTTTATATCATTTCATGTTCTTGTTGCCCGTGAGAGACATTTTCATTAATTCGTATTTAAATCATAAACATTTTTGATATCATTTCATGTTCTTGTTGCCCGTGAGAGACATTTTCATTAATTCGTACTTAAATCATATCATACACTTTTTATATCATTTCATGTTCTTGTTGCCCGTGAGAGACATTTTCATTAATTCGTACTTAAATCATATCATACACTTTTTATATCATTTCATGTTCTTGTTGCCCGTGAGAGACATTTTCATTAATTCTTATTTAAATCATAAACATTTTTGATATCATTTCATGTTCTTGTTGCCCGTGAGAGACATTTTCATTAATTCGTACTTAAATCATATCATACACTTTTTATATCATTTCATGTTCTTGTTGCCCGTGAGAGACATTTTCATTAATTCGTATTTAAATCATAAACATTTTTGATATCATTTCATGTTCTTGTTGCCCGTGAGAGACATTTTCATTAATTCGTACTTAAATCATATCATACACTTTTTATATCATTTCATGTTCTTGTTGCCCGTGAGAGACATTTTCATTAATTCGTATTTAAATCATAAACATTTTTGATATCATTTCATGTTCTTGTTGCCCGTGAGAGACATTTTCATTAATTCGTACTTAAATCATATCATACACTTTTTATATCATTTCATGTTCTTGTTGCCCGTGAGAGACATTTTCATTAATTCGTATTTAAATCATAAACATTTTTGATATCATTTCATGTTCTTGTTGCCCGTGAGAGACATTTTCATTAATTCGTACTTAAATCATATCATACACTTTTTATATCATTTCATGTTCTTGTTGCCCGTGAGAGACATTTTCATTAATTCGTATTTAAATCATAAACATTTTTGATATCATTTCATGTTCTTGTTGCCCGTGAGAGACATTTTCATTAATTCGTACTTAAATCATATCATACACTTTTTATATCATTTCATGTTCTTGTTGCCCGTGAGAGACATTTTCATTAATTCGTATTTAAATCATAAACATTTTTGATATCATTTCATGTTCTTGTTGCCCGTGAGAGACATTTTCATTAATTCGTACTTAAATCATATCATACACTTTTTATATCATTTCATGTTCTTGTTGCCCGTGAGAGACATTTTCATTAATTCGTATTTAAATCATAAACATTTTTGATATCATTTCATGTTCTTGTTGCCCGTGAGAGACATTTTCATTAATTCGTACTTAAATCATATCATACACTTTTTATATCATTTCATGTTCTTGTTGCCCGTGAGAGACATTTTCATTAATTCGTATTTAAATCATAAACATTTTTGATATCATTTCATGTTCTTGTTGCCCGTGAGAGACATTTTCATTAATTCGTACTTAAATCATATCATACACTTTTTATATCATTTCATGTTCTTGTTGCCCGTGAGAGACATTTTCATTAATTCTTATTTAAATCATAAACATTTTTGATATCATTTCATGTTCTTGTTGCCCGTGAGAGACATTTTCATTAATTCGTACTTAAATCATATCATACACTTTTTATATCATTTCATGTTCTTGTTGCCCGTGAGAGACATTTTCATTAATTCGTATTTAAATCATAAACATTTTTGATATCATTTCATGTTCTTGTTGCCCGTGAGAGACATTTTCATTAATTCGTACTTAAATCATATCATACACTTTTTATATCATTTCATGTTCTTGTTGCCCGTGAGAGACATTTTCATTAATTCGTATTTAAATCATAAACATTTTTGATATCATTTCATGTTCTTGTTGCCCGTGAGAGACATTTTCATTAATTCGTACTTAAATCATATCATACACTTTTTATATCATTTCATGTTCTTGTTGCCCGTGAGAGACATTTTCATTAATTCGTATTTAAATCATAAACATTTTTGATATCATTTCATGTTCTTGTTGCCCGTGAGAGACATTTTCATTAATTCGTACTTAAATCATATCATACACTTTTTATATCATTTCATGTTCTTGTTGCCCGTGAGAGACATTTTCATTAATTCGTATTTAAATCATAAACATTTTTGATATCATTTCATGTTCTTGTTGCCCGTGAGAGACATTTTCATTAATTCGTACTTAAATCATATCATACACTTTTTATATCATTTCATGTTCTTGTTGCCCGTGAGAGACATTTTCATTAATTCGTATTTAAATCATAAACATTTTTGATATCATTTCATGTTCTTGTTGCCCGTGAGAGACATTTTCATTAATTCGTACTTAAATCATATCATACACTTTTTATATCATTTCATGTTCTTGTTGCCCGTGAGAGACATTTTCATTAATTCGTATTTAAATCATAAACATTTTTGATATCATTTCATGTTCTTGTTGCCCGTGAGAGACATTTTCATTAATTCGTACTTAAATCATATCATACACTTTTTATATCATTTCATGTTCTTGTTGCCCGTGAGAGACATTTTCATTAATTCGTATTTAAATCATAAACATTTTTGATATCATTTCATGTTCTTGTTGCCCGTGAGAGACATTTTCATTAATTCGTACTTAAATCATATCATACACTTTTTATATCATTTCATGTTCTTGTTGCCCGTGAGAGACATTTTCATTAATTCGTATTTAAATCATAAACATTTTTGATATCATTTCATGTTCTTGTTGCCCGTGAGAGACATTTTCATTAATTCGTACTTAAATCATATCATACACTTTTTATATCATTTCATGTTCTTGTTGCCCGTGAGAGACATTTTCATTAATTCGTATTTAAATCATAAACATTTTTGATATCATTTCATGTTCTTGTTGCCCGTGAGAGACATTTTCATTAATTCGTACTTAAATCATATCATACACTTTTTATATCATTTCATGTTCTTGTTGCCCGTGAGAGACATTTTCATTAATTCGTATTTAAATCATAAACATTTTTGATATCATTTCATGTTCTTGTTGCCCGTGAGAGACATTTTCATTAATTCGTACTTAAATCATATCATACACTTTTTATATCATTTCATGTTCTTGTTGCCCGTGAGAGACATTTTCATTAATTCGTATTTAAATCATAAACATTTTTGATATCATTTCATGTTCTTGTTGCCCGTGATAGACATTTTCATTAATTCGTACTTAAATCATATCATACACTTTTTATATCATTTCATGTTCTTGTTGCCCGTGAGAGACATTTTCATTAATTCGTACTTAAATCATATACATTTTTTATATCATTTCATGTTCTTGTTGCCCGTGATAGACATTTTCATTAATTCGTACTTAAATCATATCATACACTTTTTATATCATTTCATGTTCTTGTTGCCCGTGAGAGACATTTTCATTAATTCGTACTTAAATCATATCATACACTTTTTATATCATTTCATGTTCTTGTTGCCCGTGAGAGACATTTTCATTAATTCGTACTTAAATCATATCATGCACTTTTTAATGTATTTAATCAGCTGTATTTAATTCTTTATCCTTTCCATGATATGCTAATATATTGGAATTTACACGCAACATATTTTATATGTCTTCAAATTACAAAAAAAATGTTGATGTTACATTTTCTGTTTATTAATTTTTGTATTGTATGCTTCTATTCTTATACAAACATACATACCATCACACCATCTCCCTGTCGGCGTAGGCAGAGAACACCAGATTTTCCCATCTCGACACATATCTTTCGCCTCTTCCACATCGATACAACTTCTACATACAATTAACCACTTGACAGTTGTCTCCGAGCGGGACTCGGGCACGAAGTTTCTTTTTATACTGACGAGCCCGAGCCTCGTTCGGGCTAATCTTGTTTCCACTTGTTGGGAGTGTTTCTCCCGAGCGTCGTTTGGCCAGATCTTGTTTCAACTTGTTTTCTCCGAATGGAATATATTTTCGTGTAGAATTTATTCCTTCACAGTTCGTCATTGTGTTACGTCGCGTGTTAAAAATCCGACTGTTAAGTGGTTAACCTGAATTTGTACGTTTCTTGTTTTCAGAATATCCTTCACTTAATCCAACCATACTTTCCTTGGTTTGCCTTTTACGCGCCTTCCACTTACATTTGCAGTACTATATATATCTGTTTTGTTTTATAAACAAATATTGTGCAGTTAGTTAAAATTTAACTCTGATATTTAACTATCTTAATAAAATAATAAATACAATAGTTAAATAATATTAAACTATACTTTCGTGACATCTGTATCATCAATTAATATGTAATCTTTAAAATAATATAGTTTTATGCTTTAGTATGTCAAAGAATGAATTATAAATTCAATTTTTAAATATTGCGAATGTTAACAGGCAACAGAGGGAGAAGATGAACACTCAGGAAAAGGAGGGAACTGTTGAGGTGACGGTGAAGCAAGAAAAGGCAGAAGATGGGGATACTGCAGCAGTGTTCCCCGAGTATTACTTGACTATACATAAAGCAGATATCAAAGAGGAATACAAAAGAGATACCAGCGCGGATTCCAGACATATTGGTGATACTGACACAGACCCAAGTACGCTTACGGAACTAAAATATATTTTTTAAAAGGTTTTCAGAATTATGACTGATCGTTCTACGTACGTTTTATAAGAGCTGATTAATGTATGTATCAAAATCATAAGCAGTTGGTCAAACCTTTGAATGTCATGGGAGCCAAATAGACATATTGCTTTTGGACAAAAGATGTTCTAACTCGATGGATGGTGAACACTGGTACAATGCCAATTCTTGAACCAATCATTCGACCCAATAATTTTCTTACATTTCACTGTTAGTTACATCTTAAATGTATGAACTTGTTATTTCCAATTGTATCAAATATTTTATGATTCTGTGTTCTTCATTTGTAATTATTTGTTTTAATATCTATAGGGTCTTTCAAATTGAGCGGTTTTTTAAATTCTTGGATAAAACACAGATGGCGTCGCGAACTTGCCTGGGTCTTATGACATTTAGAGAAATGTAATGTATGGCATTTATGAAAATGGAGTCGTATACAATATAACAACGCGTTCAAATTGAGAATTATTGTATCTATTGTAATCTCCGGAAACGGTGATGTTAATTGGCCACCAAGATCATATTGTGTTCTGACACCGTTGGACTATTTTCTCTGGGGTTACTTGAAAATCCAGGTCTATAAAAATGACCCCTAAAAATGATCAATTCCTGAGCTGAAGGACAAAATTATTTGCGTTATCGTTGAGTTAGAACCGCAATTATGACAAAATGTCATCGAAAATTTTGACAAAAGAGTGGACATCTGCGGAGCTGCAAGAGGTGGACACTTGGTGGATATTCTTTATTGTGTTTAAATGTCATACATTATACTTCAATGACCAATAAAAAGTTTTTTGAAATCATAGCAAATTGTGTGTTTTATTCAAGACTTAAAAATTTTTTTATTAAAAAAAACGCTCAATTTGAAAGACCCTTTATGAATATCATACAAGCCCTAAAGCTCCGTCATATAGAGATAGTTCTGAGTGTACTGTGTTGGCCTCATTAACAGCTCAGACATGTTGGTCAGGTTAAGTATAAGAAAAATAAATCACGTTTCACTTTGAAGATTCCATTCTAATAAAAATAAAAGATATATCATCAATTTGTTTGATTACAAGAATAGATTTGATTTTTTTTCAGATATTTTGGACCATTCATCTTATAAAACATTGAAGAACGAATTGGAATTTAAGATGATTTCGGATTGTTCCGTAAAAGCAGAAATTGTAGAAGAGGATACTGCACCACTATTCTCTAATATTGCCATTGACATACAGGAAACGGATATTAAAAATGAATGTACTCCAGACATTAACACAGATGCTGTTGATGTTTGTGGCGCACTCGCAATTTCAAGTGAGTATGAATATTTAAGTATTATTCTGAATTGTTTTTTTTTCACTTATACGAGGCGTATCCAGAAAGTAAGTGTACTGAGGCTCTCACAACCGGATGGATTTTAGTTTCGATATAACTGGCCCTTCCCCTCCGCAACGAGACCGGTTCGAGGTCAGTACGTTGAGAAGTGTCGACGCGACAACACGTTTCGTGAAAAATGTCAATCCAATCTCCCGCCAAGTGCGAAATACGCGGCGTCATCCGTTATCTCGTTTGGAAGGGAAAACCTCCGGTTGAGGTTTATAATGAGGTGAAAACTGCATATGGTGATAAAGCTATGAATCGTACGAGTGTGTACAAGTGGTGTCGTGAGTTTAAAAACGGTCGTACGTCTGTGCATGATGATCAGAGGAGCGGAAGACCTTCAATTGTGACTGACGAAATTGTGGAAAAAATCGAAAATGCGCTCCGTGACGTTATCTATCTATCTTTATTAATTAATTATCTATCTATCCTATTATTAATCTATCTTTCCTCGGATATCGGAAATTGTCCGCGAGGTGGGTCCCAAAACAGCTGACAGACCAACACAAGTTGAATCGAGTGGAGGCCGGGCAAGAGTTTTTTAGGCGCTGCAAACTCCATGGAGATAAATTACTCCGCTCCATCGTTACTGGAGATGAAACTTGGGTTGCACACTACACGCCTGAAACCAAAAGACAGTCTCAACAGTGGCGTCACACCTCTTCACCCTCTGCCAAAAAGTTCAAAACCACAATTTCAGCCAAGAAAATCATGGCATCCGTGTTTTGGGACTGTCAAGGCATAATTTTAATTGAATATATGCCTCAAGGGGAGACCATCAACTCTGCAAGATACTGTGAGACCCTAAAGAAATTGCGGAGGGCGATTCAGAACAAGAGGAGAGGCATGCTGACAAAGGGAGTCTGCCTGCTGCACGACAATGCCAGACCACACACGGCCAACGCCACGAAGGAACTGCTCACCTCGTTTAAATGGGATGTCCTAAACCGTCCCGCGCATTCGCCTGACCTAGCACCTTCAGATTACTATCTCTTTACCTCCCTGAAGCTGCACATGGGTGGAAAAAGGTTTTCAACCGACAAGGAGGTAAAGGAAGAGGTGGAGAAGTGGACGGAGGGGTTGGCGGGAAACTACTTCGAGGAAGGCATCAAAAAGTTGATACCCCGCTTCACCACCTGCATTGAGAGGAATGGCGACTATGTCGAAAAATAGCTTACATATGTACTACGGGTAACCACGTAATTTTTTTGTTTAAATAAAAAAAATTGTAACCCACAAAAATTCAGTACACTTACTTTCTGGATATGCCTCGTATATCAAATATCTATATTGATAAAATTGAACGCATACAACTAAGATTTTTTACGATTTGTAAACATCAAACTACAGATCCCAATAACTGAGTTGGACTAATACATTGTTGAAAATGATAGGCTATCAATCTTCTCTGATAGAAGAAAGATGTTTAACCTCACAACACTGCTAAAGATTGTCAGCTCGTATTTCAATAGTTCAGAACTAACTCAGCTTTTCATGTTACACGTTCTTTGTAGGCCCACTTTTGTTCCTTCTTCTCAGTGTCATGTCAGGTCCCCCAACGTTGAATATCACTTGAGAGTAGATATCTTTGTCCTCGGCAACCCGAAAAAGATCTCCAACGCCCCTTATGTCATCAGTCCAATCACGTATATTGCGGAGCCAGGAGATTTGCCTCCTGCCAACACCTATTCGACCCTCTATTTTGCCTTGGATGATCAGGTGCAGTAATTTGTACTTTGCTCCTCTAAGTACATGACCCAAGTAGGACACCTTTGTTCCATAGTGAAATATTTGCAACTTACTATTTGTACAACTCTTACATTACAAGACTACACAGATTGGGCAATCAATATGAGCATTGTATGAATTTTCATATGGCATTGACAACTTACAGGATAAGATTGAAGAAATCATTCTCACCGGGATGAATTGATTGAATTCGCTTTGTTGTGTTGTTCCACTTGTACTGTTTTTTTTCTTATTTTGTAACATTGTTTAAATGTCAATGTTAAATTATATATCTTGTGTTTCAATCTTTGTATCAAAAAGGTCATTTGACCGTTGAAATAAAAAACAAAATTATTCAAATATACATACATATCATCTTCACACTATACCTTCGACGAGTCCTCCGATTCTTCGAGCACATTGCTCGTGACCAAGGGGACAGTTTGGAGAGGCGTGTAGTTATTGGAAGCGTGGAAGGACGATGCACAAGAGGAAGTATCCCAATGTATTGGACTGATCAAGTGAGAGACGCAACAGGACTACCCTTAACAACTGCACTTCAAACCGCAGAGTGCAGAGATGAATGGAGAAGAATCTATCATGGGAACTACTATGCTCTATTCCCATATACTCGTAGCTCCTGCAATTTCTCTGGCTTTACATTTAGTTCTTTCAAAGTATCGTACATTAGATCCAATCAAATTGTTAAGAATCTTATAGATCCAATGTTGTTTGCCAACTAGACTTTCAATATTTTACAGCCAGCCTCAGTTTCTGTAATTTAAGAACCTTCTAGATACAATATTGTTTGCCAACTAGCCTTTCAATATTTCACAGCCCACTCCAGTTTCTTTAATTTAAGAACTTTCTAGATCCAATGTTGTTTGCCAACTAGCCTTTCAATATTTTGCAGCCCCAGTTTCTGTAATTTAAGAACCTTCTAGATATAATATTGTTTGCCAACTAGCCTTTCAATATTTCACAGCCCCAGTTTCTTTAATTTAAGAACCTTCTAGATCCAATGTTGTTTGCCAACTAGCCTTTCAATATTTTACAACCCCAGTTTCTGTAATTTGAAATTGTTTATCTAAAATCTTATTACCACACCTTCTTTCGTTGACTCATCGCTGCGTAACAGATTTTGAAGAAAGGAATTTCGCTCGTTTCTCTGAAGTAATTGGGTAAATATGCAGACTTGGCTGGCCTTGTTGGTGAGCTCATGAAGAAACCATCCAATTATTTCCTATACCTTACCAAGCTTTTTGAGGCGACAATCGTGGAATGGTCGACATTGAATTGTTCCTTGGTGTCAAACTTTCGTCTCCTTCAACAGCCATCTAAAAATCCTGATCATCGAAATCTGACAACCTCTTCCTTCCCTTCTCTTATTTTAAGCTCGAGTCACCGGATTTAAAACGATTGAACCAGTTTCGAGCATGACTTTCACCAATCGTTCCTTCACCGAAGAGTTCGATGAGATCGCGAATTGACTGTGCTGCAGTCAATCCTCTTTTGAAGTGATGAATCATGATATGATGATTGTGAAGGTGGTTAACGACACGTATTTTTACTACCCAAATAGTAAGGTATATATTATATGATTTCATCTATCCAGCGTACCTTCGGTCTTCTTCTGGGCCTTTTATGCCTCTTAGGTACCATTGGATTATTTTGGATGTCCATAGGGAGCCTGACATTCTGGCTACGTGTCCTGCCCATTGCCACTTCATTCTTTTGCACACCTTTATTACGTCTTCTACCTTTGTTATATTGCGAATCCAAGTGTTTCGTTTACGGTCTCTTTTAGTATATCCCAACATGCACCTCTCCATGCCGCTGGATAGATGAAATCAGGAAGCATGGCAGCATCACATGGCATCAACGAGCACAAAAACCGAACTATTTGGAGTCCACTTTGGGATACCTTCATCCAGCAGTGGAACGACCCTGGTTACAATGATGATGATATTATGAGGATTTTTTTTAACATAATTACAAATTTTACAGACTCGAAGGGCACCTATAAAACAACCGTTAATTATACACCAATCTAATATTTCTCTTACACCATAAGATGAATCGGTTTCAAGAAAAATATGATTTTTATGGGATTAAAAAAAATATCTCCAAAATATTGATATGAAAGTTTATGCTGGAATAGCTTTATCTTTAAAAAAAATCTATAATCTTCTAGCTTAATGTCACACTATTTTCAGTTATTTTTAAATTTTAACTTATTTTAGGTTCAGGTGATATGGATGACCATTTAAATTCACAGAACCGAATTGGAGACAAGCCTCATGTCAGGGAACATTATGGGAAGTCATTATCGAGTAAAAGTCAAAGTGATTTAAAATTAAATGAAATGATACATAGTGAAGAGAAGCCCTTTAGGTGTGAACAGTGTGGGAAGACATTCTCAAGGAAAAAATACTTATCACGTCATGAAAGGATTCATAGTGGAGTAAAGCCCTACAGTTGTGGGCAATGTGATAAGACGTTCTTACAAAAGAGTGATTTAAAATATCATGAAACAATTCATAGTGGAGAGAGACCCTATAGTTGTGGACAGTGTGAAAAGACGTTCTCAAAAAAAGTTTATCTAATAACTCACGAAAGAATGCATATTGGAGAGAAACCCTACAGCTGTGGACAATGTGATAAGACATTTACACAAAGAAAAAATTTAAAATCTCACGAGATGATTCATAGCGGAGAGAAACCCTACAGCTGTGGATATTGTGCAAAAACATTCTCAAGAATAGATAACTTAAAATCTCATGAAAAGATTCATAGTGGTGAGAGGCCCTACAGCTGCACGCAATGTGGAAAGACATTCTCAGAAAAAGGGATTTTGAAATCCCATGAAAGGATTCATAGCGGAGAGAAAACCTACAGCTGTGAAAGTTGTGATAAGAAATTCTCACGCAAAAGTCATCTTATATGTCATGCAAGAATTCACAGTGGAGAAAAGCCCTACAGCTGTACTCAATGTGACAAGACATTCTCACAAAAAGGTGATTTAAAATCTCATGAAAGTATTCACAGTGGAGAGAAGCCCTATAGCTGTGGATATTGCGTGAAGGTATTCTCAAGGAAAAAATATTTAATACGTCATGAAAGGCTTCATCGGGGAGAGAAGCCCTACAGCTGTGGACAATGTGATAAGACATTCTCACAAAAAAGCGATTTAAAATCTCATGAAAATATTCATAGTGGAGAGAAGCCCTTTAGTTGTGGATATTGTATGAAGAAATTCTCAAGGAAAAAATGTTTAAACACTCACGAAAAGATTCATAGTGGAGAGAAACCCTACGGCTGTGAACAATGTGGGAAAACATTCTCACTAAAATGTAATTTAAAATCTCATGAAAAGATTCACAGTGGAGAGAAGCCCTTTAGTTGTGAACAATGTGGGAAGACATTCTCAAGAAAAAACTATTTAAGGGCTCATGAAAAGATTCATAGTGGAGAGAAGCCCTACAGCTGTGGACAGTGTGATAAAACATTTGCACTCAAAGGGAATTTAATATCTCACAAAAGGATTCACAGTTGAGAGAAGCACGACAGCTGTGGTCAATGTGGGAAAACATTTTTAGAGAAAAATGTTTTACAATTCTTACTTAATAATTCATAGTGGAGAAAAGTCCTACAGACAAAAGTTTATTAAAAATTAGTTAACAATTAACTCGCAGTTTTTTAAAACACCTTTACGAGGAACTTGGCAACACCAGTGTAGATATTTCAAAACTGACATCAGCATCGTAAAGTTTTACGTTTTTAATGGTATACATGCTCAGAAAATTTTGTAATATGAGTGCAACGAGTATAATGTTAAAAAAAATTGTTGATAAAAAAACTATGAATTCTTTAGTGTCAGTTGCATACCACTTATTGGTTTTTTGCACTCTAATTTACTTGACTTTGGTTCAACTCTATATTTGTAGCTATTCTATCAAGATTTCATGAAATTTCATTTATCTACCATAAGTCAGGTCAATTTTTGCCCAATAAACTAATAGATAATGTTTCTTAATAATAAAAATATATATACAGAAATCCTAATTAGTTTTATTGACAACCTCCATAACTTAGTTGTTAAAATTCTTTGCCTTTCATCTGAAAGTTTCGTGTTTGCTTCCTGATAGTACCAACAAAATAATAAGAGGTCTCATTGTGATTTTAGAATTTTTTTGATAAGGAATATTTTCAAGTACCAGATATTTAAAAGTATCGTTGTCTGTTTACTTGTGGTAGTATTTTCATCACGTACGATCATGAGCTGTGACTTACGTACATACTCGACTGGCTTTGAATCCTAATGTTCGACTATTGGAGGATAGTATTGCCTCCCGGTCATTTGCCCGGACACAAAATAATGTGATGGTAAGTGTGTACTTGTATATGCGATAAAAGAAGAAATAATATAGTGTATTTGGTGAGCCTCTTTTTGTGAGATTCGGAGTACCTCAAGGTAGTGTTCTGGGACCTATATTGTTCCTGATATATGTCAATCAGTTGTGTAATCTTTCTATCAGGGGTAAGATTAATACTTTTGCGGACGACACGGTTCTTCTATTCGAGGGCCGAACATGGGATGATGTATTCTTAAAGGCTAACGAAGAATTACGCGTAGTTAAAGAGTGGATGGACTCAAATTTCTTGACTCTAAATTCCCAAAAAACTAAATACATCACATTTAGCATATCTACAAGAACTCAAGCACCTACAAATAAATACATAACACTGCACACTTGTTCACCCATGACTGACTGTAGTTGTGTTTCCTTGGAAAGGGTTGATAGTATAAAGTACCTTGGAGTTTATGTTGATCAGTTCCTTCGTTGGGAGGTCCATATTAACACTTTGAGCGCAAAAATCAGAAAACTAGGATACATATTCCGTATGATTCGAAATGTGCTTAGTGAAAATATCCTTAAAAGTATATACTTCGCCTTATGTCAGTCAGCACTTTCTAACAGTATATCAGTTTGGGGGGGATGCACTTCAACCCAAAAACACATATTGCAGGTTTCCCAAAAATTGATTGTGAAAATAATTAATAAACTTCCTGCTCGGTATCCCACGGCGGAGCTTTTCAGAGAGTATCAGGTCCTGAACATGGCCAATTTACATCTCAAATCCATTCTCTGGTACTACCATCGAGAGGCAGGGAAGATGCAGACTCAGCAGACACATGACACGCATGGCAACTAATGAAATGTTCACCATCCCTAGAGTTAAAACCTCTTTTGCCCAAAGGCAATATGCTTATTTGGCTCCCATTACATACAATGGCGTGCCGACTTCAATAAAGGTAAAGGTAGGAAGACCATTTAGACAGTCGATCGGAGCGTGGTTGTTATTGCGACAGGATTTTGAGTACTTGGGCTTTCAGGATGAATGACGAGTGGAAGGGATTTATGTGAGCTTGTGAGTGTGGGTTTCTTCTTGTTTTAATTTTGGTCGTTTTTGTATTTGTTTATGTGTATTTTTTGTTTGGATTTTAATTTTTATTCTTATGATTGTGTGCGGTATATTGTGGGATGAATATTTTTGGTCTTTCTGGAGTGATGATGTGTGAGGAGTTGAATTTCGCAAGATGTTTCCAGTTGTAGTTGAGAGTCACTGTTTGTCAGGTTGATGAGAGCGTGCAACGGGGTTTTGTTTTTGTGTAATCAAAAATCGGAAAGAAGTATCGATTTATTTTTCTCATGCTTAATATCCTCAGTGAGATACAGGCAAAAACCTAGTTTACTGGGGGCACAACAAATGAAAGGCAACAAACCCAGATCCTTTAAAATTGTATGTCCAAATCAAATTATCTGTTTTTCTTAAATTGTGTATATTTCTTGTCATGTGTAAATAAATAATAATAAAATAAAAATATGAGCCATTTACAAATATTTTAGTAGAATAAAAAAGTTAAATGCCGTAATGATCTTCGAATTGAAGTGAAAAACATTTTTATATAGTCTTACATCCTTTATACATAGAAGTTCACAGCCATTACTAGAAAAAGGGAAGAATCATATATAGATGAGCCAAGAAATTCTATGGAATCGCACTGGCAACATTTTTCAAATTTAATGCCATTATTCAAGAAGATGGTCCTTACGTTTGAAATCAACCCATTAGTGATATTTAAACTATACTAAAGTAAATGTAGCATGGTCCTTGTGACTTTTCACAAATTTGACCCAATAGAACTTTGTAACGACGTTCAGTAATTTTAATTATTTTATCAACTTTAATATAAGCCTCGATTCTAATAAATAGCAAGTTATTTAGGTAAATACGAGTACATTACATAAAACTAACAATAATGACAAATTAATACATCTTGTTACAAATTAGCAAAAATGTGGCAGTTTGTTAAAATCAAACAATATTTGGCGACGTTCCTCAAAAGTCACTACGTTAGTCTGCATTTAGCTAGGGATGGGGTATACGTTAATTGGATTTTCGATTTTTTTATACATAAAATTAAATTTTCGTCTTCTTCTTCCTCTTCTTTTAGGCCTGTTATGGTCCTGCATCATTGCTTCCCTCTTGTGATGTCGACTACCACCTGTCTTTCCATCCCTTGGGAGGTCTGCTTGCTTGGGGGATACTGTCCCTGGCCATTCTTACGGCTCTTGGTTCCGCCATTCTGGATACATTTTCGTTCCAGAACCTTCTTCTCTGTCGTCCCCATCTGACAATATCTTCAACTTCGCACATCCTTCGGATTTCTGTGTGTCGTACTCTATCACGAAGGGTTTTACCAGCGATACTCCTGAGTACCTTCATTTCGCTGGTTCAAAGGAGATTTTTGGTTCTGACAGTATCGGCTCTGGACTCTGCTGTATGTCATTATGGGGCGGACACAGGTATTGTATGATATATCCTCACCATGCTTTGGATGTTCATATACTTGTTTTTCCAGATAATGTTCTTTAAACACCCGGAAATAGCTGCGGCCTTTTGTGATTGTTAGATAAATGTTCATAATTAGTATTAATTCATAGTGGATCTTGGCCTATTTAAAGATATATACAAATCATACAATACATTAGAAAGTCAGGTAAATGAAAATTAGGAATTAAAACGTCAGTTTATAGAAAAACAATTTTTCGATTTATAAAAAAAAGATTCGATTTGAAATAAAAACTATTTAACCCCATCCGTTTGAGACATTACATTTCAAATGTCACAAGGACCATCCTATATTTTTTCAAGTATATGACAACTCAACAAAATAATTTTCTTACTTTATTTTAATGTAGAGGCGATACAGTAGACAGGTAGCAGTTCAGGTATGTTACCCGCGTTGTCCCGAGAATGGTGCTAGGATGACTCGATGTGGGCGACAATGCTGTTCCAAGTAGGGCGGCATCAGCAAGCGGCAATGTTGGTCCAGGCGAGACTGCAATGGTGGGAAGGCAGGGCGGCTCTAGGCAGCGGCAATGCTGGTCCAGTAGAGACGGCGAGGCGGCTCCAGCAGGCGGCAACGGTGGTCCAGCCAGGACGAAGGCAACCAGGGAATTCAGCACCGTGAATAAAGCTGGAGAGCTGTAGCAGAGACGTCATGGCATGGTCTGCTACTGGCTGATACTTAGCTGGAACTGGCAGTTGTTTTATACTAGTTTGGCGCTTGTGCAGGCATATATCTCAGGTGGAATGAAGATTTTTGGAGAACATTATATTGAAGAGAGGTTGTATCGAAAATTGTCTATGTGGGCGACAATGCTGTTCCAAGTAGGGCGGCATCAGCAAGCGGCAATGTTGGTCCAGGCGAGACTGCAATGGTGGGAAGGCAGGGCGGCTCTAGGCAGCGGCAATGCTGGTCCAGTAGAGACGGCGAGGCGGCTCCAGCAGGCGGCAACGGTGGTCCAGCCAGGACGAAGGCAACCAGGGAATTCAGCACCGTGAATAAAGCTGGAGAGCTGTAGCAGAGACGTCATGGCATGGTCTGCTACTGGCTGATACTTAGCTGGAACTGGCAGTTGTTTTATACTAGTTTGGCGCTTGTGCAGGCATATATCTCAGGTGGAATGAAGATTTTTGGAGAACATTATATTGAAGAGAGGTTGTATCGAAAATTGTCTACAATTTTCATTTACAGATTTGATACTGTCCAATTCAAGTATGGTATATACTATATGTATTAAAGTACAATTTACCTTTTTTCCTATCGCCACATGCCATTCAATGTCCCTCATAGCTTTTTCATCATCACAGAAAATACTACATATAAATAATAATTTATTTTTTGTTAGTTTTCTAATAAACAATGAAATTTTAAAAAAAGCTGCATGAACTCCCCATGTTCTCGATTAATCTTTCATTCCTGTAAAGGGAATTAATTGTCTGTTTACCAATTACAGTTTTCAAAGATTGAAAACTGAACATTTTTCTCCATTCCTTGAATTTTTCACAAAATCTCCACAATTAAAACACTCCTTTTTAGAGCATATATGGTATACCCACGATGAAGCACCTGCAGAATTTCTCTCCAGTTCATGTTTTCTTACATTGTCCAAGTTTCCCTACTCCTTGCAACTGTGATTCCAGTTATGAGATATTTAATAGCCTTTTGTTGCAAATATCACATTGGTCAAAGCTTTTGAGTTTTTTTCCACTATGAATCCTTTCATGAGATTTTAAATTGTCTTTTTAGTGAGAATGTCTTCCCACATTGCCTACAACTGGCTTTTCTCTACTATGAATCGTTTCATGAGATTTTAAATTGTCTTTTTAGTGAGAATGTCTTCCCACATTGTCTACAATTGGCTTCTCTCCACTATGAATCCTTTCATGAGATTTTAAATTGTCTTTTTAGTGAGAATGTCTTCCCACATTGTCTACAACTGGCTTTTCTCCACTATGAATCGTTTCATGAGATTTTAAATTGTCTTTTTAGTGAGAATGTCTTCCCACATTGTCTACAACTGGCTTTTCTCCACTATGAATCGTTTCATGAGATTTTAAATACGTTTTTTTTGAGAATGTCTTCAAACAATATCCACAGTTATAGGGCTTTTCTCCACTGTGCATCCTTTGGTGAGATTTCAAATTAGATTTTCTTGTAAATGTTTTCGTACATTTACCACAACCGTAGGGCTTCTCTCCACGATGTGTCATTTCGTGAAATTTCAAATCATATTTATGTGAGAATGTCTTATCACATTGTCCACAGCCGTAGGGTTTCTCTCCCCTATGAATCTTTTCATGAGTGGTTAAACATTTTTTCCTTGAGAATGCCTTCACACAATATCCACAGTGATAGGGCTTCTCTCCACTATGAATAATTTCATGAGATTTTAAGTCACTTTTTTGTGAGAATGTTTTATCACATCGAGTACAGTTGTAGGGTTTTTCTCCACTATGAACTCTTTCGTGAGTAATTAGATAAGCTTTTCTTGAGAAAGTCTTATCACATTGTCCACAGCAATAAGGTCTCTCTCCACTATGAATCGTTTCATGATATTTTAAATATCTTTTATGTAAGAATGTCTTTCCACACTGTTCACAGCTAAAGGGCTTCTCTTCATCGTGGATATTTTCATGGAATTTTAAATCGCTTTGACTTTTGCTTGATAATGACTTCCCATAATGTTCCCTCCCATGAGGCTTGTCTCCACTGTAGTTCTCTGAATTTAAATGGTCATTCATATCATCTGAACCTAAAACATGTGAAAATTTAAAAAGAAACTCTATAACTGGAAATATTGACCTAAAGCTAGAAGATTATAGATTTTTAGAACCTAAAATAAGTTAAAATTAAAAAATAACTGAAAATAGGGTGACATTAAGCTAGGAGATTATAGATTTTTTTTAAAGATAAAGCTATTCTAGCATAAACTTGGATATCAATATTTTGAGATATTTTTTTAATCACAAAAAATGAATATTTTTTGTGAAACCGTTTCATGTTATATTGTGGTGTAAGAGAAATATTAGGTTAATGCGTAATTAAAGATCATTTAACAGGTGCCCTTCGAATCTATAAAATTTGTCATAATGTTTAAATTTTTTAATAATATATACCTTACTATTTATGTAGTAAAAATATATATCATATATATATAATATATATTGTATAATTTTTTTTATCCATTTTGCACGGATTTCTCCTGTTACACAAAGAGGGTCTGCTTCTAGCGTTAGCTTATTCGTTAGGAATAATATCAGCCAGGATTCTTCTCATACTGCTAGACGGTACCGAAAATATATCAACATTGTCATTCAGTTGGTTAAATATATCTATACCACGCGTGACTGAGTGTTTAGCCATGATATTCGTCCTGTAAGTTGGTATGTAGAACAGAGGGTGATTCCTTGCACGGCTATATTTATTGGGTACATATAAACTTAGTGCTTCTAGAATCGCGGGACAGTTAAAGCAACCTTGGAAAACCTTCAGTAGGAATATCGCAATGGATTCTTGCCTTCTTGTTTCGAGGCTTCTATAGTTACACACCGTGAGAAGTTCGACATGGTGAGCATATTTTGGGTAATTGCCCTTTGTTCTGTACCATAGATATCTGAAGATTTTTTTTTTGTATTTGTTCTATATTTTTTTTTATATTTGAGCTGATGAGGAGCCCAAACCGTAGATGCATATTCTAATTTGGTTCTAATAAGATAATTATATAAGTTTCGGAGGATATCGGTGCTGTTAAATTCTCTTGATATTCTCATTATAAAATCGAGTAGTTTGTAACAGTCCGATATCAAACGTGAGACATGGTTAACGAACGTGAGTCCGACATCGAAGGTTACGCCCAAATCCTTGAATTCAGAAACTCTGTTTAGTGCCACTCCCTGTATAGTATACTGATGGTGGATTGGTGAAAACGATCGACTATAAGATACACAGACACATTTATTAATGTTAAATAGAAGATGATTTTGCTCAGTCCAGGAGACTACGGAAGGGAGTCTAGGTCCTGTTGTAACTGTGCACAGTTGTGAGGTGAATTGATCTTTTTGAAAATTTTCAAGTCGTCAGCGAACACTAAACATGTCGAGTGACTTATGGAATTTTGAATGTCGTCTATTAATATGAGGAATAGTAGGGGACCTAAATTGGATTCTTGTGGTATACCAGATCTTGCGATAAATTCCACAGAAGACTTGTTACGGATTGTTACGTATTGAGATCTTTCTTTAAGGTATGATGCAAATAATCCAATTAGATTATCGCTGAAGCCAAGTTTATGCATTTTCTTAAATAATATATAGTGATCAATGTGTCGTTTACCATCTTCATATTTGTCATATCATGGTTTATCACTTTAAAAAAGGATGGACTGCAGCAGTCATTTAGCGATCTCAACAAACTCATCGGTGTGAAGGGAAGATCGGGGAAAGTCAAGTTCATAAACGGTTCAATCCTTTCAAATCTGGCGACAAAAGCTTAAAAGACGAGGAAGGAAGAGGTTGTCTTATTTTGATAATCAGATTTTTCAAGTAACTGCGGAAGAAGACTAAAGTTTGACAACAAAGAACAATTCAATTTCGATCATTCCACGATTGTCAAGCCCCTCAAAAAGCTCGGTATGATATGGAAAATGGCTGGATGGGATCTTTATGAGCCCACGAGCAAAACCTTTTTCATTAACATCTGGTGACCGATAATGGTCATAACATATCTTCTCTTTAAAAATGTCGAACGAAATAAGTTGTGCGTTGATCCTTGCCAGATTCCAAAGACCGTCCATTACAAAAAGACTATAAGGCCACAAATTTGATGGATTCGAATTGCACTAGTATATTGATTGTTAATTACGCACTAATCTAGGATAATAGGAATTGATTGTACGTACTAGTTTAAGGCTTATCGTACAGTACTGTGTTGGTGATTAGATTAAAGATGGCAATTTCAATTATCAAATTACAGAAACTGGGGCTAGCTGCAAAATATTGAAAGGCTAGTTGGCAAACAACATTGTATCTAGATGATCGTTAAATGAATATAGATTATAATATCATAATTTTATTGGATTAAGTGTACAATATTTTGAATGAAGGAAATGCAAAGTCAGAGAAATCGTAGGAGTTATATGAGAAGTTATCATCGCGATTCCCATGATAGCCTCTCACAACTCTTCTCCATCCATCTCGGAAGTTGTCAAGGGTAGTCTTAATGCGTCTTTCACTCAGTCAGTCCAACGCATTGGAACACTTCCTCTTGTTCATCGTCTTTCAACGCTTTCCAGTAACTACAAGCCTACATTGGATCTAGAAGGTTCTTATATTAATAAAGATTATATCTTTAACAATTTGATTGGATCTAATGTACGATACTTTGAAAAAAGAAAATGTAAAGCCAGAGAAATCGCAGGAGCTACGAGTATATGGGATACTTAAATTAAAGAAACTGTGGCTGTGAAATATTGAAAGGCTAGTTGGCAAACAATATTGTATCTAGAAGGTTCTTAAATTACAGAAACTGGGGCTGGCTGCAAAATATTGAAAGGCTAGTTGGCAAACAACATTGGATCTAGAAAGTTCTTAAATTAAAGAAACTGGAGTGGGCTGTGAAATATTGAAAGGCTAGTTGGGAAACAATATTGTATTATCTAGAAGGTTTTTAAATTACAGAAACTGGGGCTGGCTGCAAAATATTGAAAGGCTAGATGGCAAACAACATTGGATCTAGAAAGTTCTTAAATTCTAGAAACTGGAGTGGGCTGTGAAATATTGAAAGGCTAGTTGGCAAACAATATTGTATCTAGAAGGTTCTTAAATTACAGAAACTGGGGCTGGCTGCAAAATATTGAAAGGCTAGATGGCAAACAACATTGGATCTAGAAAGTTCTTAAATTAAAGAAACTGGAGTGGGCTGTGAAATATTGAAAGGCTAGTTGGGAAACAATATTGTATTATCTAGAAGATTCTTAAATTACAGAAACTGGGGCTGGCTGCAAAATATTGAAAGGCTAGTTGGCAAACAACATTGGATCTAGAAAGTTCTTAAATTAAAGAAACTGGAGTGGGCTGTGAAATATTGAAAGGCTAGATGGCAAACAATATTGTACCTAGAAGGTTCTTAAATTACAGAAACTGGGGCTGGCTGCAAAATATTGAAAGGCTAGTTGGCAAACAACATTGGATCTTTAAAGTTCTTAAATTAAAGAAACTGGAGTGGGCTGTGAAATATTGAAAGGCTAGTTGGGAAACAATATTGTATTATCTAGAAGGTTCTTAAATAACAGAAACTGGGGCTGGCTGCAAAATATTGAAAGGCTAGTTGGCAAACAACATTGGATCTAGAAAGTTCTTAAATTAAAGAAACTGTAGTGGGCTGTGAAATATTGAAAGGCTAGATGGCAAACAATATTGTACCTAGAAGGTTCTTAAATTACAGAAACTGGGGCTGGCTGCAAAATATTGAAAGTCTAGTTGGCAAACAACATTGGACCTATAAGATTCTTAACAATTTGATTGGATCTAACGTACGATACTTTGAAAGAAGAAAATGTAAAGCCAGAGAAATCGCAGGAGCTACGAGTATATGGGAATGGAGCATCGTAGTTCCCATGATAGATTCTTATCCATTCATCTCTGCACTCTGCGGTTTGAAGTGCAGTTGTTAAGGGTAGTCCTGTTGCGTCTCTCACTTGATCAGTCCAATACATTGGGATACTTCCTCTTGTGCATCGTCCTTCCACGCTTCCAATAACTACACGCCTCTCCAAACTGTCCCCTTGGTCATGAGCAATGTGCTCGAAGAATCGGAGGACTCGTCAAAGGTATAGTGTGAAGATGATATGTAAGTATGTATAGTTAAACAATTTTTATTTTTATTTTAATAGTCAAATGACATTTATGATACAACGGTCGAAATACAACACATATACCATATAATTTAACATTGACATGCTTACATGTGAATATTAAATTACATAAGCAGTGTTATACAATAGGCAAAAAACAATTCAAGTGGAACAACACAACAAAGCAAATTCACACAATTCATTCCGGTAAGAATAACTTCTTCAATATAATCCTGTAAGTAGCCTAGGCCATATTAACCTTTCCTTCCCTGTGTTGGGTATATTCTACATGTTCCTTCTAATAACCATCAACATCTCTATAAATATAATAAATACAAGGTTAAGATTTTAGGTATTCCTCCATAATATATTTACGCATTAATTTAAAAAATAATATTAATAATAATCAGAGTTTATCGACTATATCGTGGGTATTTTGTGAAGATCGGAAACAAATTCGCATTTAAACGCTGTGAGTGCCTCGACCTTGTGTCTTGACGATAGGTGAAGAGTATGCGGGAAGCGCGACACTATATTCGCATCTCACTCTTGCATACTCCACTGAATTGCGAGGAGCTCATTTGTCTCAATCGTCGCAAGCGTAAGCCACGCCGGCGTAAGCCACTACTGCTCCGCGCCGCAGTTGCTTCTGGGCTCGCTAATAGATTAGACGTACGCCCGTTCCGTGAGCGTTGCCCGATGGTTTTTTAATGTTTTCAGCAAATAAATCTCAATTATTATAATATTTAACTTCAATTATAATTAATTAAGGGGATTATCTATGAATGTTCTTATTTTTCCAATTTAAAATCGCAAATTTTTGATTGCGTACTCACTACCCAACACCGGAGCGCGCGTTTCAATTTTAGCACCATAAGGGAAGGGTTAAAATTCAAACAATGTCCATTTTTATTCCACAATCTGCGCAGTCTTGTTATGTGAGAATTGTAGAAATAGTAAGTTGCAAATATTTCACTATGAAACAAAACATTTTGCAGAGTGGGCCTACAAGGAATGTGTAACATGACAAGCTGAGTTAGTTCCGGACTATTGAAATACGAGCTGACAATCTTAAACAATGTTGTGAGGTCAAACATCTTTCTTCTATATGATAAGGTTGTAAGCCTTATCATTTTCAACAATGTATCATAGTCCAACTCAGTTGTTGAGATCTGCACTTTGAAATTTACAAATTGTAAAAATCTTCGATGTATGCGACAAATTTTATTAATGATACATTAGTGAAAAAACACAATTCAGAATAAGATTTTAATATTCAAACTCACTTGAAATTGCAAGTGGGCCACATATATCAACAGTACCTTTGTTAGTGACTGCAGTACATTCCTTTTTAATATCCATTTCATGTATATCCATGGGAATATTAGAGAATACTGGTGCAGTATCATCCTCTTCTACAATTTCCGCTTTTATGGAACAATCCGAAATCATCTTAAATTCCAAGCCGTTCTTAAATGTTTTATAAGATGAATGGTCCAAAATATCTGAAAAAAGATCAATTCTTATAATCAAACAAATTGACGATACATGAGGATCTTTTATTTTTATCAGAATGGAATCTCAAAAGTGAAACGTGATTTATTTTCCTTTTACTTCTTGACCAGCAAGTGTGAGCTGATAATGAGGCCAACACAGCACACTCAGAACTATCTTTATATGACGGAGCTTTATAGCTTGTACAATATTCATATGGTAGACGTTAAAACAAATAACAGAAGTACACGTTATCAGAAACGAAGAACACAAACTTATGAAATATTGGATACAATTGGAAATAATAAGATCATACATTTTGACGTAACTTACAGTGAAATGTAAGAAAATTGTTGGTATCGAATGATTTATTCGAGAATTGTATCAGTATTCACCATCCGTAGAGTTAGTACATATTTTGTCCAAAGGCAATATGTCTATTTGGCTCCCATGACATACAAAGGGGTGGCGAATTTGGTAAAGGCAAAATGGGGAAAAGTTTAGGCGGTCGATTGGACCATGTCTGTGGCAGTATCACCAATATGTCCGGAATCTGTGCTGGTCTCTCCTTTGTATTCCTCTTTGATATCTGCTTTATGTATACTCAAGTAATACTCGGGGAACACTGCTGCAGTATCAGAAGATGGGTTTCTGCCTTTTCTTGCTTCACCGTCACCTCTATAGTTCCCTCGTATACCTGAGTGTTCATCTACTGCCTCTGTTGCCTGTTAACATTCGCAATATTTTAAAATTGAATTTATAATTCATTCTTTGACATACTAAAGCATAAAACTATTATCTTTTAAAGATAACATATTCATTGATGATACAAAAGTCATGAAAGTATAGTTTGATTATTTTACTTATTTATATTTGTTTATATAACAAAACAGACATTTAATGCAAATGTAAGTTGAAAGTGTGCGAGAGGAAAATCAAGCAAAGTGAAATGGTACCAACGTCAAATCTAATACCCGGAGGTAAGTAATCCACATAGTTTGTAGAGCACGGCAGAGACGACGCTCTACAAACTATGTGGATTACTTACCGCCAGGTACTGTACCCTGATTATTCACTTTGTAGTGTGCTTTTTATTACACTCGTCACGGGCTATGGGCATTCATGTCTATGATCTCAGTAAACCTTTTTCAACATAATATTTAAAGAAAAGAGGTGGTTTATTTCTGATTTTTTAGTTCCAATCCTGCGGTTTGCCACTTCTTATCGGATAAGTGATTGGCTGATGTGTTTTAACTTAAAAGAAAATTGAAGAAGAATGGCTGAAATAGATAAAAGGAATTTAGTGACAAAATGCACTCATAATAGTGCTGTCCTGAACAAATAATTTTAAATATAAATTATTATTTTTTGTTTATCTGAACAGAATACTGAAATGGATAATTTGTTTAAAATGTTAGTTTTAAATAGTTTTTCATCAAAAGTGAACTTACTTAAATTCGGATTTAAATGACTCATTTGACTTTAATGCAAAATTATTCATGTAATTTATGGTATTTTTTTCATAAGACCTCTATGGTACTGATGAAAAGATGGTGTTTCTTTCCTTGACCTTGAATATAGTGACTAGATTTCAGTTTATATAAACCCTGAGATTGTGAGTTAAAGAAATGGTTTTCTTCAATGAGAATTCTTTTAATAAAGTAAAATAGGAACAATATATTAGGAGGACCGAAAAGAAATCAAAATATTTTGACTCTCTATTTTACAGTCAGTTTATGTTGAGGCACAGTGCAGTGCAGTGCAGTGCAATGAACACGGATTTTTTGTTACTAGTAAATTAAGACTGTTGTAAATGTATCGTTTTTATGTAGTATTTAAACAAACAATGTCGAGACCAACAATTGATGAAGAACATTTGTGTCATTGTATGATATTTTTGTTTCATCAAAAAATTAAAGCAGAAGAAGTGATGCAGAAAATTAACGAAACGTTTAGAGATGTATTGACACTTAATAAGTGTCATAGGTGGAAGTCTTTAGTGCAGTCTGATCCTCGACAATCCATCTCAGCATTATCAAGCCAGCTTATGATAGCTGTCCATGGTCAACTATACAGGATCACCTTCATCGCATAGGGAAAAGTTACAGACAAAGAATTTGATTTCCTCATGAATTATCATTAACTGCACTAGAACAGCGACGTATTATCTGTTGCATCTCTCTTATCCAGGCATGAATCTGAACCATTTTTGCGGTGAATTGTTACCTGTGACGAAAAATGGGTTCTATACAATTATTATAGACGAAAAAGACAATGGCTTTCACCGGGTCAGGTTTCTAATTCCTACTCCAAATCCGTATCTAACGGTAACAAAGGTACTTCTTTGTGTGTGGTGGGATTGCGCCGTAGTTATTTACTTTGAACTACTGAAACCAGGCGAAACAATAACTGCCAACATATACTGTCAACAATTAGGCATTATTTGGTAGATTAGTTTTTAAGTATTTTTTTAAATAAACTTTTTATATGTAATTTAATAAAAAAAAATTCGGTCCCCCTAATATATTGTAATAATCAGTTAAATGGTTAAAGTATCTAACATTGTTTTTATAAAATAGAGAAAAAACTAGGAACTGCGATGTTTAATGAATATAAATTGTATTTCATATTTGTCGAACGCTACGCGCTATACGCTCACGTTGAGTTAATTTTAGACATTAAAAAATAAGCGTAACTTGGAGAAATTATAACAAAATTCGGAGTCCAGAGAGACAGTGTTAAAATCCTGAGACTCCGGGTGAAACCCTGGGAGCTGATCACCATAACTGAACTCTTCTTGAATAATCGCCGGGAATTCCTATACAGGGTGTCCCGTATTGAGTGAATCATATTTAGGGTGATGATAGATTGGGTCAAGACCTATCAGAATATCAAAACTTGACCTCAGTAAAAACTTTACCGTTTTCAAGTTATTCGGACTTTTGTAAAATTTCTTAAAATTCCTACCTTGCATCAGATTTTTTGCTGCGTTGTGTACAATTCACCATTATCGTAATTTTTTTTATCGTGAAATACTTTTGAATTGTAGCCTTATCTATCGCATACAAAATACTTTTGAATAGTAGCCTTATCTATCGCATACAAAATACTTTTGAATAGTAGCCTTATCTATCGCATACAAAATACTTTTGAATAGTAGCCTTATCTATCGCATACAAAATACTTTTGAATAGTAGCCTTATCTATCGCATACAAAATACTTTTGAATAGTAGCCTTATCTATCGCATACAAAATACTTTTGAATAGTAGCCTTATCTATCGCATACAAAATACTTTTGAATAGTAAATAGCCTTATCTATCGCATACAAAATACTTTTGAATAGTAAATAGTCTTATCTATCGCATACAAAATTCTTTTGAATAGTAAATAGCCTTATCTATCGCATACAAAATACTTTTGAATAGTAGCCTTATCTATCGCATACAAAATACTTTTGAATAGTAAATAGCCTTATCTATCGCATACAAAATACTTTTGAATAGTAAATAGTCTTATCTATCGCATACAAAATTCTTTTGAATAGTAAATAGCCTTATCTATCGCATACAAAATACTTTTGAATAGTAAATAGCCTTATCTATCGCATACAAAATACTTTCGAATAGTAGCCTTATCTATCGCATACAAAATACTTTTGAATAGTAAATAGCCTTATCTATCGCATACAAAATACTTTTGAATAGTAAATAGCCTTATCTATCGCATACAAAATGATTCCCAAAATTATTAGGGGTGTACAAAAAAATTACTTGGAAACATAAAAAAAATCTTAATTAAAATTTTTACGCTTAACTTTGGTCTTCTGTGGTGAAAAAAAATTGTCCTGGGCATTTCCAGAATACTACTTTAAAAAGTTGCTCATGTAATGGAAATTTCAGAATAGTGCAACACTATTAGATTTTTTTTACGGAATAGTGCAACACTATTAGATTTTTTATCCAAAAGGGGCTGATTCTGACCAAAGTTCAAGTGAAAGGTATTAATGCAAAATCTACTTCATTTTGTTTCTGTCACCTTTTAATTGTTGTAATTCGTGTTAGCAATGTCTTATTATAGCACAAGATTCCACTACCTACCACCGATTGGTTTAAACCGAACAAAAGGTGAGATAGAATGGACGCCATTTGTTCTCTCGCTCTTTTTCGTGTCAAAACGTGTAAGCCTCGACTATCAGTACGATACCTTACACTGTGCGTGTCGCATCTCCTTTTTCGCAAGTTATTGTTTTCATACCTACTGTTTTTGCTTTGGACCCGGACTTTGTTTTGCCTATCGATTTGGATGAACTTAATATTTTGGCGTTCCCCTGGATTTTGTTGTGTTTATCTACTTGGACTTTGTTGTGATCATAACGACTTGGCTTCCTCTTTGACTTTTTGCATCATGTGGTGACAAGCAACTATCACTAACATGGCGAACCGGGATTTGGGGTATACTCCACGTGAGTATGCCGAAATGCATTTAATTTATGGCGAAGCGGGTCGAAGTGCCAGAGCAGCTGCAGCACTTTACGCAGAACGTTTCCCTAATCACAGGCACCCTTACTATGGAGTATTCATCAGAACTCACAACGCGTACATGGAAGGCAGAATCCCTGGGCAACGTGGTTCTGAAGGACGGTCTTAAACTGTACATGATGATACAATTTTGCAGGAAAGGGAAGAAGACCCGTCAACTTCCGTGCAGATGATCCAACAGCGTACGAGTACGGGTATACCAAAAACTACCGTGCACAGAGTTTTCTCACTCGGTCACCTCCTCTGATTATTTTTACTGCGGCTGTCTAACAGATAAAGTTTATCATAAAGCCATTCGCAACGAGGTTGAACTGCGCCAACGAGTGACTGCAGCTGCCTGTGAAATTTCGACGCACAGTTTGAGATTGCTGGAGTGATCATTTTTGAGATGCCGAGCTTGCACCAGGACAGAAGGGAGACAATTCGAACATCCCCTGTAAAATTCATTGAATAAAACAATTTTTTAACATTTTAATTTGTGTTTCATTCATCATCATCATCATTAAATTAAATAACACAAACTTGCACATTAATGCTACAATAGGTGCGCTACGAGAAACCAAATGAAGTATATTTTGCATTAACACATTTCACTTGAACATTGGTCAGAATCAGCCCCTTTTGAGTAAAATATAGTATTATTTCGTTTTCCGTAAAAAAAAATCTAATAGTGTTGCACTATTCTGAAAATTCCATTAAATGAGCAACTTTCTAAAGTAGTATTTTGGAAATGCCCGGTACAATTTATTTTTACCACAGAACGCCAAAGTTTAGCGTAAAATTTTTAATTAAGATTTTTTTTTGTTTCCGAGTAATTTTTTTGTACACCCCTAATAATTTTGGAAATAATTTTGATTGCAATAGATAAGGCTACTATTCAAAATTATTTCACGATAAAAAAAATTTACGAAAATGGTGATTTGTACACAAAGCAGCAAAAAATCTGATGCAAGGTAGAGATTTTACGAAATTTTACAAAAGTCCAAATAACTTAAAAACGGTAAGGTTTTTACTGAGGTCAAGTTTTGATATTCTGGTAGGTCTTGACCCAATCTATCATCACCCTAAATATGATTCACTCAATACGGGACACCCTGTATGTGGAGTATACGCTAGTGTCCGTAGTCGTGAACTCCTATGATAAGACATTCCATATCCCAGCGAACTAACTGTCAAAATAAAATGTATCAAAAACATGACTTTAGTGCAAAATAATTAAGGGTATTTTAGTGCCAAACCTCTATGGTACTGATGAAAAAATAGTCGCTATACGAGAGGATCAGTTGTCAAAATCAAATGTGATAAAAAAATATGGCAATACAAAGCAGTGCACACTGATATAGGTAATCAGTTGGAACTGTTAATTTTATAACTCGCATAAACAGTTCGATATTCTGATTTTAATACAATTATAGCTTTTCAAACAATGACATACTGGACAATTGAGGTTACTTGCCAATTATGCATACATGATTGACACTGTTGGATTCCATAGATACCAAATGTTTACTGCTTAGATATTCTTCGTCTCCTTCTTGAACATATATGAAGGGCTATATAACAGTATCAAACGCTAGAAATTGGTTAATAAGTTTTCAAAACATATATTGTAAAGAAATATAATATTTCGTCGATAATTGTATCCACTCTAAACAATAAAAAAAATTAACTTTAGTTAAAATACATATATAGTCAAGTCTCACCTTTTCAATAACAATGGGTGGCCCAACAAGGACTGAAATTTTAAATTTGCGGCCAATTTCCAGCTGTCAAACGTGTATATTTATAATAGACATTCATCTACATATTTTCACCAATAAAAATCTTCTATCTTCTCTTCTATATAAATAAAAATGTAAATGTTCGTTAATTGAAGGCAGCTAATCTCCGGAAGTTCTCTACCGATTGCTTTGAAATTTTGAGTAAAGTTGATATTCGTCAACGGAAATGTTTTTTCATTTTTATTTATATAAAATTTTAATGATTTCAAGGTAACTTAGATGAGGTATTTCCATTATAAATATTTTACGTTTGACAGCTAAAAAATGGCAGCAATTTTAAAATTGCTGTTCTTGGTGCGCAACATCGTAGTAAAAAAATTAATAAATAATTAAGAAAAAAAAAGTGGAATCTATAAAACATGTACGTCTTGCGAGTCTGTTGATAAACAGTTAGATCATTTAATATAAGATTTTTAGACCATAAAATTGGGCCATCGCAATATGCGAACAATTTGCTGGAAATTACTTACGACATTAAATCACAGAGTAGTTCAATTCCATTGCATTTTTATGGTAAAATTTTGCGACACAATTTGCTTTAACAGTTATACATAACAAAGCAGGACCGTGACACTTAAATTAATGAGCAAACTTGTATAATTACCTCTTATTAATATTTAGAAAAAAAACGGCAGCCAAAAGTGATTGGCGTCTGACTTTGAAACTTGCTGGATCCTAGCTCTAGGATTAATGTGTTTACCAAATCAAACAATAAATGCAAGAAAATCTTTTTGGATGACAAAAAAAATCCTTTTTGGCTTAAGCAAAAAAAAACACAAGCGATTTGTTTTCAAGCCCCTTACAACTGACTTGATATTTTTCATCTTGTTTTACATCAAAGTTGAGTAAAGATAATATTTTACAACACTATTAAAGTTTTATGTGTGACAGTTGTTCAAAAGCAGGTGGTTTCCAACATGTTTTAAGCCATAGACTGTAAACTATTTTGCAATCGGTAAGAGTTTGGCAAAAACAGCAAAACAAATGTCACTTGAATATAGCTTGTGTTATTTTTTTCACATTTAAGTGTCAAATAATCCTGTAATAAAATGGAGTTCTACATACAATATCAATCAATAAAAAAACATGTCACAATTATGATTTTTTTATCTTTCCTTCACATCGGGAGGATTTTTTGCGATTATTCTTTGATTAAAGCTTCAAGTAAAAACCTCTGAAGGGCATGAGATTTAAAATATTTTCAAGAATATTCGAAAATCTATGTAAGCAATTGATAGTGGCGGTGACTGCTTAGCGCGGCGGAAAAACCCCACTCAGCGCCGATGTGCTCGAGCGAGACCTCCAGTTTTGATGGCGGCGAACCGAAACTCCGTAGGCTACGAGATGACGGGAGCGGTACGGACTGTCTCTTCCCACTTCAATGTTGGATATGGTTTCCCTTATATAAAGGTTTATACTATTTGGGGATCGAAATGGGTGCAATCGGATAAAATTTAAGTGTTTGGAATAATAAGAAACCAGAGATGAGTGATATGAGTTTATTAAATGTTTGCATCTAGTGATTGTGCAGTTATTGGAGTGTCTCGAGGGAAACCACATCCATTAGGAAGGTTTGTGTTTGGGCGCCATACTTCTTCATTGAGGGAGTGATATGACGGCGAAAAGTGGGAGCCGAGGATTTGGTAGCATTTAACCCTTTTTGGTTTCCAGGATTTAGAATGGCTAGCAGAGGGGATATTGTGGAAACATGGGTGCGAGGTTTGTTCGCCAGATGCAACAACTTTGGCGAATGATTTCACAGAGGTTAGGGTGGATTTTGATGCTGCCTGGTAAGACATGTTCTGTTATAAGGCGTTTTTATTAGTTTGCCTGATAAATTCCAGGCAGGGTTGTCGACTGCCGTATGGCGCCTAGCGCATGAAATATACGTTGAAACGGTTACCGAGGTGGAATTCACCGCATTTAAAGCAATCTGCAGATAAACTGCATTGCTGCTTTGTGTGTTCGTATCTGGCGCATTGGAAGCACTGTGGTTAGGAAATAATCCTTTTCTACCACTTAAAAGTTATAGAAAGCAGAGACCCTCTGAGGTAGGGTCTGTCCATCAAATGTTAGAACTATTGTTTGTGTAGGCACCCATATCACACCATCTGAGTTGGTTATCTTATGGTTAAGCCTTCTAGCTTCCTTGACTCTTCAATACTTCCAAGTTTTCTCGGAATTCTCCCTATTACCACTCAACCGGGATTCCTCATATGAGGCTCATTATGGTGGCCATGAAAGAAGAAATAAATTATTTAAAGCCATACTCGGTAAGGGCTACATTTTGTAGAAATTTATAAGCCGATGGGCATTATAAAAGGCTACAACCAATCTATTCCAGCCTATTAAATTAATACCGTTTCTCGCTGATATACCTGGTTTTAATGGTTTTCAAGGAACATCCCATAAGTAATTGTTATAATGGATATTCCTGGTGAATTCGTATTTTTTCCACGTGTACCACGAAAGGAGATCGGCCATGTTTGTCATATTCCCTAGCCTGGGGAAGAGAAGGGGATACAGGGAGTATAGGGGAGGACGTTGTAGGGGTTATGACTGTTTCAGTCGATGGTACAGTAAGAAAGGTTAATTTTCTTTCAGGCGATCCTTGACGGCTCCCAAGCCTCGGGTTCCATGTTCTCTATCTTATAACGTTGTGTTTCACTTCCGTGAAAGATGAGACTGAGATTTCTTCCTCGGTTACTGATTCGCTATCAGAGGTTATATCTGGAGGTATAGGATCAGGGGGTTTGCGTGGAAACATAGAGGAAAAAATCCGTGTCAAATTAAGCTATGCTTTATTATTGACAGTTATACTTCATAGAAAAAACCATAGACGAAAATTCTTGCTCTCTAGCACAGACTGCATTAATAGAAGGAACACTAGCAATTGCTAACATAAATAATTCATTTTACCCAGAGAATACCAGATATAATGTGTAGAGTAAATATTTAATTATAAAGTTGCACTGAAAGTTGTAACAAAAATTTAAATAGAGGTATTTTATCGTGATCAAAATTATCTCAAGTCATTTATTTTATTAAAGACTGATTTTATGACATGAGAGATCACTGTTATACTAAAGATATTGCAAACCATCATTCACAAGTATTTGGTGTCATTTTACATTCAATTTTGACATTAAACTTTAAAATAACTTATACCATGGCTATTCCCCCGCAAGTCAATGAGTGACAAAGCCACTGAACCATAATTCAGTCATTAAATAAAATAAAATTTATTTATAAGAACATTCCTCATATTTAATATTATACAATTAAAAACTAATCATTCCAGTGGCTTTTTTTTTTTAATTTTCGTTCTTTAATTCCTTGGAAAATTTCCAGAAAAAAAATCACATTCTAGATATGAATTCTTTAAATGTATCAAAGCTAAAGGGTTACATAGTAAAAAATTGCCAATAATTCATGCTGTTTTATTCATAATAAAAATAATATCAATCCAGCCGGTATGCAGAATAGCACAACACAATACAACAAGGCTATTAATATAAAAAAATCATATGAAACAACAAAATATAACACCTGAAAAATTATTTCAAAAGTAATGAAAAACAGTAAAGTGACAAAATAAAAAATGTAGTTTTTAGCTCCTGCTTTTTTGAAAAATGAATTTCTCGATAACATTAATTTTAAAATGCAATTTTACACTGGAGTTTGAGTGTTTCTCGACACTGAGTTCTTGCATAAGATATTAAATAACCTTTTTCTAAAAATGTCTTTCAGCAATTTCCATAGATTTAAGGGCTCCTATCCACTATGAATCCTTAAATGGTGTATTCAACTTCTCGAAAATGTTATGAAATGGTTCAAAATAGAAAGCAACTTGACAGTTTGGAAAGCAGTCTCAAACAATAGAAGTTCTCTCTCTCTCTCTTTGAATAATGGCCGTGAACTCCATATATAGGAGTTCACGGCCATTATTCAAAGAGAGAGAGAGAGAACTTCTATTGTTTGAGACTGCTTTCCAAACTGTCAAGTTGCTTTCTATTTTGAACCATTTCATAACATTTTCGTGTACAATATCCACAGCTGTACGTCTTCTCTCCACCACGAATCCTTTCATGATAATATATACCATACAGCTGTTTTTGAAATACTAGTCAATGTGACTAGCCGTAGAGCCGCACAGCCGTAGAGCTTCTCTCCACTATGAATTCTAATATGTTTCAGATAATATTTTCTAAACAATTTCTTCACACGATTCCAACAGTTGTAGGGTTTTTTTTCTAGTACGAATACTTGAATGGCATAGTATATTAAGTAAAAAAATAATGTTTTCGTAAAATGTATATATTTATAAGGCTTCTCCTTCACTATGAATCTTCAAATGGCATATTGTTAACCGCTGCAAGGCATCTCAAAACTGTTAATTCTTTCATGATATTTTCATTATTTTTTCGTGAGAATGACTTATCATATTGTGTTTAGCTATAAGGCTTATCTTCACTATGAATCCATTCATGATATTTTAAATTAACTTTTTGTGAGAATGTCTTATCACATTGTCCACAGCTGAAAGGCTCCACTATGAATCCTTTCATGACGTTTTAAAGAATATTTTCGAAAGAATGTCTCATCACATTGTTCACAGCTGTGAGGCTTCTGTCCACGAAGAATCCTTTCATGAAGTTTTAAACTACGTTTATTTGTGAATGGCTAATCACATTGTCTACAGCTGCAAGGCTTCTCTCCACTATGAATCATTTCATGAGATTTTAAATTATCTTTTTGTGAGAATGTCTTATCACATTGTCCACAGCTGAAAGACTTCTCTCCACTATGAATCCTTTCATGAAGTTTTAAACTACGGTTATTTGTGAATGGCTTATCACATTGTCCACAGTTGGAAGGCTTCTCTACACTATGAATCCATTCATGATCTCTTAATTAGTATTTTCATGAGAACACCTGTGAAGAATTTCCACAACCACAAGAATTCTCTCCAGATGGATACATTTTTATGTGTAAATAACTTTTTACACTTTTTACAAGCTTCCAGGATTTTCTCCACTATGAATTCTTTATTTGCGTTTTAAATTTTAACTGTTTGAGAACATGTTTCCACATATTTCAAAGCCATGATAACCATTTGCACTGCTTTTATTTTCACTAAATTGGTTGCTCACATCACCTGAATTAAAAAATATATGAAAATTATGAAAAAATCTCTGAATTATATTTTTTTAGTATATTGATGGGTTGAAAATATAGAACTAAGTTCTTTTTAAATAAAGCAAATTTTAATCAAATTAGAGGTCTTAGATTTATACAACAAACATTTACACAACCTTTATTACATGTTTAACTAAAAGAAAAATTGACATGGTTTAGAAAAAAACATGTTGACTTTATTATTTGTGCTAAGGCGAAAACATATTCCGAACACAATTCAAATATTTATACTCACTCGCTATTGTATCCGTTTCACAAACATCAACAGTCTCTGTGTTACTGTACCGAGCACATTCCTGTTTTATATCTGCTTCCTGTATGTCTATAGCAATATCAGGTAATACTGGCGCAGTGACCTCTTCTACATTTTCTTCTTTTATGGAAAAATCTGAATCAATTTGAAATACCAAGTTATGTGATGACTGGACTTTATAATCTAGGTATAAAAAGATTTTATTGCTTCAGAAGATTTGAAGCAATAAAATCTTCATTTATTGATCCAAATCATCTGAAGCAATAAAATAAATAGATGATACGAGTATATCTTATATATTATACTAAAAACGAAACTAATTTCTTTGACTTGAACTCCATTAATAAGTCTAAGCTGATAATGAGGCCAACACAGCACTCATAAGGCTACCTTATCTGAATATGGTAGGGCTTCGCAGCAAGTATGATGTGACTCGAGGAGATTGTTTGGCAGAATGCTCAAGAATCGATGGAACAATTATTATCTGTAATAGTTCCAAGTTAGGAGCAGAAGAAAAATAAGACCAAGGGTTTGGTTTTTATCAGCAGAAATGCCTTATAATTTATGTTCTTCAGATGATATTGATAAACTTTTTATCAGCAACAATAAATATTAAATTTTAAATGATTTATTAGTGATAATGTCTTTACCATATTGCCCACAGCTGTAAGGCTTCTCTTCACTATGAATCCTTTCATGAAGTTTTAAAGGATTATTTGTGAATGTCTTATCACATTGTCCACAACTGTAAGGCTCCTCTCCACTATGAATCATTTCATGACGTTTAAATTCACCTTTTCGTAAGAATGTCTTATCACATTGTCCACAGCTGTAAAGCTTCTCTCCACTATGAATCCTTTCATGAAATTTCAAAGAACTTTTTTGTGAGAATGCCTTATCACATTGTCCACAGCTGTAAGGCTTCTCTGCACTATGAATCCAATCATGGGATTTTAAAAGGTATTTTGTTGAGAATGTCTTATGACATTGTCCACAGCTGTAAGGCTTCTTTCCACTATGAATCCTTTCATGACGTAATAATTCATCTTTTCGTGAGAATGTCTTATCACATTGTCCACAGCTGTAAGGCTTCTCTCCACTATGAATACTTTCATGATATTTCAAATGACTTTTTCTTATGAATGTCTTATCACATTGTCCACAGCTGTAAGGCTTCTCTCCACTGTGAATCCTTTCATGTCATTTCAAAGAACTTTTTTGCGAGAATGCCTTATCACATTGTCCACAGCTGTAAGGCTTCTCTCCACTATGAATACTTTCATGATATTTTAAATGACTTTTTATTATGAATGTCTTATCACATTGACCACAGCTGTAAGGCTTCTCTCCACTATGAATCCTTTCATGATGTATTAATTCACCTTTTCGTAAGAATGTATTATCACATTGTCCACAGCTGTAAGGCTTCTCTCCACTATGACTCCTTTCATGAAATTTCAAAGAACCTTTTTGTGAGAATGCCTTATCACATTGTCCACAGCTGTAAGGCTTCTCTCCGATATGAATCCTTTCATGTTTTTTTAAATAAACTTTTTGTGAGAATGTCTTATCACATTGTCCACAGCTGTAAGGCTTCTCTCCACCATGAATACTTTCATGAAGTATTAAATTAAGTTTATTTATGCACAGCTTATCACATTGTCCACAGCTGTACGGCTTCTTTCCACCATGAATCCTTTCATGATATTTTAAATTAGCTTTTTGCGAGAACGTCTTATCACACTGTCCACCGCTGTAAAGCTTCTCTCCACTATGACTCTTTTCACGATGATTTAAATGATCCATTTGTGAGAATGTCTTATCATATTGTCCACAGCTGTAAGGCTTCTCTTCACTATGACTTCTTTCAAAGCCATGAGAACCATTGTCACTGCTTTTCTCTTTACTAAATTGGTGGCTCATATCACCTGAATCTATAAATATAAAAAAATCTCTAAATAATTAAAGGGTTGAAAAGATCGATTTTAGTTCTTTTTGTTATAAAGCATTTCTCAAAGTTGAGTTTTTTTATTAATACAACAATTAACTTGAATTGAATTGTTAACTAAGAAAAAGACTTTATTATTTATGCTAAGGCTTAACTTGAATCCAATTTCAAAACAAATCAAGAAATTTTGTTCTTCAGAATTTAATGAATAAGCGAAAACTTATTCAGATAACAATTAAAATAATTATACTAACTCGTTATTGCATGCGTGTCAGAAACATCAGCAGTCTCTGTGTTACTGTCCCGAGCACATTCCTTCTTTATATCCGCTTCCTGTATGTCCATAGTAAAATCAGGTAATACTGGAGCAGCATCCTCTGGTACATTTTCTTCTTTTATGAAAATATCTGAACAGATTTCCAATTCCAAATCATAGGATTGCCTTTGTGAACTCATTACTGAGGTAATTTCTTTATTGATAATGTCATAAGATGGCTGGGCTTTAAAATCTGTGAAAAAAAACAAACAAGTTCAAATATTCTGAAGCAATAAAACAAATAACAAATCGATCAATAAGTCTTGGGACAAACCAGCAGATGGCGCTTCTAATAACAAATCCATACCATTCTCAGTTAGTACTAGCCTTTAGAATTTACGTGTCAAACTTTTATGACATTCCGACATTGTGTTATTGAGTTACAGTGGTTTTAGTGACGCTTCGTTTGCTATTTTAAAATAATGGAAAAAACAAAATTTCGTGTGTTAATAAAACATTGCTTTTTAATGGGGAAAATACCGTTCAAACTCAGCAATGGCTTGAAATGTATCATCCGGGCTCTCCTCCATCAAAAACAGCCATTTGTCGGTGGTATGCTGATTTCAAACGCGGTTGTACAGACACAAATGATGCTGAACGCTCTGGACATCCAAATAAGCTATTACACCAGAAAACATAAAAAAAATCCTCACAATCGTGATGGAAAATCGCAAAGTAAAGTTGCGTGAGATAGATAGCTGACATTCTGCAGATAACATTTGGAACTGTTAAAAGCTTTTTTCGAAATGGGTGCCGCATTTGCTCACAATGGCACTGTTTACGCGAAATGAACAGAAGTTTTTGAGTCGGTATGTGAAAATGTATGAAACTTGGAACCATCACTATACTCCGGAATCAAATCGGCAGTCAGCTGAGTGGAGAGCAGCCGTTGAAAGTCGTCTGAAGCGACCAAAAACTCAACAGTCGGCCGGGAAGGTTATAGACTCCGTGTTTTGTATAATATTCATGATCACCTTGAAAAGGTAAAAACCATCAATAGCAAATATTACATAGCGTTATTGGAGCATTTGAAGGCAGAAATTGCAAAAAAACGACCCTATATGAAGAAGAAAAAAGTTCTCTTTCATCAGGACAATGCACCATGTCACAAGTGGATGGCCAAATGGCATGAGTTAAACTTCGAATTGCTTCCGCACCCATTGTATTCTCCAGATTTGGGCCCCAGCGACTATTGGCTGTTCGCAGACCTCAAAAAAATGCTCCAGGGAAAGAGATTTGGCTCTAATGAAGAAGTGATTGCCGAAACTAATGCCTATTTTGAAACCAAAGATAAGTCGTTCTACATGGCTGGCATTGAAAAGTTAGGAAGGCGTTGGAATGAATGTATCGCTCTTGAAGTAGACTATGGTGATGAATAAAGAAGAATTTTGGCAAACAAATGTTGTTTTAGTAGTCAGTCCCGGGACTTATTGATCGATGTGCTAGTTACCTCGTTTCGATAGACAAATCGATACCTCATTTCTTTGACTTTCTGTTAATAAGTCTGAACTGACAATAAGGCCAACACAGCACTAATAGACCTATCTTATCTTAATATGGCATGACTTTTAAGCTAATACGATGTGACTCAAGAAGATTATTAGGTCGAATGCTCCAGAAGATTGATGGTCCAGTTAATATATGTAATAGTTCCGAGTTAGGGGCAGAAGAAAAATAAGACCTAAGATTTGGTTCTCATCAGCAGAAATACCTTATATTTTATGGACATCAGATGATATTGATTAATTTATTAACAGTTTCAATGCCAAGCACTAAATTATCCACATATAAGTCAATACCGCACAGGCCAGTGTGTGTATATAAGTGTTAATAATGTTGAGTTTATATTACCAATTCGACATATGGTTTTTTGGCCATAAATTTGTATAATGAACTAAATGAAATTTGTGCATTGCATTGCATATTCTACAGTTTTTAGTGCAGTGATAACTCTGAATCCAGTTTAGAGACAGGAAAAAATCGTTGAATTTGATCAAAATGAGGTATCCAACATAACACAATATCAACATACCATGATTTATCAACTTTTTACTTATTATAATGATTTAAATTATTTTCAAAATAAACATGTCTAAAACATTCTGGCTTAAAAGTACACACCACCTTATCCATGCCTGGTATGGAATAGGTGGTGTGTACCTGTAGGTTAAACACCACTCATACAACATAAGTTAATTGATTGTCATATCTCATATATTTATTTCAACAATATGAGTTTATTAAGTTTACTTGGGTCTGTGGGATTATCAACAAAATGTGTGTAATCTGCGCTGATATCTTGCGCACATTCCTGTTTGATATCTGCCTCATGTACACTGATATCATAATGGGGGAACACTGCTGCAGTATCTCCATCTTTTGCCTTTTCTTCTTTCACCATTACATCTGCACTTTTGTGTAGCTGAGGATCCATCTATAACCTGGAAACATTCACAATAGTTTAACAATGAGTTTATAATATGTTTACTCTTTCACGTAGGAAAGCATAAAACTATATTCAATGCCCGATATTAGAAAATGGAACCTTTTCTGACATGATAATCTCCTTTGTAATTTGACAAGACACGACTTGCTTGTGCTCCCCTGATGACGATGTGAAAACCTTGAAACCGGTAGGGTTATACGATTACATAAAATGGAATAAACAGCGTTTGATAAAACAAATTAAAATGTCTTGAAACCTCCACAAAGTTAATGCCTTAACTAAAAATAATATAATAATCTTATTTGTTAGTGGTGTGTGTAGATTTGTTTTCCAGAGGTCTTATATAAATATTTATGATGTTGTATGAACACTAGACACATGCATTACACTACATCTAAAGCTTAATGTGTTACTGTCGCATATCATAAGAGTTTTAAAGGTGTTTTTTGCAATTTGTCTGGCCTCATTAATTTTACTGTTTTTCTTACCAAACATGTTTTTCTGAACATTTGCAAAAGCGGAGTAGTACCTTATCTAATGGTCACAACCACTACCTTCCTTTCATAACACTCAACTTATATAAACTTAGTTTGTAATACTGTCACTGGCCAATAATAGTGAATTGAAATACGGAGTTAGATAACCCTTGAGGGTGTCTGCTATCCTAATGATGCTCTATACATTGCCCTTTTATAACAATAAGAACAGAGTTACAATTTAAAAGATGTCATAGTTCACAATATAAAACAATAATTAAAAACATACAATATAAAAATTCAATTATGTAACTTGCCCAATGTTGTAAAGCCGAAAATAAAAACATACAGTGATGGTGAAGTGAAAATGAAACACAACATTAATGCAGAAGCTACTGTGTAACGTGAGGATTCTTATTTAGAAAGTCGTCCAATTTAAGTAAAACAAGTCCACACACTTACAACGTTAGAAAAATTTATTTTTCTTTAACAGATTATCAAAACAAATTAAAATAAATTTGTTGTCATTGTCGAAATCGACTTTTTTAGTGACAATTTACAAGTCTCAAGGAGTGGTGGACAGTGGCGGGTTTGCGTTTCAACATAATGGACAATGTTTGAGAAAATATATTTTTGTTTGATTTGTACAGGATTTTTTTTAAATAACATAAAAATGTATTGAAATTTTTCATATGAAGTAAGCGGAGTTTGAACCAAACAACATGATTTTGTTGTAAAAGAGCTAATCTGCCCTCATAAGCAAAAACGCAGCTAACGGGAAAAAAACAGAAATTTAACTAAGTATGAGGCAATATCACATATCTAATTCTGAACCATAATCCATAAGAAAAAAATACAGAAAACCATTTATTTCAATACAAAAATCGACAAAATGACTTCTTTAATTTTACAAAATGCTAGGATTTTTTAAGCAAAAAAAGCAGTAAAATGTTATTCATAAGCTAAAAGACAGCAAGTGCCTATGCGTTTGCTGCATTTTTGCTTATGAATCACATTTTAATGTTTTTTTTGTTTATACATCACGACATTTTTGATACACTTATTGCGCAGAATTTTATTGAAAAAATATTTGTTAAAAAATATCTTATACTATGAGCCGTGGGAAGAAGATTCTCCGCCTTGCATTGGCATTATTGAATAAGGCAAGGCAATGTTCAAAGTGCTGCAAGATCCGATGAAATAATGGTATGTTATTCACATACATATTTGTTTACAATTAGCTACTTCGTACTTCATTAATAATCTTGATTTTTATGTCTGATTTAGCCAATAATTCAATTAATTTTATAAGAATCTGTATATGCTGTTGAAGAAAAAGATAATGTTGAACCCAGTAATAGTTGGGCAACAATTGAGAATGTTGAAATTGTTGAAGGATCTAACTGTTCCCTACAAGATTCAAAATCAAAATACCAACTATTGTTTAACAATTACAAGCAAAACACATTCTCTCTGGCACCGGGACCCGACCCTTGCGATACTAATGTGTGCAAAATTAAGTGTCTGATAATAACTGAAGAAAAATAATACATCAGCAATTTATGGAAATGTCTCGGAAGAATCAACATTCATATGGTATATGTTAGCAAACTGTCAACGTAAACCAGTAAAAAAACAGGCTATCATAAAAAAAATCACCTTGAAGCATTTTTCTACAGATGCGCCAAATACCCTGCAACATGTTTTTTTTTAACAACTTTGTGGTATCATGGTAAAAACGATTCTGTTTTGTACAGGATAGAAAAGAAAACGCCTCTATATTCATTAACCACATTTAAAGATGGACGAGGTTCACAAGCAGCAGTTAATAAAATAGACAAGGCCCCGATTTCTGCACATATTGAACTTTTTCATCCTACAATTTCTCACTACACTCGAAGAAGGGAGCGTGCTACCCGTATTCATTACTTGCCAAGTGACATTAGTATAACTTTGATGCACCAAGATTTCATAACGAAATATCCGCATCTGAAGTGCTCGTATAATGCATATAGAAATATGTTAAAGGAGATGAAAATACATTTCACAAAATTGTGTTTCCTTTAGAACAGACAAACGACGAGCTGATGCTGCGAGGGAAGCCTACCATAAAGATGCAGCTGATGTTTATCCCGATTCTCTGTGTGTTTCAGCTGATCTTCAAAAGATTATCATGCTACTGAGATTGATAAAAAAGATTACCATTTGGCTCGACAACTGCTCGGCACAAAACAAAAATTGGTCATTATATACTTTTCTTGTATATATTATCAACTCAAATGAAATACTGGCCGAAGAGATCATTCTGAATAACTTGGAGCCAGGGCATACATTTACGTCAGCTGATAGCTTTCATCAATCTGTATAGATGTCATTGAAAACCCAAGGAAAAACATATGACTTCAATGATTTCCACGAAGCAGTTTCAAAAAAAAAATACAGAAAAGACTGAAGTAAAAGCCATGGAACATTTGGATTTCTTTAAGTGGAAGGATGGATCATCCAATTATAAAATTAATAATAAAAATATAAACCCGCGCAAACCTTATATGAAGGAAATCTTAATTGTCAAAGCCTTCATAGGGAATGTTTTTAATATATAAAACTTCATTTGAGAATGATTCCTTGGAGAACAAGATAAACTTTTTAACTAACCCTTATCTAAGCATACCTAAACCTCAAGCATGTACCTATACTGCACCTTGCGGAGTGAATGAAGAAAAAAAGAAAGCCATTATAGAAAAACTGGGCAAAGTTATGCCCAAAAATGGAATCATGTTTTGGGAGAATCTTCCCACAAATAATAATTATAGTTGACTTTTGTTCAAATGTATTATATACCTATTATGATTAAAATATTAACTTAATGACAATAATAATAAGTCTTTCTGTATCTTGTATTTTATATTCAAATAAAACTTATAATTGTGAAATAATATTTTTTTATCAAGAATCATAAGCAAAAAAGCAGTAATAATCATTAACTGTTTTTTTGCTTATGAAATCAATATTGGTTCATTCAAAACAATAAGCAAAAAACGAAATGTCATCTTATTTATTAAAGATTTTGTTTGTTTTTTTTTTTTAGTTTTTGTAGACAAAATATCGATTTATAAATTATTTTTCAAAAATCGAAGAATTTATTAAAATTGATCAATGTTTCATTAAGCAGCAATGAAAAACATGAAAGTACAATTTTCTCAACACTTAACTTTTGCCATTAGCTGTGTTTTTGCTTAAGAGGGCAGTAATATAGTTTATGGAAAAAATTGTAAAACCTCTACGATGCACTAACAAACCGGTATCGTAGTCACGATGCGGTTAGCGCATCGTGCGACAAGAGATGACACTCTACAAACGATGTGTATTAATTACCACCAGGCACTGTACCCTGATTACCTACTTCAACTGTGCCTTCTATTACACTCGTCACGGGGTATGGGCATTCATGTCAATGACCTTAGTAAACCTTCTTCAACATAATATTATTTAAAGAAAAGAGGTAAGGTGGTTGGTTTCTGATTTTTAGTTCCAATCCTGCGGGCTGCCGCTCCTTATCAGATAAGTGATTGGCTGATTATTTGGGTGATGTGTTTTTAACTTAAAAGAAAATTGAAGAAGATTGACAGAGATAGATAAAAGTAATTTAGTAACAAAGAGCACTCATAATGTGATATATGGTAACTAATGAAATGTTCCCCATTCCTAGAGTTAAAACCTCTTTTGCCCAAAGCCAATATGCTTATTTGGCTCCCATGACATACAATGGCGTGCCGAATTCAATAAAGGTAAAGGTAGGAAAACCATTTAGACAGTCAATCGGAGCGTGGTTGTTATTACGACAGGATTTTGAGTACTTGGGCTTTCAGGATGAATGACATGTGGAAAGGATTTGTGTGGGCTCGTGAGTGTGGGTTTCTTCTTGTTGTTTTAATTTTTGTTTATTTCGTATTTGTGTTTCTGTGTATTTTTGTTTTTATTTTTATTCTTATGATTGTGTGCGGTATATTGTGGGATGAATATTTTTCTTTCTGGAGTGATGATGTGTGAGGAGTTTAATTTCGCATGATGTTTCCAGTTGTAATTGAGTGTCACTGTTTGTCAGGTTGATGAGAATGTGCAACGGGGTTTTGTTTTTGTGTACTCAAAAATCAGAAAGAAGTATCGATCTATTTTTTTATGCTAAATATCCTCAGTGAGATACAGGCAAAAGCCTAGTTTACTGTGGATACGACAAATGAAAAGCAAAAAACCCAGATCACTTAAAATTGTATGCCCAAATTAAATTACCTGTTGTTTTTTCGCAAATTATGTATATTTCTTGTCATGTGTAATAATAAGATAAATAAATAATAGTGCTGTGAACAAATTATTTTTAATATAAATTTTAAATTTTTTTTGTTTATCTGAACAGAATACTGAAATGGATAATTTGTTTAAAATGTTAGTTTTAAATAGTTTTCCATCAAAAGTAAACTTACTTACATTCGGATTTAAATGACTCATTTGACTTTAATGCAAAATTATTCATGTTATTTGTGGTATTTTTTTCATAAGACCTCTATGGCACTGATGAAAAGATGGTGTTTCTTTCCTTCTTGAAAGGGCTTGAATATAGTGACTAGATTTCAGTTTATATAAACCCTGAGATTGTGAGTTAAAGAAATGGTTTTCTTCAATGAGAATTCTTTTAATAAAGCAAAATAGGAACAGTATATAATAATCAGTTAAATGGTTATAGTAACAAACATTTTTTTTATAAAATAGAGTAAAAACTAGGAACTGCGATGTTTAATGAATATAAATTGTATTTTATATTAGTCTAACGCTACGCGCTATACGCTCACGTTGAGTTAATTTTAGACATAAAAAATTTGCTTAACTCGGAAAAATTATAACAAAATCCCGAGAACTCCTAGAAGATATTCGACATTTCAGAGAACTTTTAAAATCAAATGTATCCCAAAATATGACTAGTGCAAAATAATTTATGGTATTTTTGTGCCAAACCTGCGGTACTGATGAAAAAATAGTCCCAACTGTCAAAATCAAACGTGACAAAAATATGACAATACGAAGCAGTGCACACTGATATAAGTAATCAGTTTGAACCGTTAATTTTATAGCTCGCATAAACAGTTCGATATTCTGATTTCAACACAATTATAGCTTTTCAAACAATGACATCCTGGACAATTGAGGTTATTTGCCAACTATGCATATATGATTGACAGGCTGTGTAATTCCATAGATACCAAATGTTTTTTGCTTAAATATTCTTCTTCTTCTTCTTGAACAGTTATATATGAAAGAGTATACACCAGTATCAAATGTTAGAAATTGCTTTAAAATTTTCAAAACATATATTGCAAAGAAATTAATATTTTGTCGCTAATTATATATACTCTAAGCAATAAAAAATATTAACTTTAGTTAAAATACATATCTAGTCAAGAGTCAGCTTCTAAATAATATAGGGTGGCCTAACAAGAACTGAAATTTGAAGACATTTTTCAGTTGTCAAACGTGTGTAATTATAATGGACGTACGTCATCTACATATTTTCACCATTTTTATAATAAAGTTTATTAGTGTTCCTTCATATATAGGAGTTCACGGCCATTATTCAAAGAGAGAGAGAGATTTCCAAGCGTTCTGCAATCGTATAATGCAACATTTTTACTTTATAGGTTACGTAGATGAAGTATGTCCATTATAAATATTATGCGTTTGACAGCTGAAAAATAGCGGCAAATTTATAATGGCTGTTCTTGTTGCACTACCCCGAGTAAAAAATAAAATCAATAATCTAGAAAAAAAGTGGAATCTATAAAATATGTAATTCCTGCGAGTCTGTAGATAAACAGTTAGATTATTTAATATAAGATTTTTAGATGATAAAAGTGTTTAAAAATAAAAAGATAGGGCCATCGCAATATGCGAAAAATTTGCTGGAAATCACTTACGAAACTAAATCACAGAGTAGTTCAATTCCATTGCATTTTTATGATAAAATTTTGCGACACAATTTGCTTTAACAGTTATACATAACAAAGCAGGACCGTGATACTGAAATTAATGAACAAATAATATTGTATAATTCACCTCTTATTAATGATTAAAAAAATCGGCAGCCAAAAATAATTGGCGTCTGACTTTGAAACTTACTGGATCCTAGCTCTAGGATTAATGTGTTTATCAAATCAAACAAAAAATGCAAGAACATCTTTGTAGATGACAAAAAACTTTTTTTGACAAAAGAAAAAAAACTCCAGCGGTTTGTTTTGAAAACGCCTTTTAACCGACTTGATTTTTTCATCTAGTTTTACAGCACTACTATTTGGGGATCGAAATAGGCACTTTCCTACTGCTTGAAGGGAACTCAGACAATCCGATAAAATTTAAGTGATTGGGATACTGTGAGGACTATATTTGATAAAGTGCATACTTCACGTCCTCGAGGTTGTAAATTCGCGACATATCATGTTTTATGAAACACGTGGTCGAAGACTGACCTTGCGCTTGCTTTGTAAACAAAATATTTTTAGAATATTTTATGAATACTATCGCTAAGATTAGGTCAATAAAAATCTCTGAGGTGGTCACCGTCGGACCCTCACCGGAATTCTTAGTAACACAAAGTTATTGTCTTGAAAATATAATAGCAAGATATCTTAAAATCCTAACGGTTGGGGATTGAATAATAAAATATCCAAAACCCTGTGCAGAATTGTAAAGAATTCCATTGTCATTGTTTGTTTAAGTAAAAGGGTTCGATAATAAGGTCTGGTTTTGGGTCGAGACACTAATTGGCGGTCTGTGACAGCCAGGTACATTTTCCTGGAATGATCTTGCAATGACAACATTGGAAGTACAATTTTTGTTCACGATGGCACCACTCGTATTGGTGAGGGAGATGAGAAGAGGTGTCGTCTCTCTCTCGGGATTTCCTTGCTTAGGGAGAAGATGCCTCTCCAGCGCTCTCTTCCATTTGACACGCGGTGCGGTACGGACGTTGCTTCAACGCCGCTTGCACGGAATACTGTCAGACTCATTCGCTGACTTTCTCTGCTGTATCACAGACGCTTCAGGACGACATCTACAATTTGGTGAATATTATTCCTTTTTTTTATGCTGGATTTCGACAGGACGTTAAACCCTGGCTATACTTAAATTCTAATTTGCTATTCTAAACCCCCTTGCTAAAATTTACAACACAGTCTTTGAGCCATTGATTCGGGAACCGAACTTAAAACTTTTTTTCTTGACATACGTTCAAGTTTTTTTTGAATTAATCTCTTTATATAATAAATTGTTTGTTTTTTTTAAATTATATATCTTTTAATTGTGCCCCCCTTGTCCCGGTATAAGAGAATTGAGAGAGAGTTACTCAGAGTTAAAGGAATCCAACGAACCCTGAGACCAAGGAGGATTTGTTCACTTTTCACCGGCTGAGCTGAGCAGGCGTCACACATTGGTAAGATTGATTGTTGGTGAACTTGATTTATGTTATCAAATGTGTACATCTTATTGTTTCTAAAAAATAGGAAAACGTCTGACATTTTGTCGTCCAACGTGTGGCATTCTCTGGTATCTCTGTTCTCTCTTGATTTCTTTGCTGGTCAAGGTTTTTTTTTATGTGTTTAAAATAATATTTTTTTTACAGGATAGTGTTTAAAAGGAAAAATTAATATATTTTTGTGCGGCCATTTTGTTTTCACTATTCGTGACCACGTGGCCATTTTGTTCTCACGTGCATACGGGCTTCAGTTTGCTAAAGCCGTTTTCGAGTTTTTATTAATGAATCGTGAATAGAATTTTTAGTTAATCGAGGGAAGAAAAAGAATAGATTTTCTAGTTAACGTTCGCTAAATATTCCGTTGTCAAGAGAATTGTGTTCCGATTTATTTGAGACCAATCTTATATTGAGAGGGTGCGTGGGTAGGCAAAGCGCACGAAACGCCTATCTTTCGTGAAATAATTCGCTGTTCAGTTGGTCCAGATTTCGGGCTTTCTTTCAAAGATTAATCATTTCTTGGTGCTCGGTTTGTTGAAATAGGGAGAATTACAACGGGTTTAGTATTGCAAGGAAATAGAAGTTTCGCTTAAGCTAGATTCCTCTTTTACTTAAAAAGATTCCGTTGGAGCGAGTTATTTTTGGTTTCGATCCTGGATCGTGATAATGGCCGAATCACGAATTGAATAGTTTCTTTCAGTAGTGGATCTGTAAAGGATGTAGTAGTGTATAGGGATTGAATTCCGTTTTTGGTCTATAGTTGTTTGTTGTTAAAATGGAGTTTCCGGCGGCGCAAGTTTGTTTGATGGGATATATTGATGATATTAGCAGTACCTCGCGGTCGGTTGTTAACACGATTTAGGAAGTTTGTTGTTTGTAAATTTGAACTGCGTTCCTAAGAGAAATCTTGTTTGTTTAACAAAACGATTGAGTTAGAATTGTTGTTTTTGTTAGTGAGGTCTGGATTTGCTTTGGTTGGGCTTTTGTTTTATTGTTGCAATGGATCCAATTAGGGCCGAGGGAAGGTCTCCTAGTTCTGCTCCTTTGTTTTCAGGAAAGGAAGTGCGCGGTCATAGAATTGTAAAAAGGACTAGTGCGGTCTTTCGTGAATAGTCAGGCTTAAAGAGAATTAAATTCCCCGTGGATTAAGCTCCAGTTCATCTTTGAAAGGAGATGGGCTAGGCAAAGTGTTATATGCGCTTAACTTTCGTAAAAAATATTCCAATCGCGTAAGTGATCCAGTTTACGAATTTTGTTTAAGAATAAATAATAATTAATATCTCAGTGGTCAGTTTAGTGATTTTGCGAATTGAAGAGGAACGAAAAGGAGATAAAGGATAGGAATTCAATGTTAAGGAAGTATAAATTATGGATTAAAGGTGCGTTAAACCAAACACCGGGAAGATAGACGCCATTTTGTTTTGCGGTTAGAAATACTGCACGAGGTTTTAGCCCTTGAGGAAATAGATTCGAGTGTAGTGTCGTATTTGAAATAGATTAAATTAATAAAATAACTGAGGAAGTGCGTGGTCATTGAATGACAATAATTAATTAGTGTTGACTTTCGTGCAATATTCCAGTGAAATGAAAATTTTATTCCTGGTTATTTGAGACCAATCTCACTTTGGAAAAGTGTGAGGCTAGGCAAAGCATAGCGAGCGCTTAACTTTTAGCAGGTTAGTTTCCAGTACTATTGTCACAGTGTAAGAAGTTTGGTTGTTGTATTTTACTGGTAGTCAGTCAGTCCATGCTGAGTTTTCTTATATACGCTGTTTGTGAACGCAGAATGGAATTATGTTTTAGTTAAATTCATTTGTTCTCGTATCAATACCTTGATAGAGAGGTTTGTTATTGGGTCTGGATTGAATTTCGGTTGGTTAGAATTCTTTTGTTTTTTTATCAATACATTTGATAACGAAGTGGTTTATGGGTTTCGGTAGGAATTAGGTTTTAGGATGATTCCTTTGTTTCTGTCAATACATCTTGATAGCACGGTTGGTTTAGAAATTCGAAAAGAATTTCGTTTTGAATAGATTCTTTTGTTTTGCATCGGTGCATTGGGTACAAAAGATTTGGCTTGTCCTTGAGGTATAGAAGTAAACAGACTTCCTTCAATCTTCCCAGGGTTTCTATGAGATGCAGCATTAACCTTCTCAGAATTAAGGTTAAACAGGTAGTGGATTGTCGTTTAGTGAAAAGGTTTTTCCTAGAAGGATATGGGTCGGAAGACTTTAGGATAAAACGCAGACTTAGACATCAGGGCTTATGTATAGAGACAGGTCGAGTCCCTTACAGATTATATTCCAAGAATAGGGAATTTAAAATCATTCTTTAGAGCCACCCTTGTCGGATAACGAATTATCGCAGGTGTGCAAGAAGGGATAGTATAAAGATAGCTCAGAGATTATCTGTTTCCAACCGTCATCAGTCGAGGATTTGTGAAAACTCTGCTTAATTTTCGAGTTAATAAATAGGGAAGATAAAAGATCTCGCCTCGCTTCCTTTTACTTAAGAGCGTGGCCAGGTGACTGGTAGTAGAGTATAGCACTCCATGTCATAAAAGTCAAGAGAGAATTAAGTCCGGATCCTCGTAGTTAAAGCATATAAAAAGAGCATGGCCAAGTGATAAATAAAGTATAGCCTCTTTGTCATTGTAATAACGGTAGAGTTAATTGTGTATTTTCTCTTTAGAAACTAAAGAGCGTGGTCGGGTGACCAGTAGTTGAGTATAGAACTGTTTCTCGTCGTAAAAGGGAGATCGTAGTTGAGTATTCTCTCATTAGAAACTAAAGAGCGTGGTCAGGTGACCACTAGTTGAGAATGGAACTCTTTGTCGGCGTAACAAAGAAATCGTTAATTGTGTATTATCTCTTTGGAAACTGGAGAGCGTGGCCAGGTGACAAGAAGTCGATTGTAGCACTCTTTGTCGTTGTAATAACGAGAGAGTTAGTTGTGTATTCTCTCTTTAGAAACTAGAGAGCGTGGTCGGGTGACCAGTGATTGAGTAGAGAGCTCTGTCTTAATGAAGAGAGCGTTAGGGGAGTATTCGCTCCTTAAACTAAAGATCGTGGTCGGGTGACCAATAATTGTGTATAGAACCCTCTATTGCCTTAATAAACAGAGCGTTAGATGAGTATTCGCTCCGTAGAACTAAAGAGCGTGGCCAGGTAACAAGAGTGGGAGTAAAGCCTCTTTGTCGTTGTAGTAACAGGAGAGTTAATGGTGTATTCTCTCATTGTAGACTGGAAAGCGTGGCCAGGTGATAGCTGGAGATTAAAAAATTCTGGTCGTTTTACCAGGAATAGAGTTGGGTGCCGGTTCGCACGGTTGGAACTCGGTTGGAACTCGGTTGGAACTGGAAAGCGTGACCTAGAGTCAAATTATTGGATGTACCATTCCTTGTCTTGTAATAGGAAGGAATGCAGGGGTTATTCTCTTATATGAAAACGGTTGAAGTTTGGTAGTTCTAAACCAGTGGAGGGAATACGTCAATTCCGCTTCTTTTGTCGCAATACGTCGTCGTCTCGACCCGCCGTTGTAAATCCCTCATACCAGATATCAGTTGTCTCGATCCGCCGAAGCATGTCTTGTGCACTAGGGTCCGTTGTCACAGATGTGGCGCTTAGTAGTTGCATATATACTATGAATTGACTATTGAATACAGTATAGCCTTGAAAATAGACCTTATGCGGTGAGTCCGTCGTCACACGATAAGGACGCGAACATATGATATGGATCCGGTCCTGAGCACAGCTTCTGTGCCCGGGTGGATTATAGATAAGCTGCTAGTTGACAGAGTAGTGATGGGTTCGTCAGCGCCTAATTGGGAGTCATTCATGGTTAGGAAAATGGTTCTTAAAAAATTAAATTAAATATTTTGTTATAATACCTTGAGGGTATGCACTGTCGGATTCCTTGGTGAATGGCAGTTTAGTATGTCAAGTGACGTCACCAGTGCGAATTTACTATTCCACAAGGGTGAATGGATAAGTGAGCTGGCCGAGGGCAATCTCGTATGGATTCATTTCCATATGTTCTATGTATGGGCTGGTGTTCCACCCGGTGACTCCACCAAAGAACACCTGGCGTTCAATGAACCTGAGCCTGGACCACGAGTGGCGGAATGCTGAAAGCCTAGAGTAGGATTATATGTATCTCAACGAAGGACTTAGGTCCTTCTGAAGTAAGAATTCATGTAATACATAGGTGATTAGTACGTTTTGAGGAGGGTACAAGTATTACAGTCAGGATCAAATTGCTCTTGTGTAATGCGAGCTCAGGTATGGGTTACCTGACAGCTGTTGTGCTTTAATTAGTGGTAATTGTTACATTCTCATTTGATTCCCTATCGGAATAACTGGCCGCGGAGGTTAGGGTATAAAGTGAAGAAATTCTTGGATCTCTTCCGAATTTCGTATTGGAGAAGGATTGTCTTCCTAATTGTTACCTTCTGTGGTGAATTAAATTGTTAAAAGAAACAAGAGTGTTAACTATTCCGAGTTTCGTATTGGTAAAGTGTTGCCTTTAGGAGAGATCGAATTGTTGGAGTCGATAGCTGTTCCGAACTCTTATTAGAGAAGGGGTTGCGTTCCCTAGTTGCTGCCTTCCAGGAAGGATCATATTGTGGACGAATTGGCTCCTGTTGAGCGTAGAGCATATAATTTGAAATATAAATATTTTTTTTTTGTTGTGTTAAAAAATATATTTTGTTCTGTCAGAGAACTCACCGAGTACGGGGTCGCAAGGTAATCTGTGAGGCAGCGCTATGAAAGGTTTATGGGAAATGTGGAGGTCGTAGTGGTGCTGCTGGGAGGAATAAGGATAAGGGTATGGTGCGTTCTCGAATGAGACTTTGACAGAATTCATGTAACTATTACGGTGATTACCGTTTGAATTGTTTGCTCTGTTGACAGAATTCATGTAACTGTTACGGTGATTACCGTTTTAATTGTTTGCTCTGTTTTGAGTTTTGGGATAAGAGCTCTGGTTACTGTAGCGTTGGCAGCATGCGTCATGACTGGGGGCTGCGTTTCTTGGATAGTGAAATCTCGAAACGAACCCGTGCCCTTGTGGTCGGACGTATGGTGGGTCTCGCTCCGTAAATCGAATTCCCAGTTTTTTTGTTGTTTATTGTTGTCTCCTTTCTTTGGCTCGGTGTGAATCACCGAGAGGCCTTGGGCAGCCTTAAGAGTCCAGGTTGGGAGAAGCTGGCCTCCCAACCAATAAAGGTTTTGAAGATGGCCTGAGAATACATCTGGATAAGGTTTAGGAAGATGGCCTTTTAATGCATCTGGATAAGGTTTTGAAGATGACCTTTCAATACATCTGGGATGGATTGCTGTGTGTCTCCATCACGGGCTTCATGAACCCATATTAGCAATTGCGGATACAGATATGTACTGGCTTGTACACGTTTCTGGCTAAGGTAGCTTCGGTCCGTAAGGGTCGCGTTGTCTGTCGCTCGGATCCTAGATGACCATAGTTGTGTGTGTGGTATCACGTGATTCTTGGCTCTGTTCTGGGGGTCCGTGGACGCGTCCTGCTTTCAATCGGGGCTACTCGCCAATTTCCTATTATGTTTTTGTGTTTTTTTTAAGGGACTAAGGCTCCGTTTATACAGTTACCATTCTGTGTGGTGGTGAATTGTTACCGCAACGGTTGTCCAGACCTGGGAGTCTGAGGAAACCCAAGTTATGTGTAAAGTTCTGTGTGAACTTCACGAGATATAAGTCCTAGATATGAGTTCTGTGTGAACCTCTTGAGATTTATAAATGATAAATATTGGCTTGCGAAATTTAATGTTATCATTGTTGTTATCACTACGCCCGGAAGTGGCCGGAAGTTTGGACCGTCTTGTGCTGTGTGCCAGGGGCGGTCTTATTGTGGAAAGCGTGTTGTGAAATAATGTCTTTAGTGTATCAAGGAAGGTGGTGTTGTAGTTTTTTTTTGAGCCATGTGGGTAGTTGGTTGGACGAGATCCGCATTGAAAGGGAAGAATTTCAGGAATCACCTTTGAAGATCAGCTGGTTCATAGGTTAGCCAGTGACCCGCAGTGAACCCACTAAAGTCAGCCTTTGGGGAAAGACTGCAGTTTTTTTTATTATTTTGGTTAAGCTGTGTCCATTTCTCAGAATATTGTAATGAGAGAATGGCTAAGCTGAATTGTTTCCCTCTTGGTCAACATTTGATTGTTAGTTGACCATGCTGTTAAATATTTTATTAGTTGTATTACCAGATATTGTAATTTCTTTTTTTGTGTGTTTTGATTATATTGTTATTGTAACAATTTTCTGTAACCTTGTACCATTGTGTAATGTTTTTTTTGTATGTGTAAGGAGTTGGGGAGGATTGTTCCCCGGTCCTGTGTAACCGGCTATGTGTTGATGTTAAATTGTTTAGGATCCTAGTCAAGGAAAGGTTTTACGTGGTTTCCTTCCTCGTGGTCGGTCTTACACCAATTAAGACTACACCTATGGGCAAATGCTGACTAGAGATAAATCGGCCACGAAACCGTATCCGGTGGGGGGTACATACACCCCTCGCTCCTTAGAAATATCCCTCGGACTAATGCGTCTGTGATATACGTAAAATAATTTATTTTTTTTTGTGTTTTTTTTTGTTTCTTTCGGTAACTTGGGGTGGGGTGTGAGGACTATATTTGATAAAGTGCATACTTCACGTCCTCGAGGTTGTAAATTCGCGACATATCATGTTTTATGAAACACGTGGTCGAAGACTGACCTTGCGCTTGCTTTGTAAACAAAATATTTTTAGAATATTTTATGAATACTATCGCTAAGATTAGGTCAATAAAAATCTCTGAGGTGGTCACCGTCGGACCCTCACCGGAATTCTTAGTAACACAAAGTTATTGTCTTGAAAATATAATAGCAAGATATCTTAAAATCCTAACGGTTGGGGATTGAATAATAAAATATCCAAAACCCTGTGCAGAATTGTAAAGAATTCCATTGTCATTGTTTGTTTAAGTAAAAGGGTTCGATAATAAGGTCTGGTTTTGGGTCGAGACACTAATTGGCGGTCTGTGACAGCCAGGTACATTTTCCTGGAATGATCTTGCAATGACAACATTGGAAGTACAATTTTTGTTCACGATGGCACCACTCGTATTGGTGAGGGAGATGAGAAGAGGTGTCGTCTCTCTCTCGGGATTTCCTTGCTTAGGGAGAAGATGCCTCTCCAGCGCTCTCTTCCATTTGACACGCGGTGCGGTACGGACGTTGCTTCAACGCCGCTTGCACGGAATACTGTCAGACTCATTCGCTGACTTTCTCTGCTGTATCACAGACGCTTCAGGACGACATCTACAATTTGGTGAATATTATTCCTTTTTTTTATGCTGGATTTCGACAGGACGTTAAACCCTGGCTATACTTAAATTCTAATTTGCTATTCTAAACCCCCTTGCTAAAATTTACAACACAGTCTTTGAGCCATTGATTCGGGAACCGAACTTAAAACTTTTTTTCTTGACATATGTTCAAGTTTTTTTTGAATTAATCTCTTTATATAATAAATTGTTTGTTTTTTTAAAATTATATATCTTTTAATTGTGCCCCCCTTGTCCCGGTATAAGAGAATTGAGAGAGAGTTACTCAGAGTTAAAGGAATCCAACGAACCCTGAGACCAAGGAGGATTTGTTCACTTTTCACCGGCTGAGCTGAGCAGGCGTCACACATTGGTAAGATTGATTGTTGGTGAACTTGATTTATGTAATCAAATGTGTACATCTTATTGTTTCTAAAAAATAGGAAAACGTCTGACAATACTTGATTCTAAAGTTATGTGTAATGTCGAGAAAGACACCTCATCCATTGATAGCAAGATGGAGCGATCTGATAGAAGGTTAAATATGAGGCGGGCGATTTTATTAGGTCTTTTTTGTGCAGCTTCTTTTGTTTTAAAAAAGGTAAAATGACATCATCATAAGATGAAATAATATCTTAGAAAGCGACTATAAGGGTTGTTTGATAAATAAATGTGGAATGAATATCAGTAGTGAGAATACCTAAATTATCCATAGCACTGCGTGATTTATGGAAGGCAAATTGATTAATATTCAGAATTATATTGTGTTCTAGTAACCATTTAAGCCGATTTTTAATAAAAAGGCAATGGTTTTTCTCCATAATTGATGCAAGGGCTATTGGTCTATAAGAATTTCCATCTGAAAGATCTTGACCCCGTTTAGGTATTGGGACAGCTTTAAATATTTTCCAGGACTTTTCTTTCTCCCCTCCATGCTAATTTGTTTTGAGTCGGGCGTGTAGTGGTGTACCCAAGTTTAATCGAAAGTAACGATGCGACTAAAAAATGCGTTCCCTTCTTGTGTAAACCGTGCTATGAGCCGCTCGCAAACGTGCCAACTTTTGTTCTGCAGCCAAAAGACGTGGGACCCATCTAGCAGACATTTGAAGGGATCATAGGTCCTTTGTCATTATGGATTGATTGAGGGGATTTTGTGGAAAGGTGGGTGCGAAGTTTGTTCGCCATATGCAACAACTTCGGTGAATGATTTCACAGAGGTTAGGGTGGATTTTGATGTTGCCCGGTAAGACAAGTTCTATTATGCGGCGTTTTATATTAGTTTTCCTGATAAATTCCAGGCAGGGTCTGTCGACTGCTGTATTGCGCCCACCGCATTTAACCCTTTCCGGTCCACAAAAAAAAAAATGTTCCATCAGGTTCACAAAAGATTTACAGAATTACAGGGTAAAACAATACATCCAGGTGGTACAAAAGAATACACGTAGCTGGTTTTAGAATCTGCTAAAACGTATATCCTCGGCCCCCATTTTGTAGGCTTCTTCGGGTTGAAGGAAATGTACATAAATCTTCCTTTGAATCCCAGCGTCGATTCATCTACTGGTAAATTTTCTTTCATTTCTACTTCTGTAACAGGAGACCATTTGTTCCAAATTGAAAATTTTGACAAACTCTTCGTTGCTTGAATGTTTGCAGCGTAATTATTTGTTTCCAGGGTAATTTTTTGTTTCAATTCTTCAGTAAAAAAGAGTTGAAAGTATTGTAATGGCGTTGTACAACTGGATTGAACTTGAGGACCCACTGAGTTTTGTCCAACAGAAAAATTTATATCTGCACGATAATTATCGTCGAGCGTAACATTTTTCCATACACGTGGGCTATTATGGATAACAGGAAGTAATAATCTTGATGGAAATTGGGAATCGTCATCCCTGCTGCTCGAGACTCTGTAGACTCGTGGCATTTTACCAGTATTTATTTCTTCACTAGAATCAGAACTCCAAACGCTCGGGGATATAGATGGTCCAGGATCTGAGTTATAGATAGTCTTCTTCTTCGGTTCTGTTTGTTTTATTACACCAGAAATGTCTTCATTTTCACGTTCAACAAATACTTCAAAGTCACTGTTCACTTCATTCATATATTCTTCATCACTACTTTCAAACTCGTTTTTTTGTAATTCTAGGCATTTTTGCGGGGTTCGAATGATTAGAACAATAGTAAGTATCGGTAATAATAATAATCAAGTTGTTTCCACGTGCACGGGTCGAGCGTAACTGATCCCAGCGCCGGCGGCCGGGCATCCGAGAGACGCGTACCGAGCCAGCCAGCAAACCTTTTGTGTCCTTCTCAGGTAGAAAGTTACACATTCCAATGCTCATAGAAACCATCGAATCCTCATCCCAGTATACCACTACACTAAATACAAGTGAGAAAAAAAATATGTTTGCTTGTATTTTGACAACAAACTGATGAAGAAAAAAATGTCGAATTACATTCAACATAGGACTCACTGGAATGAAGTCGATGTCGAATGACATTCGACATAGGACCGGAAAGGGTTAATACATATTGGAGCCGTCACCGAGGTGGGATTAGCCACATTTAAAGCAACGTGCAGATGAACTGCATTGCTGCTTCGTGTGTTCGTATCTGTAGCACTGGAACCACTCACTTTGGTTAGGAAAGAATACTTTACTACCATTTCAGACTTGTAGAAAGCGTAGACCCTCTGAGGTAGGGCCTGTCCATCAAATGTTAGTACTACTGTTTGTGTAGGGACCCATATCACACCATCTGAGTTGGTTATCGTACGGCTTTTGACTTTCTCGACTCTTCCATACTTCCAAATTTTCTCGGAATTCTCCCTCTTTCCACTCAACCGGGATTCCTCATATGAGGCCAATTATGGTGACCATGAAAGAAAAAATAATTGAGTCATTAAATTAAATAAAATTTATTAACAAGAACATTCCTCATATTTAATATTATACATTTAAACAAATCATTCCGGAGGCTTTTTTAAATAATTTTTTTCCGTTCTTTAATTCCTTGGAAATTTTCCAGAAAAAAAGCACATTCTAGATATGACATATTTGAAAGTATCAAAGCTTAAGGGTTACATAGTACAAAAATTGCCAATAATTCATGCTGTTTTATTCATAACAAAAATAATATCAATCCAGCCGGTATGCAGAATAGTACAACATAATACAGGCTATTAATATAAAAAAATCATATGAAATAACAAAATATAATATCTGAATTTTTTTTTGAAAAATGAATTTCTCTATAACATTAATTTAAAAATGCAATTATACAATGGAGTTTGAGTGTTTCTCGATACTATGAGTTCTTATATAAGATATTCTTTCTTTCTTTCGATGGTCTTACTGACCGTATCGAGCTTTGGCCTCCGTCAACATTCGCCTCCAACTCCTCCTGTCTTCCGCCACGACCCTCCAATCCTGCGCCTGCAGCAACCAGGTTGCGTCCCTCTCAACTTTGGTTTTTCTGTGGACACTTCTGGACTTGAATACCGGCAGTAGGGAGAAGAATGTTTTGTTCTCTGTTGTGATTCTTATCTTAATCTCAGCATGCTCCTCGTTTTCCTTCATTGTAATTGAACCAAGTAGGTGAACTCATCTACTACCTCAAAGTCATATTTATTCTTGAATCTAAAGTTACCTTGTGGACCATTGTCTATTCTCTTACTCTGTTTCATGATTTTTGTCTTATTTTCGACTCCAACTTCTTTGGTTGCTGTCTCCAAGCTTTCAAATACTTCTTGTATGGCTGTCAGGGGTCTCCCTACTTTACTGAGGTCATCTGCATACCCAACCACCTGGCTATTTTGGGAGCATATAATGGTATTTGCATTATTATGGTGTGTCTTTTTGATGGCATATTCCAGACTCAGATTGAAATGTGTACGGGCCAGTCCGTCCCCCTGTTTGAGACCCTGAAATACGATAAGCTCATCTGTGGGCTCTCCTCCTATCTTAACTCGACACTTTGTGTTACTCATTGTAGCCCTTATAAGCCTTTCTAACTTTGTGGGTATATTAAATGTTAAAAGTATGTCATACAGTTTTTCCCTAATAATGTTGTCATAGGCCTGCTTGAAGTCTATGAATAGTTGATAAATATCAACATCGAATTCCCAGCATTTGTTCAGGATCTGTCTTACTGTAAATAATTGATCACTTGTTGATCTGTTCCTTCTGAACCCGGCCTGATACTCTCCTATAATGCCCTCTGCCAAATGTTCAATCCTCTCCTTCAGTATAATAGTTAGTATTTTGTACGTTGTGCTCAACAATATATTCCTCTGCAATTTTCACATTTCAGTTTATCTCCCTTTTTAAGAATCAGACATATTATGCTCAACTGCCAATCCTTCGGAATCTCTTCCAAGTCCCATATCTTGTTAATTAGTCTATGGATCAACCTATGAAGGTGTTCGGTTCCACATTTCAGCAGCTCAGATGAAATATTATCCGCCCCTGGGGCCTCGTTATTTTTTAATTTCTTAATTGCCAGTCTTACTTTTGTGAGCGTTGGAAGGGGGGGAGGGTGGAGCCTGACTTCATGATCATTGTCCCTGGGTACTTCAGTTGTCTCAGTTCCCAGTTGTGTATTCGGATTGAGTAGTTGCTGGAAGTATTCTTTCCATCTGTTTTTGACTTTTTCTGTGTCTGCCATGATGTCCCCGTTGGAGTCTCTACACAAATTGGTGTTTGGTTTAAACCCTTTCTAGAATATGTTGGCTGCCTTATAGGCTTCTCTCGTATTGTTGTCAACAAAGTCTCGTTCCATTTCTGCAGTATATTGTTCATATAGACTCTTTTCTTTTTCTCAGCATGTGATTGGTTTCTCTCCTAGCATCTTCATATGCCTGCTTTTTGGCCCTTGTATCTCATTCCATAAATAGTTGTCTTAGTCTATTTTACTAATTTATTTTTTCTCTGTATTCCTCGTCAAACCTTGGGTTTCTAATTTGTCTGGGTTTATTACCTATGCCGGCTTCGGCTGCATTTAGGATTGCATTCTTTACCTTATCCCAATCGTTCTCCAAGGCTTCTTGAGATATTGCATCATCTAATTCAATTGTCAGCTTTTCCGCAAGAGCGTTTTGGTATCTTTCTCGACATTCAGGTGTTCCAAGTTCTATTGAATTGAATTTTGGTGTATTCTGTTGTCTTCTTCCCCCATTATTACCGATGCGACTCCTATATGTGGCCACCACCATGTAGTGATCTGAATCACAATTCGCTACTCTGTATGTTCTTAGATTCATAACGCTGGAGGCTCCTCTTTTCTCTATCAAAATGTGGTCAATTTGATTGTGATGTCTGCCATTTGGAGAGGTCCATCCATTTATATATGTCTTTCCTAGGAAACTGTGTCGAGGATATTACCATGTTCCTAGATTCGGCAAGATCTATTACTCGAGACCCATTATTGTTGCTGTCTGTGTGCAAACTACGAGGGCGGTCCGATAAGTACTTAGCCTCACCGCCAGATGGCACCACTATCGCAAGAGCAATTTTTTTTATCGCGTAGTACATTCTCGTTGACAACTACTGTCAAAATTTCAGCTGAATCGGACGCGTAGTTTTGTTTTGACCGCGTGTGGAAGCGAGAAAATTGAGAAACAGATTTAAGAAAAATGGAAAAAGAGATATATCGGTCGGGGATTCGATTCTTGTTTTTGAAAGGGAAATCGCGCAGCGAAATCAAAGAGCGCTTGGATGCTGTGTACGGTGATTCTTCTCCTTCGATGGCGACCGTCAGAAATTGGTTTAACGAGTTTCAACATGGTCGCACGTCGGTTTTTGATGAGCCACGCCCAGGTGCACCGAAAACGGCTACCACGGAGGATTACGTGACAAAAATCCACGATCTCGTATTGGCAGACCGCCGATGGAAGGTGCGCGAGATAGCTGAGACAGTAGGCATCTCAAAAGACCGCGTGGGTGATATCCTGCATGAAGTATTGGGCATGAGAAAGCTGTCGACGCGATGGGTGCCGCGTTTGCTCACTCCGGACAACAAGCGCAACCGTGAGACCACTTCAGAGCAGTGTTTGACGATGTTTAAGCGCAATCCGAAGGAGTTTCTGCGTCGTTTCTTGACCGTCAACGAAACATGGATACACTGGTACACACCCGAGACCAAGGAACAGTCGAAACAGTGGACTTCACCCGGCGAACGTGCTCCGAAGGCGAAGACTGTCCTATCGGCCGGAAAGGTGATGGCCACCGTTTTCTGGGATTCAAAAGGTGTGATCTACATCGACTTCCTGGAGAAGGGCAAAAGGGTCACAGGGCTCTACTATGCCGAATTATTGGGCCGATTCGACGCCGAAAAGCAGAAAAAACGGCCCCATTTGGTGAAGAAAAAAGTGCTCTTCCATCATGACAACGCACCGGCTCACACCTCCACCGTCGCCACGGCCAAATTGGTAGAATTAGGCTACGAACTGCTGCCCCATCCACCGTATTCTCCGGATTTGGCCCCGTGCGACTTCTTTTTGTTTCCAAATTTGAAAAAGTCACTCGCCGGGCAGAAATTTGAGTCGAATGAGGAGGTTATCGCCGCCACGGAGGCCTACTTAGCAGACCTAAAACGTATTTTTCAGACGGGTTAAAGAAGTTGGAGCATCTCTGGGTCAAGTGTATCGAACTCAAAGGAGATTATGTTGAGAAATAAATCGCCACTTTTCCAAAATTTTTGTTATTCTTTTGTAGGCTAAGTACTTATCGGACCACCCTCGTATGTCTTCTGGTAATGTGCTGACAAGTTATATCTTTGCCAATTTTTGCATTGAGATCGCCCATGACAATCTTTATATCACTGGATGCGATTGAGTCAAAAACCTGTTCCAGTTTCTGATAAAAAGTGTCCTTAACTGAGCCATCTTTATCTTCGGTTTCTGCATGTACATTTACTATTGACACATTAAAGAATCTTGTTTTAATGCAGAGGACACACATTCACCCGTTTATGGGCCTGAAACCAATAATGTTATTCATGACTCTTTCATCCACTATAAATGCAGCCCCAAATTGATGGTGCCTTGTGTTACCACTGTGCAGTATTGTGTGATTTCTTGTATCAAATGTCTCACCATTCAGCCACCTCTTTCTTGTACTGTCAATATATGTACCCTGTACTTCCCCATCTCTGCGGTCAATTCATCGAGAGCTCCACCTCTGTATAAAGTTCTTACATTCCATGTTCGATATTGCATAAGATATTAAATAACCTTTTCTAAGAATGTCTTCGAGCAATTTCCATAGATTTAAGGGCTCCAATCCACTATGAATCCTTAAATGGCGTATTCAACTTCTATCGTTTGAGACTGTTTTCCACACTGTCCACAGCTGCCAAGTTTTTTTCCATTTTGAATCCTTACATGACATTTTTTTTACTATATCCACAGCTGTAGGTCTTCTCTCCATATTTTCATTATAATACATACAGCTTTTTTTTTTAATTCTTGTCACATTGCGACAGCTGTAGAGCTTCTCTCCACTATGAATTCTAATATGTTTCAGATAATATTTTCTGAAGAATTTCTTCACACAATTTCCAAAGCTGTAGGGTTCCTTTCTAGTATGAATACTTGAATGGCATATTATATTATGTAAAAAATTATGTTTTCGCACAATTCATACATTTGTAGGGCTTCTCTTTCACTATGAATCCTCAAATGGCACATTGTTTACAGCTGCAAGGCTTCTCTCAACTATGAACTCTTTAAAGAGATTTTAATTATTTTTTTCGTGAGATTGACTTATCACATTATGCACAGCTGCAAGGCTTATCTCCACTATGACTTATTTCGAGAGAATCTAAAATACATTTTTGTTAGAATCTTTTATCACACTGTCCACAGCTAAGTAAGGCTATGAGGCCTCCACTATCACTTCTTGCATGAGATTTTAAAAGGTATTTTTGTAAGAATGTCTTATCACATTTTCCACAGCTGTAAGGCTTCTCCCCACTATGAATCCTTTCATGATCTCTTAATTAGTATTTTTATGAGAACACTTGTGAACAATTTACATAAGCTTAAGAATTCTCTCCAGATGGATTATTTTTTATGTTTTAAACTCATTTTTTGTGTAAATAACTTTTTACACTTTTTATAAGCTTCCAGAACTTTCTCCACTAAGAATTCTTTATTTGCGTTTTAAATTTTAACTGTTTAAGAACATGTTTCCACAATGTTCAAAGCCATGATAACCATTTGCAATGCTTTTTTTTTTACTCAATTGGTTGCTCACATCACCTGAATCTAAAAATATATCAAAATTAAGTAAAAAAGTTAAAGAAAAATTAACATGATAAAAATATATTGACTTTCTTATTTGTCCTATTTCAAACCAAATTAAAATGATGATATTGATAAGAATTTAATCAACTAGCAAAAACTTATTCCGAATACCATTCAAATATTTATACTCACTCGCTATTGTATCCGTTTCACAAACATCAACAGTCTCTGTGTTACTGCCCCGAGCACATTCCTGTTTTATATCTGCTTCCTGTATGTCTATAGCAATAGCAGGTAATACTGGCGCAGTTACCTCTTCTACATTTTCTTGTTTTATGGAAAAATCTGAATCAATTTGAAATACCAAATTATGTGATGACTGGGCCTTAAAATCTTGGGAAAAAAATTTATTGCTTCAGAAGATTTGAAGCAATAAAATTTTCTTTTATTGATTCAAATTTTCTGAAGCAATAAAATAAATAGATGATATACTCGTATCTTATATATTATGCAAAAACTTAACTAATTTTCTCTGACTTGAACTCCGTTAATAAGACTAAGCTGATAATAAGGCCAACACAGCACTCATAAGGCTACCTTATCTTAATATGGTAGGGCATTGCAGCTTTGGAAGAATGCTCAAGAATCGTGGGTACAATTATTATCTGTAATAGTTCCAAGTTAGGAGCAGAAGAAAAATTAAACCAAGGGTTTGGTTCTCATCAGCAGAAATACCTTAGTATTTATGTTCTTCAGATGATATTGATAACAAATTTATTAGCAACAATTTATATTAAATTTTAAATAATCTATAAGTGATAATGTCTTTACCATATTGTCCACAGCTGTTAGGCTTCTCTCCACTATGAATCCTTTCATGACGTTTTAATTCAACTTTTCGTAAGAATGTCTTATCACATTGTCCACAGCTGTAAGGCTTCTCTCCACTATGAATCCATTCATGACATTTTAAATAACCTTTTCGTGAGAATGTTTTATCACATTGTCCACAGCTGTAAGGCTTCTCTACCCTATGAATCCATTCATGACATTTTAAATCAGCTTTTCGTAAGAATGTTTTATCACATTGTCCACAGCTGTAAGGCTTCTCTCCACTATGAATCCTTTCATGACATTTTAATTCAACTTTTCGTAAGAATGTCTTATAACATTGTCCACAGCTGTAAGGCTTCTCTCCACTATGAATCCTTTCATGACATTTTAATTCAACTTTTCGTAAGAATGTCTTATAACATTGTCCACAGCTGTAAGGCTTCTCTCCACTATGAATCCTTTCATGACATTTTAAATCACCTTTTCGTAAGAATGTTTTACCACATTGTCCACAGCTGTAAGGCGTCTCTCCACTATGAATCCTTTCATGAAATTTTAAACCACTTTTATTTGTGAACGTCTTATCACATTGTCCACAGCTGTAAGGCTTTTCTCCACTATGAATCCTTTCATGACATTTTAAATCACCTTTTTGTGAGAATACCTTATCACATTGTCCACAGCTGTAAGGCTTCTCTCCCCTATGAATCCCTTCATGTTTTTTTAAATAAACTTTTTGTGAGAATGTCTTATCACATTGGCCACAGCTGTAAGGCTTCTCTCGACTATGAATCCTTTCATGAAATTTTAAAGTACTTTTATTTGTGAATGTCTTATAACATTGTCCACAGCTGTAAGGCTTTTCTCCACTATGAATCCTTTCATGACATTTTAAATCGCCTTTTCGTAAGAATGTTTTATAACATTGTCCACAGATGTAAGTCTTCTCTCCACTGTGAATCCTTTCATGACGTTTTAATTCAAATTTTCGTGAGAATATCTTATCACATTGTCTACAGCTGTAAGGCTTCTCTTCACTATGACTTCTTTCAAAACCATGAGAACCATTGTCACTGCTTTTCTCTTCACTAAATTGGTGGCTCATATCACCTGAATCTATAAATATAAAAAAATCTCTAAATAATTAAAGGGTTGAGAAGATCGATTTTAGTTCTTTTTGTTATAAAGCATTCCTCAAATTTGATTTTTTTTATTTATACAACAATTAACTTGTATTGAATTGTTAACTAAGAAAAATATTGACAGAGTTCAGATAAAAATATTTAACCTTTATTATTTATGCTAAGGCTTAACTTGAATCCTATTTCAAATCAAATAAAGATATTTTGTTGTTTAGAATTTAATGAATAAGCGAAAACTTATTCAGATTACAATTAAAATAATTATACTCACTCGTTATTGCATGCGTGTCAGAAACATCAGCAGTGTCTGGGTTACTGTCCCGAGCACATTCCTTCTTTATATCCGCTTCCTGTATGTCCATAGCAAAATCAGGCAATACTGGCACAGCATCCTCTGGTACATTTTCTTCTTTAATGAAAATATTTGAACAGATTTCCAATTCCAAATCATAGGATTGCCTTTGTGAACTCATTACTGAGGTAATTTCTTTATTGAATATGCCATAAGATGGCTGGGCTTTAATATCTATGAAAAAAACAAACAAGTTCAAATCTTCTGAAGCAATAAAACAAATAACACATCCATCAATAAGTCCTGGGACAAACCAACAGATGGCGCTTCGTATAACAAATCCATACCATTCTCAGTTAGTACCAGCCTTTAGAACTTACGTGTCAAACTTTCATGACATTCCGACATAGTGTTATTGAGTTACAGTGGTTTTAGTGACGCTACGTTTGCAATTTTCAAAATAATGGAAAAAAACCGAATTTCGTGTGTTAATAAAACATTGCTTTTTAATGGGGAAAAATACCGTTCAAACTCAGCAATGGCATAAAATGTATTATCCGGGCTCTGCTCCATCGAAAACCACTGTTTTTTGGACAAATTTGTCGGTGGTATGTTGATTACAAACACGGTCATACAGACACAAATGATGCTGAATGCTCTAGTCGTCCAAATAAGCTATTACACCAGAAATCATAAAAAAAATCCTCACAATCGTGATGGAAAATCGCAAAGTAAAGTTGCGTGAGATAGCTGACATTCTGAAGATATCAATTGGTACTGTTGTAAAAAAACTTTTTTCGAAATGGGTGCCGCATTTGCTCACAATGGAACAGAAACAACAACGCATCGATGATTCAGAGCACTGTTTGGCACTGTTTACGCGAAATAAACAGAAGTTTTTGAGTCGGTATGTGACAATGGATAAAATTTGGATCCACCACTATACTCCGGAATCGAATCGGCCATCAGCTAAGTGGAGAGCAGCCGTTGAAAGTCGTCCAAAGCCACCAAAAACTCAAAAGTCGGCCGGGAAGGTTATGACCTCCGTATTTGGGATGCGCATGGTATAATATTCATCGATCCCTTTGAAAAGAGAAAAACCATCAATAGCAAATATTACATAGCGTTATTGGAGCGTTTGAAGGCAGAAATTGCAAAAAAACAGCCCCATATGAACAAGAAAAATGTTCTCTTTCATCAGGATAATGCACCATGTCACAAGTCTATGGCCAAATTGCATGACTTAAACTTCGAATTGCTTCTGCACCCATTGTTTTCTCCAGATTAGGCCCTCAGGACTATTGGCTGTTCGCAGACCTCAAAAAAATGCTCCAGGGAAAGAGATTTGGCTCAAATGAAGATGTGATTGCCGAAACTAACGCCTATTTTGAAACCAAAGATAAGTCGTTCTACACGGCTGGCATTGAAAAGTTAGGAAGGCATTGGAATGAATGTATCACTCTTGAAGGAGACTATGGTGATGAATAAAGAAAAATTTTGGCAAACAAATGTTGTTTTAGTAGTTAGTCCCGGAACTTATTGATCGATGTGCTAGATACACAATATCAACATACCGTGATTTATCAACTTTTTACTTATTATAATGATTTAAATTATTTTCAAAATAAAAATATCTAAAACATTCTGGCTTAAAAGTACACACCACCTTATCCATGCCTGGTATGGAATAGGTGGTGTGTACCTGTAGTTTAAACACCGCTCATACAGCAAAAGTTAATTGATTGTCATATCTCACATATTTATTTCAACAATATGAGTTTATTAAGTTTACTTGGGTCTGTGGGATTATCAACAAAATGTACGGAATCTGCGCTGATATTTTGCTCACATTCCTGTTTGATATCTGCCTCATGTACACTGATATCATACTGGGGGAACACTGCTGCAGTATCTCCTTCTTTTGCCTTTTCTTCTTTCACCATTACATCTGCACTTTTGTGTAGCTGAGGATCCATCTATAACCTGGAAACATTCACAATAGTTTAACAATGAGTTTATAATACGTTTACTCTATCACGTAGGAAAGCATAAAACTATATTCAATGCCCGATATTAGAAAATGAAACCTTTCCTGACATGATAATCTCCTTTGTAATTTGACAAGACACGACTTGCTTGTGCTCCTGATGACGATGTGAAAACCTTGAAACCGGTAGGGTTATATTATTACATAAAATGGAATAAACAGCATTTGAAAAAACAAATTAAAATGTCTTTAAACCTCCACAAAGTTAATACCTTAACTAAAAATAATATAATAATCTTATTTGTTAGTGGTGTGTGTAGATTTGTTTTCCAGAGGTCTCATATAAAACAAAGAAGCAAAAACACAAATGTCATCTTTTTTACTAAAGATTTTGTTTGTTTTGTTTAATAGTTTTTGTAGACAAAATATCGATTTTTAAATTATCTTTCAAAAATCGAAGAATTTATCAAAATCGATCAATTTTTCATTAAGCAGCAATGAAAAACATGAAAGTACAGTTTTCTCAAAACCTAACTTTTGCCATTAGCTGTGTTTTTGCTTAAGAGGGTAGAAATATAGTTTGTGGAAAAAATTGTAAAACCTCTACGATGCATTAACAGTCCAGTATTGTAGTGACAATACGGTTAGTGCAACGTGCGACAAGAGACGACGCTCTACAAACTATGTGTATTACTTACCGCTCGGTACTGTAACCTAATAACCCACTTTGTACTGTGCCTTCTATTACACTTGTCACGGGCTATGGGCATTCATGTCTACGGCCTCAGTAAAATTTCTTCAACATAGTATTATTTAAAGAAAGAGGTAAGGTGGTTGGTTTCTGTTTTTTTAGGTCCAATTCTGCAGGCTGACGCTCCTTATCGGATAAGTGATTGGCTGATTATTTGGGTGATGTGTTTTTAACATAAAAGAAAATTGAAGAAGAATGGCTGAGATAGATAAAAGGAATTTAGTAACAAAGTGCACTCATAATAGTGCTGTGGTGAACAAATAATTTTAAATATACCATAAAATATAATATTTTTTTGTTCATCTGAACACAATACTGAAATGGATAATTTGTTTAAAATGTTAGTTTTAAATAGTTTTCCATTAACACGTTGACTGCGGTATGTATTTATAGAATAGTGTAGAGGTACTGAAAAAAATCATATTTTCGAAACCTTAAAATCTTACAGTATTTTCGAAACCTTAAAATCTTAAAATATTCGGTACCATACAAACAAAGAAAATCGAATGAAGCGCAACGGGCGTCATCAGCGTCTCTACAAAAAATGTGATGACGCCCATGGGCGTCTTTAGCAGCGAACGTGTTAAAAGTGAACTTACTTAAATTCCGATTTAAATGACTCATTTGACTTTAATGCAAAATTATTCATGTTATTTATGGTATATTTTTCATAAGACCTCTATGGTACTGATGAAAAGATGGTGTTTCTTTCCTTCTTGAATAATGGCCTTGAATATGGTGACTAGATTTCAGTTTATATAAACCCTGAGATTGTGAGTTAAATAAATGGTTTTCTTCAATGAGAATTATTTTAATAAAGCAAAATAGGAACAGTATATAATAATCAGTTAAATGGTTATAGTAACAATTTTTTTTATATACGCTCACGCTATCGTATAGCACATTTCGCTTTACGCTCACGTTGAGTTTATTTCAGACATAAAAAAATTGCGCAACTCGGAAAAATTATAACAAAATCCCGAGCACTCCTAGAAGATATTCAACATTTCAGCGAACTGTTAAAATCAAATGTATCCTAAAATATGACAAGTGCCAAATAATTTATAGTATTTAGTGTCAAACCTGCGGTACTGATGAAAAAATAGTCCCAACTGTCAAAATCAAACGTGACAAAAATATGACAATACGAAGCAGTGCACACTGATATAAGTAATCATTTTGAACCGTTAATTTTATAGCTCGCATAAACAGTTCGATATTCTGATTTCAACACAATTATAGCTTTTCAAACAATGACATACTGGACAATTGAGGTTATTTGCCAACTATGCATGCATGATTGACAGACTGTTGAATTCCATAGATACGAAATGTTTTCTGCTTAGATATTCTTCTTCTTGAACAGTGATCAGCTATATATGAAGGAGTATACGCCAGTATCAAATGCTAGAAATTGCTTTAAAATTTTCAAAACATATATTGCAAAGAAATCAATATTTTGTCACTAAATAGTATACACTCTAAACAATTTTAAAAAATTAACTTTAGTTAAAATACATATCTAGTCAAGATTCACCTTCTAAATAATATAGGGTGGCCTAACAAGTGAAGAGTTTGATTCCTCACGATGTTTCTTGTTTGTCAGGTTGATGACAGCCTGCAACTGGGTTTTGTTTTTGTGTAATCAAAAATCGGTAAGATTTATTTTTTCATGCTAAATATCTTCAGTGAGATACAAGCAAAAGCCTAGTTTACTGGGGATACGACAAACGAAAGGCGACAAACCCAGATCGATTAAAATAATGATCTAAATTAAATAACCTGTTGTTTTTTTCACAAATTTTGTATATTTCTTTTCATGTGTAATTATAAATAAAATAAATAAATAACAAGAACTGAAATTTTAAATTTGCAGCTATTTTTCAGTTGTCAAACGTGTATAATTATAGTGGGCATACGTCACGTACATGTTTTCACCATTTTTATAATAAATTTTAATGATTTCCAAACGTTCATTATTATAATAAATTTTAATGATTCGCAATCGTGTACCGCAGCATTTTCAATTTATAGGTTACGTAGATGACGTATGTCCATTATAAATATTATACGTTTGACAGATGAAAAATAGCGACAAATTTAAAATTGCTGTTCTTGTTGCGCTACCCGGTAGTAAAAAATAAAATAAATAATTTAGAAAAAAAGTGGAATCTATAAAACATGTAATTCCTGCGAGTTTGTAGATAAACAGTTAGATCATTTAATATAAGATTTTTAGATCATAAAAGTGTTTAAAAATAAAAATATAGGGCCATCGCAATATGCTAAACATTTGCTGGAAATTACTTACGAAATTAAATCAGAGAGTAGTTCAAATCCATTGCATTTTTATGGTAAAATTTTGCGATTTGCTTTAACAGTTATACATAACAAAGCAGGACCGTGATACTTAAATTAATGAACAAATAAACTTGTATAATTCGCCTCTTATTTAATTAAAAAAAAAAACGCAGCCAAAAATTACTTTGAAACTTGCTGGATCCTAGCTCTAGGATTAATGTATTTACCAAATCAAACAATAAATGATAGAAAATATTTTTGGATGACAAAAATTTCTTTTTGGCAAATGAAAAAAAACTCCAGCGGTTTGTTTTTTTCTTTTACCAAAAAAAAAAATTTACCCCTTTTAACTGACTTGATATTTTTCATCTTGTTTTACATCAAAGTTGGGTAAAGATAATATTGTTGTATCCAAGTTTTATGTGTGACAGTTGTTCAAAAGCAGGTGGTTTCCAACATGTTTGAAAAATAATGTTTTAAGCCATATACTGTAAACTATTTTGCTATCGGTAAGAGTTTGGTAATAACAGCAAAACAGATGTCACTTGAATTTAGCTTGTATTAATTTTTTCACATTTAAGTGTCAAATAATGCTGTAATAAAATAGAGTTCTACATGCAATATCAATAAAAAAAACATGACGCAATAATGATTTTTTAATCTTTCCTTCACATCGGGAGGATATTTTGGCGATTATTCTTTGATTAAAGGTTCAAGTAAGAACCTCTGAAGGGCATGAGATTTAATATTTTTTTCATGAATATTCGAAAATCTATGTAAACGATTGATAGTGGCGGTGATTGCTTAGCGCGGCGGAATAACTTCACTCAGCGCCGATGCGCTCTGTTATAACCCATGAGTACTTTACCATTTGTCTTATCGATTCCTCACACTGCGTGGGTATGAAAGGAAGCCTGATTACATTTAGTCACATCCTGGTTTGAAATCCATAATTATCAATTGTAACAATACTTGAAAATATCTATCCCACACATTCTGTTGTTCATCCTGTCCACTCACCCTGTACATGCATTCTGTCACGTACCATCGAATGTGCGTCAGTAAGATAAGAAAAACCCTTTTAAATAAGAAACCCTTTAAATAGTACATATACTGAAACTATAACACATGTCATTTATTATCTGGTAGTTGCTCGACTAACATATATTTTAAAATAAAGATTATACTTCTATCAAGTGTTTTCTTGGAGACATCCTGAACTATTCAAAGACGAAGATTAACCTGACATAATTGTTCTTCAACGTTTTCTACGAGAATCTCCGTGCTCACGACTGACTCAAAATCCCATTTTTGCTGATCAGTCAACAAGGCATAACACAAATTGGTGTCAGAAGAAAAGGGATTCATCAAAAAGAAAAACGTCATCTGAAATCACAGGACACGACAGAAGAGAACCAAAGAAGAATATTACAAACAATATCTTCTTTGGAAACACTTTCTTCATCGCAGTGTGGAACCTCCTTTTGGGCATTCGTTCTTTGGATCCTCTTGCTGTGTTGCGGATCTGGCCTTCACCGTCTTCCCAGGAGAGCTGCCTATCTGGACCAAGGATTCACTGTCACTGTAACAGCTGTACCCCAAGGCGTCGAGACTGATCAACTCGCCGTACAACTCCAGCCGATTTCAAAACAGGAATGTCGACCGTCGTAAAATTTATGTAAGTCACGTAATTTGTCTTTTAATATTGACCAAAACTTAAAACAATTTAGATTCTTATATTTTTTGTTGGATATTCTTATTTCTCATCAAAATGAATCAAGCAAGCAGTAGCAATACTGAGACAATGAAATTCTCATTTTCCAACCTCAAATATTTTATTACTCCTTATGATGGAGATAGAAATAAATTGACACTGTGCCTAATAAATCGTGAAAGAGCATTAAAACTCGCTAGTGAAATTCAAAAATACCCGATTCTAATGGCTTGTAGTAATAAATTATTTAACAATTGGGAACAATTGAAATCTTTCCTAAAGCAAAACTTTGGCGAAAGTAAAACTCAACAACATCTCTCACTATAAACATCTCTCAATATAAAGTTTAATTTAAATAATATTAATTTTAAATGTTACGTCGCTACGGATATAAATCTTGAGTACGATGGTATAATTGGTAATGATTTTCTCATAAATAATAAATCTAAAATTGATTCCAGTAAAAATGAATAAACTTTATCTGATGATATCAGTACGAGTATTCCTTTAAATACTAAATCAATTCTTCATAAACTTAAACCGAGATCGGAAACTTTTCTTAAAATCAAAACTTGTAATCTAGAAGTAACCGAAGGAATAATATTAGGTTTTGGAATTGCTAAAGGTGTACAAGTCTCTAACGCGCTAACTAAAATTGACGAAAAAGGAAAAGCGTCGATATAGATTATTAATACTACTGATAAAATTATTAAAATTCACGCGTTTCAAATTAAATTAATACCTTTCGATATGTTCACCATTAAATCAAATACACCAAATCATGAAAACCGTACTATTGCGTATTGAACAAATAAAGAAATTACTTCGCATTAATCACATGAATGAGGAAGAAAGAAAATCAATAATCAATATTTGCAAAGGATACAATGATGTTTTTCATTTAGAATGTGATAAACTTACCATAACGAATACGATTGAACACAAAATAAATGTGACTGATAATAATCCAATTCACGCTAAAACCTATCGATATCCAGAAATCCATAAAAATGAAGTAAATAATCAGATCGATAACATGTTAAAACAAGGAATAATAAGACCGTCTGTAAGTCCATATTCTTCACCTATTCGGGTAGTTGTCCCAAAAAAATTAGATGCTAGTGGAAAAAGGAAATGGAGAATTGTTATTGACTATCTCCAATGAAATGATATTACAATTGGAGATGCATATCCTCTTCCAAACATAACCGATATACCATACTTGATCAACTCGGTAATAGGAAATATTTTACTACTTTAGATTTAACATCTGAATTTCATCAAATTAAAATGAATGAAAATGATCATGAAAAAACAGCATTTTCTGTCCCTAGTGGTCATTACAAAGATGTACATATGCCTTTCGGATTAAAAAACGCACCAGCAACATTTCAAAGATTAATGTATAATGTATTAACAGGACTTCAAGGAATAGATTGTTTCGTTTACTTAGATGATATCGTAATTTATGCGAGCTCTCTATGTGACCATAATAAAAAAATATTAAAATTTTCGAAAAATTAAAGGAACATAATCTTAAAATTCAACCAGATAAATGTGAAATATTACGAAAAGCAGTAGCGTACTTGGTCATATCATTAGTGATAAAGGAGTTAGTCCAAACCCTGAAAAAATTAAAGCTATTACAAAAATGTCACCGCCAAAGGAAATTAAACAATTCCTCAGTTTAATAGGTTACTATCGTAGATATATTGAAAACTTTTCAAAAATATCAAAACCTTTAACTTGCTCACCATATTAAAGAAAGACATTGATTTTAACTGGACGAATGCGCATGCGCAACAGATAACTTTCGATGAACTTAGGACATGTCTTGTAAAAGCATCAATATTACAATACCCAGATTTTTCTAAGACTTATATTGTCACCACTGACAGTTCAAACTATGCGATTGGAGCTGTACTTTCACAGAGAGAAATTGGCAAAGATTTACCAATTTTCTATGCTTCAAGAACCTTGAATGCGACAGAAGGAAACTATAGCACCACCGAAAAAGAATTATTAGCCGTAATATGGGCAGTAAAACAGTTTAGACCTTATATCTATGGAAGGAAATTACTCATAGTCACTGATCATAAACCTTTAACTTGGCTCTTTAACGCTAAAGACCCTGGTTCAAAACTTGTTAGATGGAGATTAAAACTTGAAGAATACAATAATGAAATACACTATAAACCTGGTAAGATTCATTCTAATGCAGATGCAGATTGTTTATCTCGTATGCCTGTAATTGTAATCACTGAATCAAGAACGTATAATGATTTTCTTAAAGATTGTAATAATATTACTTATGAAAATATAACTTTAAATGAATATAATGGAAATTTACTACAGTCACTAGATAATCATATTGTTTATTCGACTGCCATTGATTTAGACGATTCGATTCCTTATTGTATTGACATTTTAGAAACATCAAATAATGCGGAAATATTTAAAATCGGAGAACATGAATTATTCGAGACTGAAACTACGAAAAATAGGTGGAAAACATTCTATCATATGTTTATTAAAATCAATCATTATGACAGACCGACAGACTGACTCATCAGGATATACCATATTCGTTACTTTAAATAAATTAAAAGAAAAACTTATAAAAAGAAAATTAAAACTTTCTCTATAACAAATTTTAATGATCCTTTCGCAAATCTAAAATACGATAAATTAAAACAAATGTTGATGTATATATTTAATAAAACCAAAATTATTATAAATATTTATAAAAATGTCACGGAAAAAGCAAAAGAATCTGAAATTCCGAGAATACTCCTCGAAAATCACGATTTACCGATTGCGGAACATTTAGGTTTCAATAAAATGTTTAACCGTATCAAAAACCAATATTATTGGAAAGGAATGAAACAAGCTATAACGGAATATATAAAAAAATGCGAACTCTGTCAAAAGAATAAAACGTATCGGAAAAATAATATAGCACCTATGGAAATCAGTACAACTTGAACCGAACCATTCGAAAGATGTGCACTCGATATTGTTGTACCATTACACGAGACTGGTAATCAAAACAGATTTATCTTAACATTACAAGATGATTTAACAACATTTAGTCGAGCATACGCTATGAAAACAGTAAGCGCCGAAGATATTTCAATTAACTTCGTAATTTTTGTATCATGTTTCGGAATTCCTAAATCTATACTTACTGACCGAGGACAAAATTTTATGTCTTTGACATTTTCCAAAATCACGAAATTGTTAAATGCAAATCATAGATTATGTACTCCTTATCATCCAATGACTAATGGAGCACTGGAAAGAAGTCACGCAACCTTAAAAGATTATCTAAAGCACTACGTTAATGAAAGTCAATCAGATTGGGACAAATTTGTACCTATAGCAATTACTATATAAGTTATAATCCAAATATTCACACCACAACTAAATACACACCATATGAATAAGTTTTTGGTAAAAAAACCCGTGTCACCGCAAAACTCAATCAGAGGAGATACCACAACTATTACTTATGACAATTACGTAAAGAAAATACGATATAAATTTAACCAAACGCATAAAATTGCTAAAGAGAACACTGAAAAATCTAAACAAATATTAAAGAAACATTACGATAAAAATACAACTGTTCATAATTATAAAATTGGAGACTTAGTATTATTAAAAATTCACCACCGATTAAGAAAAGCACTTTCTCCTACATTTAACGAAAATTCCATCATAACAGTTTAATTAAAATTCCATCGAATTGCGCTAGAAAAACAATACTTGGAAAAAAGATATTTGGCATAAAATACAAGGAAATAAATGGATATATGTGCAAACAAATAAAACCAGATTAACTATTGACTGAAATAATGGAAACAACTTGAACGAGATAGATATTATCTCGACTGGTATACTTACCTTACCTAAAGGATGTAAAGCTTATACGAAACTACTTCAATTTATTGCTAAAGACGACATCATGGAAAATATAACAATACCACAATATACAGTCAATATTGCAGATGATGACTGCTGTACTAAATTAAATTATAATTCGAGCTTACCTCACTTAACACCGTTAATAATCACAAATACAAACCTTGACGAATTGAGAATGGCAACGCATAAGTTAAAGCAATTCGACGACAAATTAAAAACTCTTAAAAATAAAACTCATATCATAAAATATTCTAATTATTATACGACAACGATTATTATAACAATTATAATAATAATAATATGTAAAGTTTTAGAAAATTCAATGGAATAATTCATCCAAAAAAAAATTGTTGTGTTCAAATATTTAACCAGTGTTATATTAATAGAAATACTAGAGAACGTGAAGATTACCCTACAATTTTTATTGAATTGTTAACAAATATCTTTTATAAAATTATTGAATTTTGTCAAATGTATTGAATTGATAACAAATATGTTTTTATACAATTTTTATTGAATTGTTAACGATATAAAATTCTTTTATAAAATTATTGAATTTTATAAAATTATTGAATTAATATTGTAATAATATTATAATTTTAATAAATTGTAACCTTTACATTACAAGACCATTTTATACAAATTGAATGAATAAAGTGTTAAAATAAAATATTATGCATCACATAAGAAGGGAAATGTAACTCATTTTACTGTTATAGATAGACTTGACATGTATACTTACCACTTTAGTCATGAAAAACGTATTGATCACATTTATACTATTGATGAATATGATGATAATGTGAATTATATAAAGCCAAACTATAGAAATAAATATCTGAGATGTATTAAACAAAATGAAGTGATGGTAAAACAAAATGAGATAATGGTAAAAAGAATCGAAAGATTGATGAGGATGTTTGTTAAGCCTTCATCTAAACCATAAAGGTTGTAGATTCAATCTAAGCATGGGGGTGTTATAACCCATGAGTACTTTATCATTTGTCTTATCGATTCCTCACACTGCGTGGGTATGAAAGGAAGCCTGATTACATTTAGTCACATCCTGGTTTGAAATCCATAATTATCAATTGTAACAATATTTGAAAATATCTATCCCACACATTCTGTCCAGTCACCCTGTACATGCATTCTGTTACGTACCATCGAATGTGCATCAGTAAGATAAGAAACCCTTTAAATAGTACATATACTGAACCTATAACACATGTTATTTATTATCTGGTAGTTGCTCGACTAAAATATATTTTAAAATAAAGATTATACTTACGAGTATATCAAGTGTTTTCTTGGAGACACCCTGAACTTTTCAAAGAAGAAGATTAACCTGACGTAATTGTTCTACAACATTTTCTACGAGAATCTCCGTGTAACGCTCACGACCGACTCAAAATCCCATTTTTGCTGATCAGTCAACAAGGTATAACAGCTCGAGCGAGACCTCCCTCTTGCCAACCGGGATTCCTCATATGAGGCCCATTATGGTGACCATGAAAGAAGAAATAAATTATTTATAGCCATACTCGGTAAGGGCTCCATTTTGTAGAAAATTATGAGCCGATGTGTATTTATAAAAGGCTCCTGCCAATCTATTCCAGCCTATTAATTTTATAGTTTCTCGGTGATATATCTGGTATTTAATTGTTTTAATGGATATTCCCGGTGAATCAGTATTTTTTTCCATGTGTACCACTTAAGGAGATCGGCCATGTTTGTCATATTACCTAACCTGGGGAAGAGAAGGGGGTGCAGGGAGTATAGGGGAGGATGTTGTAGGGGTTATGACTGTTTCAGTCGATGGTACAGTAAGAAAGGTAAATTGTCTTTCAGGCGATCCTTGACGGCTCCCAAGCCTCGGGTTCCACATTCTCTCTTATAACATTGTGTTTCACTTCCGTGAAAGATTAGACCGAGATTTCCTTCTCGGTTACTAATTCGCTATCAGAGGTTATATCTGGAGGTCTAGGATCAGGGGGTTTGCGTGGAATCATTTTTCATAAAATATGAATAAACTTAAAAGAGGAAGGGGAAAAAAAATTACCTACCAGTATATCTATGATGAAAGTAAACATTAATATGTGCACAATCTAACATGGAGGAAAAAAATCCGTGTCAAATTAAGCTATGCTTTATTATTGACAGTCACGCTTCATAGAAAAAACTATAGACGAAAATCCTCGCTCTCTAGCACAGGTTGCATTATCAGAAGGAACACTAGCAAATTGCTAACATAAATAATTAATTTTACCCAGAGAATACCAGATATAATGTGTAGAGTAAACATTTAATTATAAAGATACACTGAAAGTTGTAACAAAAATTAAAATAGAGGTATTTTATAGTAATCAAATCATTATCTCTAGTCATTTATCTTATTAAAGACCAATTACCACTGATTTTATGACATGAGGGATTACTGATATACTAAAAATATTGAAAACCATCATTCACAAGTATTTGGTGAAATTTGACATCAAACTTTGAAATAACTTCCGGCGAGCTCAACATTTAAAAAAAATAAAGTGTTATGTAAATAAACATGACGAATGTATAAAATTATCCATATTCATGCCATCACAAGATGTACGGAGCGAGTGGAAAACAAATATGGAAGCTGAATGAAATGAAGACCCGATCACTTTGTCAACCACAATACTGTAACATTGTACCATGGCTATTCGTCCGCAAGTCAATAACTGACAAAGCCATTGAACCATAATTCAGTCATTAAATAAAATAAAATTTATTAATAAGAACATTCCTCATATTTAATATTATACATTTAAACAAATCATTCCGGTGGCTTTTTTTAAATATTTTTTGTGACAAAATAACAAATGTAGTTATACACTCCTGCTTTTTGAAAAATGAATTTCTCAATAACATTAATTTAAAAATGCAATTCTACAATGGAGTTTGAGTGTTTCTCAAACTCTATTGTAGAAGTGCATTTTTAAATAAATGTTATTGAGAAATTAAATAACCTTTTTCTAAGAATATCTTTGCGCAATTTCCATAAATTTAAGGGCTCCTATCCACTATGAATCCTTAAATGGTGTATTCAACTTCTATTGTTTGAGACTGCTCTCCACACTGTCCACAGCTGTCAAGTTTCTTTCTATTTTGAACCATTTCATAACATTTTTTTGTTCAATATCCACAGCTGTACGTCTTCTCTCCACCACAAATCCTTTCATGATAATACATACCATACAGCTTCTTTTGAAATTCTTGTCACATTGCCCACAGCCGTAGAGCTTCTCTCCACTATGAATTCTAATATGTTTCAGATAATATTTTCTAAACAATTTCTTCACACAATTTCCACAACTGTAGGTTTTTATTTCTAGTATGAATACTTGAATGGCATACTAAATTAAGTAAAAAAATGTTTTCGTAAAATTCATACATTTGTAGGGCTTCTCCTTCACTATGAATCCTCAAATGGCATATTGTTAACCGCTGCAAGGCTTCTCTCAACTGTGAATTCTTTCACGAGATTTTGATTATTTTTTTCGTGAGAATGACTTATCACATTGTGTACAGCTGTAAGGCTTATCTCCACTATGAATCCATTCATGATAATTTAAATAATTTTTATGTGAGAATGTCTTATCCCACTGTCCACAGCTGTAAGGCTTTCCTTCACTAAAAATCCTTTCATTAGATTTTAAAAGGCATTTTTGTGAGAATGTCTTATCACATTGTCCACAGCTGTAAGGTTTCACTCTACTATGATTCCTTTCATGAGATTTTAAATGACCTATTGGTGAGAATGTCTTATCACATTGTCCACAGCTGTAAGGCTTCTGTCCACTATGAATTGTTTCGAGAGGATTAAAAAACATTTTTGTTAGAATCTTTTATCACATTGTCCACGGCTGTAAGGCTTCTCTCAACTATGACTCCTTTCATGAGATTTTAAATGATCTATTTGTTATAATGTCTTATCACACTGTTCACAATTGTAAGGCTGCTCTCCACTATGAATCCATTCATGAGATTTTAAAAGGTATTTTCGTGAGAATGTCATCACATTTTCTGCAGCTGTAAGGCCTCTCTCCACTATTCCTTTCATGAGATTTTAAATGATCTATTTGTGATAATGTCTTATCACATTGTTCACAGCTGTAAGGCTTCTCTTCACTATAAATCCTTTCATTAGATTTTAAAAGGCATTTTTGTGAGAATGTCTTATCACATTGTCCAAAGCTGTAAGGTTTCACTCTACTATGATTCCTTTCATGAGATTTTAAATGATCTATTTGTTATAATGTCTTATCACATTGTTCACAGTTGTAAGGCTTCTCTCCACTATGAATCCATTCTTGAGATTTTAAAAGGTATTTTCGTGAGAATGTCTTACCACATTTTCCGCAGCTGTAAGGCCTGTCTCCACTATGAGTCCTTTCATGATCTCTTAATAAGTGTTTTAATGAGAACACCTGTGAACGATTTCCACAACCATAAGAATTCTCTCCAGAGGGATTAATTTTTATGTTTTAAACTCATTTTTTGTGTTAATAACTTTTTACACTTTTTACAAGCTGCCAGGATTTTCTCCACTATGAATTCTTAATTTGCGTTTTAAATTTTAACTGTTTGAGAACATGTTTCCACAATTTTCAAAGCCATATAACCATTTGCACTGCTTTTATTTTCAGTAAATTGGTTGCTCACATCACCTGAATAAAAAAAAATGTGAAAATTAAAAAAAAATCTGAATCATGTATTTTTTAAATATTGATGAGTTGAAAAGATTTATTAATAAAACATTTCTCAAATTAGAGTTCTTAGATTTATACAACATACATTTATACAACTTGTATTACATTTTTAACTTAAAGAAAAATTGACAGGGTTAAGATAAAAACATTTTGATTTTATTATTTGTGCTAAGGCTTAACTTGAATCCTATTTCAAACCAAATTAAAATGATGATATTGATAAGAATTTAATCAACTAGCGAAAACTTATTCCGAATACAATTCAAATATTTATACTCACTCGTTATTGTATCCGTTTCACAAACATCAACAGTCTCTGTGTTACTGCCCCGAGCACATTCCTGTTTTATATCTGCTTCCTGTATGTCTATAGCAATATCAGGTAATACTGGCGCAGTGACCTCTTCTACAATTTCTTCTTTTATGGAAAAATCTGAATCAATTTGAAATACCAAGTTATGTGATGACTGGGCCTTAAAATCTAGGAAAAAAAAAATTTATTGCTTCAGAAGAGTTGAAGCAACACATTTTTTTTATTGATTAAAACCTTCTGAAACAATAAGAGAAATACTACCTTGATCAAAAAGTTTTAGGACTTTATTCATAAAATCGAAAACACAAGTTCATTCATCAAAATCGATATGGTCCCCCTTCAAAGTACTCCCCATCGACTGCAACGCACTTACGCCAGGGCTGGATCAATCCTCGAAACACCGCTGGTACTCAATTTTCGGTATGTTCATCAGAGCCGTCTTCGATTTTTTTATGACATCCTTTTGGGTGCTGTAACGCGTTCCGCGAAGCGGTTTTTTAAGTCGATTAAACAGGAAAAAGTTGCAGGGAGCCAGATCAGGTGAATTCGAAGGCTGCTGGATAGCATTCGTGTTGTTTTTGGTCAAAAACTCACGGATAAGGATCGCATTGTGCGACGGTGCGTTATCGTGGTGCAAAATCCACGAGTTGTTTGCCCACAAATCCGGTCTTTTTTGGCGAATTGCTTGACGAAAATGTCTCATAACGCCCAAATAATACTCTTTGTTGACTGTCTGTTTTTCTGGCAAGAATTCATGATGCATAACACCGTTGTAATTCATGAAAACCGTGAGCATCGCCTTCTTTTTTGACTGAAAACGACGTGGTTTTTTCAGTCTCTGCTCATTCGGTGCACGCCATTCACTCGCTTGATGTCTGGATTGCATGTCATACTCATAAATTCACGTCTCGTCTCCAGTGATGATCCGTTTGACAAATGTTGGGTCGGATTCGGCCTTGGAAATCATGTCTTTCGCGATTTCAACGCGGTCCTTTTTTTGCATGAAATTGAGGTTTTTCGGCACCAGTTTTGCAGCGACACTTTGAGGCCCAAATCACTAACCAAAATGTCTTGTGTGGATCCATAAGCGATGTTCAAGTCCTCTGCCAGCTCTCTGATGGTCAATTTGCGGTTTTCGGCCAACATTTCTTTGATTTTATCGATGTTTTCATCGGTGTTTATGCCACTGAAAAACGTTTGAATTCGAAAGAATATCGTTGCCGAAACACTTCTCCAACATTTCCAAGGTCTACGGACCGTTAAATCCGTTTTTCACACAAAATTTAATGCAAACTCGTTGATGCCATTTTCAAACTTGTAAAAAATCGAAAACACGCACAAAGGTAGATGTACTCAGTACAGCGTAACTTTTACAAATGTCAAGCTATGACGCTGAAATTTGAAGGGAAGTGTCAATGACAGAGTGGTAACTTAGCAAAAAAGAATTCCAATCGGGTGACTGACAGCGCCACACGGTGGCTGGTCCTAAAACTTTTTGATCAAGGTAGTAGATGATATATCTTATATATTATACAAAAAACGAAACTAATTTTCTTAGACTTAAACTCCGTAAATAAGTCTAAGCTGGTAATAAGGCCAACACAGCACTCATAAGGCTACCTTATCTTAACACACAGTGGGCGGGATGCACAAATTTGTGCGTTTCAGAAACCTTCTGTTGTGGCGGGGTGCACATATTTGTGCGTTTCAACTCCATATTTATATAAACACATTTACATAGATGGCATAGCTATATTCTTTCCCTTTATAAAAATGTCCTTCTTTATATACAAGGTTCATGTTCAACCTTATCAGTTCTCTGACACTTTTGAAGACGTGCACTAGGCTGGATCCATCCCGATACATATAATTTCATATGCGCGGCGGGTTGCGTTTTCCAGCGATAGTTAAACCGTGTTAGTTCGACTTTATTGATGTCAATATATCGTGTGTACGAGTATAAAACATTTTTTTATTATTGTGATTTGTAGACTAGCGATTTTATTTGGAACTATTAGATTTTTTAACCGTATTTTTTCAAGTTCGACCTCATTGTGGTATTGTCTTATATTGTAACGTGTATCTGAATTTTGTGGTTTTTGTAAACACTTTTGTGATTTGATTTTACGGTTTTTGTGATTCGCTTTTGGGACTTTTCGTATTTGCTAATTTTATCCGTCTAAAATGGATGAGAAAGATGATACTTTTGTCGAGGAAAATTTTGAAGACCGTCTTTCCGAAGTACCAAGTGACGCTGAACAAGAAATCAGTGAAGTTCGCGAAGATCAGAGTGATGCTGAAGAAAATGAAGAAGATGATGGACCAGTACTACGTACAAGTTCAAGACCACGCGTCATGCATTTATCATCTTCTGAAGAACCCTCGGAAGAAACCCCCGACATAACCTTGGATTGGTCAGAATTTGATCCACCTAGGAATCTGCCTGATTTCGAAGGTGTGCGGGTTTAAAGGTTTTACCTGAAAACCAATCAAGTGTAGGGGATGTTACGTCGTTATTCGTAGGAGATGATTTGTTTGACACGATAGCCAAGGAAACAAATTTTTACCGGGAAAAAAATCATCACAACCATCCGAGGTCAGCTCACGCACGGAAATGGAAAGACGTAACTATCCAAGAATTGAAAAAATGGTTTGGCTTAGTTTTGATAATGGCGATAGTCCGGAAGAATACCATTGGCGATTATTGGTCTACGAATCCTCGAATAGAAACCCCATATTTTAGAAAGACAATGAGCCGCGATAGATTCAAACAAATTTTATGTTATCTCCACTTCTCCAATAACGACGAAATTCCGACCGCAAGTACAGACCGTCTTATAAAAATTCAATGGATAATCGACTATTTTACAAAGAAATTCCAGGAAGTTTATCAACCGAACCAAAATCTATCTCTAGACGAAGGAATGATTCCGTGGAGAGGCCGCCTAAAATGTCGAGTGTATAATCCTATGAAAATAATAAAATATGGAATTTTAAATAGGATGATCTGCGAATCAAAAAGTGGATATATCTGTAATTTTAAACTATATTCAGGTATGAGTGCCGCGTTAGATACAACAATAACCAAATTATTGGGACGCGCGTAATCAGATTTGTAAAAATCATATCTTTTTACTTAGTTGAGAATTATTTCAAATAAAAAAATGTTTGGAAGCATATAGTTTGCTGTATAAAAATGAAGAAACACCGGTTTCAGAAGTATGATGCACCAAGGAACAAAGCGAATCATCCAAAAGTATGTTGACACAGTTTATGAAGAACTAAAACAAAATAAGAATTTAAAACCATAATCCAAACGCCCATAAACATGTCAAATATATCAATAAGATATGAAACACACTTAGGTTATCTTATCTGCATCCGTGAAATCTCAAACTGTATAGCCTTTTTTTGTGTTCACGTATATTATATTATATTATATTGGCTACTGTAAGCTAACAGCAGAAAACTTGTTTCAGAACTGTCGAACAAAAAGTTGCCATAGTTGAGATAGATTGAGATTCATTTTCTTAATCTAATTCCGTAGATGACTCGTATAGTATATGACTTGCAGCCTAATCTCAGAGTGCACTATGTAACATCTGTTGAGATTTAGGTTGACCATTGATTGATATTTGTATTTTGGAAATGTTGAAAAATATATTCTACAAATACTTTATCGGAAAATTGAGAATGATTGTGGGTCACAAAGATTGGTATATTTTGATATATTTATAACAAAAATATGGAACCGTTAATTCTTAAAACAGTTTAATCACATTATCTACACATATTTTTTCAATATAATAATGTTGATATAAACAATTTTTGTTTTATTGATACGCGCTCCACAGTTTGAGATTTACTTACGTACTTTAGTTTGAATAATTGTTCTACTGGCGTACTCGAGATTTACTGACATACTTTAGTTTGAATAATTGTTATTTTCATGCCCCGCTGTGAGTCACATATTTAAAAAAATCATAGCCGCCTTCAATGAGTTAATATGGTAGCGCTTTGCAGCTAGTATGATGCGACTCAAAGAGATTAATTGGCAAAATGCTCAAGAATCGATGGAACATTTATTATCTGTAATAGTTCCAAGTTAGGAGCAAAAGAAAAATAAAACCAAGGGATTGGTTCTCATCAGCAGAAATACCTAATATTTATGTTCTTCAGATGATATTGATAAATTTTTTATAAGCAACAATTTATTTTAAATTTTAAATGATCTATTAGTGATAATGTCTTTACCATATTGTCCACAGCTGTAAGGTTTCTCTCCACTATGAATCCTTGCATGACATTGTAAAAGGTATTTTGTTAAGAATGTCTTATCACATTGTCCACAAGTGTAAGGCTTCTCTCCACTATAATTCCATTCATGAGATTTTAAAAGGTAATTTGTTGAGAATGTCACATCACATTGTCCACAACTGTAAGGCTTTTCTCCACTGTGGATCCTTTCATGAGATTTTAAATTACCTATTTGTGAGAAAGTTTTATCACATTGTCCACAGCTGAAAGGCTTCTCTCCACTATGAATCCTTTCATGACATTTTAAAATGTTTTTTGTTGAGAATGTCTTATCACATTGCCCACAGCTGTAAGGCTTCTCTCCACTATGAAACCTTTCATGATATTTCAAATCAACTTTTCGTAAGAATGTCTTATCACATTGTCCACAGCTGTAAGGCTTCTCTCCACTGTGGATCCTTTCAAGAGATTTTAAATTACCTATTTGTGAGCATGTCTTATCATATTGCAAAAAGCTGTAAAGCTTCTCTCCACTATGAATCCATTCATGAGATTTTAAAAGGTAGTTTGTTGAGAATGTCACATCACATTGTCTACAGCGGTAAGGTTTCTCTCCACTATGAATCCATTCATGTAATTTTAATTTATCTGTTCCCGAGAATGTCGCATCACATTGTCCACAGCTGTAAGGCTTCTCTCCACTATGACTTCTTTCAAAGCCCTGAGAACCATTTTTCCTGCTTTTTTCTTTACTTAATTGGCTCCTCATATCGCCTGAATCTAAAAATATACGAAAATTAAGAAAAAATCTATAAATTATTGAAGCGTTGAAAATATTGATTTTAGTTCTCTTTGTAATAAAGCATTACTCAAATTTGAGATTTTTTATTCATACAACAATTAACTTGTATTGAATCGTTAACTAAGAAAAATATTGACAGAGTTAAGATGAAAATATTTTACCTTTATTATTTATGCTAAGGCTTAACTTGAATCCTATTTCAAACCAAATTAAGAAATTTTGTTCTTCAGAATTTAATGAATAAGCGAAAACTTATTCAGATTACAATAAAAATAATTATACTCACTCGTTATTGCATGCGTGTCAGAAACATCAGCAGTGTCTGTATTATTGTCCCGAGCACATTCCTTCTTTATATCCGCTTCCTGTATGTCCATAGCAAAATCAGGTAATACTGGCGCAGTATCCTCTGGTACATTTTCTTCTTTTATGAAAATATCTGAACAGATTTCCAATTCCAAATCATAGGATTGCCTTTGTGAACTCATTATTGAGTTAATTTCTTTATTAAATATGTCATAAGATGGCTGGGCTTTAATATCTATGAAAAAAACATACAAGTTTAAATCTCCTGAAGTAATAAAACAAATAGATAATATATTATCAACAACTCGAAACCTCGTTTCTTTGACTTTCTGTTAATAAGTCTGAACTGACAATAAGGCCAACACAGCACTAATAGACCTATCTTATCTTAATGTGGAATGACTTTTAAGCTTATACGATGTGACTCAAGAAGATTATTAGGTCGAATGCTACAGAAGATTGATGGTCCAGTTAATATATGTAATAGTTCCGAGTTAAGGGCAAAAGAAAAATTAGGCCTAGTATTTGGTTCTCATCAGCAGAATTACCTTATATTTTACGGTCTTCAGATGATATTGATTAATTTATTAACAGTTTCAATGCCAAGCACTGAATCATCCACATATAAATCAGTACCGCACAGGCCAGTGCGCATATATATATAAGTGTTAATAATATTGAGTTTATATAACCAATTCGACAAATGGTTTTTTTGCCATAAATTTATATAATGAACTAAATGAAATTTGTGCATTGCATTTCATATTCTACAGTTTTTAGTGCAGTGATAACTCTAAATTCAATTTAGAGACAGGAAAAAATCATTGAATTTGATCAAAATGAGGTATACAACATAACAGAACATCAACATACCGTGATTTATCAACTTTTTACTTATTATAATGATTTAAACAATTTTCAAAAAAAATATGTCTAAAACATTCTGGCCTAAAAGTACACACCACCTTATCCATGCCTGGTATGGAATAGGTGGTGTGTACCTGAAGGTTTAACATCACTCATACAACATAAGTTAATTGATTGTCATATCTCACATATTTATTTAATTCAACAATATGAGTTTATTAAGTTTACTTCGGTCTGTGGGATTATCAACAAAATGTATGGGATCTGTACATTTTGTTGAGTTGAAGAAGAAATCATGATGCATAACACCGTTGTAATTCATGAAAACCGTGAGCATCGCCTTGTTTTTTGACTGAAAACGACGTGGTTTTTTCGGTCTCTGCTCATTCGGTGCACGCCATTCACGCTTGATGTCTGGATTGCGTGTCATACTCATAAATCCACGTCTCGTCTCCAGTGATGATCCGTTTGACAAATGTTGGGTCGGATTCGGCCTTGGAAATTTTTGTAGTGTTTGTTTTGTAGTTTTGCAGAGACACATCTGAGGCCCAAATCACTAACCAAAATGTCTTGTGTGGATCCATAAGCGATGTTCAAGTCCTCTGCCAGATCTCTGATGGTCAATTTGCGGTTTTCGGCCAACATTTCTTTGATTTTATCGATGTTTTCATCGGTTTTCGACGACGACGACCTGCCCCTGCGTTCGTTATCCTCGACCGACTCACGACCACTTCTGAAGTGTTCATGCCACCGAAAAACGTTTGATCTCGAAAGAGTATCGTTGCCGAAACACTTCTTCAACATTTCCAAGGTCTACGGACCGTTAAATCCGTTTTTCACACAAAATTTAATGCGAACTCGTTGATGCCATTTTCAAACTTGTAAAAAATCGAAAACACGCACAAAGGTAGATGTACTCAGTACAGCGTTACTTTTACAAAAGTCAAGCTATGACGCTGAAATTTGGAGGGAAGTGTCAATGACAGACGTGGTAGCTTAGCAAAAAAGAATTCCAATTGGGTGACTGACAGCGCCACACGGTGGCTGGTCCTAAAACTTTTTAATCAAGGTAGTAGATGATATATCTTATATATTATACAAAAAACGAAACTGATTTTCTTTGACTTAAACTCCGTTAATAAGTCTAAGCTGGTAATAAGGCCAACACAGCACTCATAAGGCTACCTTATCTTAATATGGTAGGGCTTCGCAGCAAGTATGATGTGACTCGAGGAGATTGTTTGGCAGAATGCTCAAGAATCGATGGTACATCTATTATCTGTAATAGTTCCAAGTTAGGAGCAGAAGAAAAATAAGACCAAGGGATTGGTTCTCATCAGCAGAAATACATTATAATTTATGTTCTTCAGATGATATTGATAAATTTTTTATAAGCAACAATTTATTTTAAATTTTAAATGATCTATTAGTGATAATGTCTTTACCATATTGTCCACAGCTGTAAGGCTTCTCTCCACTATGAATCCTTTCATGACGTTTTAAAAGGTATTTTGTTAAGAATGTCTTATCACATTGTCCACAAGTGTAAGACTTCTCTCCACTATGAATCCTTTCATGAGATTTTAAATAAGTTTTTTGCGAGAATAACTTATCACATTGTCCACATCTGTAAGGCTTCTCTCCACTGTGGATCCTTTCATGTTTATTTAAATTACCTATTTGTGAGAATATCTTATCACATTGTCCACAGCTGTAAGGCTTCTCTCCATTATGAATCCTTTCATGATGTTTAAAATGGCTTTTTGTTGAGAATGTCTTATCACATTGTCCACAGCTGTAAGGCTTCTCTCCACTGTGGATCCTTTCATGAGATTTTAAATGACCTTTTTGTGAGAATGTTTTATCACATTGTCCACAGCTGTAAGGCTTCTCTCCACTATGAATCCTTTCATGAATTTTTAATTTGTTTTTTCTTGAAAATGTCTTTTCACATTGTCCACAGCTGTAAGGCTTCTCTCCACTATGAATCCTTTCATGATATTTCAAATCACCTTTTCGTAAGAATGTTTTATCACATTGTCCACAGCTGGAAGGCTTCTCTCCACTATGAATCCTTTCATGACATTTTAAAAGGTATTTTGTTGATAATGTCTTATCACATTGTCCACAGCTGTAAGGCTTCTCTCCACTGTGGATCCTTTCATGAGATTTTAAATGACCTATTTGTGAGAATGTCTTATCATATTGCACAAAGCTGTAAGGCTTCTCTCCACTATGAATCCATTCATGAGATTTTAAAAGGTTATTTGTTGAGAATGTCACATCACATTGTCCACAGTGGTAAGGCTTCTCTCCACTATGAATCCATTCATGTAATTTTAATTTATCTGTTCCCGAGAATGTCCCATCACATTGTCCACAGCTGTAAGGCTTATCTCCACTATGACTTCTTTCAAAGCCATGAGAACCATTTTTTCTGCTTTTTTCTTTACTTAATTGGCTCCTCATATCGCCTGAATCTAAAAATATACGAAAATTAAGAAAAAATCTATAAATTATTGAAGCGTTGAAAATATTGATTTTAGTTCTCTTTGTAATAAAGCATTACTCAAATTTGAGATTTTTTATTCATACAACAATTAACTTGTATTGAATCGTTAACTAAGAAAAATATTGACAGAGTTAAGATGAAAATATTTTACCTTTATTATTTATGCTAAGGCTTAACTTGAATCCTATTTCAAACCAAATTAAGAAATTTTGTTCTTCAGAATTTAATGAATAAGCGAAAACTTATTCAGATTACAATAAAAATAATTATACTCACTCGTTATTGCATGCGTGTCAGAAACATCAGCAGTGTCTGTATTATTGTCCCGAGCACATTCCTTCTTTATATCCGCTTCCTGTATGTCCATAGCAAAGTCAGGTAATACTGGCGCAGTATCCTGGGATGGCTGGGCTTTAATATCTATGAAAAAAATATACAAGTTCAAAAGTAATAAAACAAAGACATAATATATTATCAACAACTCGAAACCTCGTTTCTTTGACTTTCTGTTAATAAGTCTGAACTGACAATAAGACCAACACAGCACTAATAGACCTATCTTATCTTAATGTGGAATGACTTTTAAGCTTATACGATGTGACTCAAGAAGATTATTAGGTCGAATGCTACAGAAGATTGATGGTCCAGTTAATATATGTAATAGTTCCGAGTTAAGGGCAAAAGAAAAATTAGGCCTAGTATTTGGTTCTCATCAGCAGAATTACCTTATATTTTACGGTCTTCAGATGATATTGATTAATTTATTAACAGTTTCAATGCCAAGCACTGAATCATCCACATATAAATCAGTACCGCACAGGCCAGTGCGCATATATATATAAGTGTTAATAATATTGAGTTTATATAACCAATTCGACAAATGGTTTTTTTGCCATAAATTTATATAATGAACTAAATGAAATTTGTGCATTGCATTTCATATTCTACAGTTTTTAGTGCAGTGATAACTCTAAATTCAATTTAGAGACAGGAAAAAATCATTGAATTTGATCAAAATGAGGTATACAACATAACAGAACATCAACATACCGTGATTTATCAACTTTTTACTTATTATAATGATTTAAATTATTTTCAAAATAAAAATGTCTAAAACATTCTGGCCTAAAAGTACACACCACCTTATCCATGCCTGGTATGGAATAGGTGGTGTGTACCTGAAGGTTTAACATCACTCATACAACATAAGTTAATTGATTGTCATATCTGACATATTTATTTAATTCAACAATATGAGTTTATTAAGTTTACTTGGGTCTGTGGGATTATCAACAAAATGTACGGGATCTGCGCTGATATCTTGCGCACATTCCTGTTTGATATCTGCCTTATGTACACTGATATCATACTGGGGGAACACTGCTGCAGTATCTCCATCTTTTGCCTTTTCTTCTTTCACCATTACATCTGCACTTTTGTGTAGCTGAGGATCCATCTATAACCTGGAAATATTCACAATAGTTTAACAATGAGTTTATAATATGTTTACTCTGTCACGTAGGAAAGCATAAAACTATATTCAATGCCCGATATTAGAAAATGAAACCTTTCCTGACATAATAATCTTCTTTGTAATTTGACAAGACACGGCATGCTTGTGATCCCCTGATGACGATGTGAAAACCTTGAAACCGGTAGGGGTATACTATTACATTAAATGGAATACAAAGCGTTTGATAAAACAAATTAAAATGTCTTTAAACCTCCACAATATTAATGCCTTAACTAAAAATAATATTCTTTGTTAGTGGTTTGTGTAGTTTTGTTTTCCAGAGGTCGTATATAAATATTTATGATGTTGTATGAACACTAGACACATGCATTACACTACATCTAAAGCTTAATGTGTTACTATCACATATCAGAAGAGTTTTAAAGGTGTTTTTTGTAGTTTTTCTGGCCTCGTTAATTTTACTGTTTTTCATACCAAACATTTTTTCATATCATTGAATTTAGAAAGTCGTCAAATTTAAGTAAAACAAGTCCACAAACAATGTTAGAAAAATTTATTTTTCTTTAACAGATTATCAAAACAAATTAAAACTAATTTGTTGTCATTGTCGAAATTGACTTTTTTAGTGACAATTTACAAGTCTCAAGGAGTGGTGGACAGTGGCGGGTTTGTATTTTAACATAATGTACAATGTTTGAGAAAATATATTTTTGTTTGCTTTGTACAGGATTTTTTTTAAATAACATAAAAATGTAATTTTTCGTATAAAGTAAGTAGAGTTTGAACCAAACAACATGATTTTATTGTAAAATAACTAATCTGCCCTCATAAACAAAAATACAGCTTATGCAAAAACACAGAAATTTAACTAAGTATTAGGCAATATCCCACATCAAATTTTGAACCATGATCCATAAGAAAAAATACAGAAAACCACATATTTGAAACACTTAACTGCGTTTTGTAAGTTTGTCTTGCGCAGCATTTTATGGAAAAAATATTTGTTCTATCTTATACTATGAGCCGTGGGAAGAAGATTCACCGCCTTGCATTGGCATTATTGAATAAGGCAAGGCAATGTTCAAAGCGCTGCAAGATACGATGAAATAATGGTCTGTTATTCACATACATATTTATTTACAATTAGCTACTTCGTACTTCGTTAATAATTTTGATTTTTATGTCTGATTTAGCCAATAATTCAATTAATTTTATAAGAATCTTTACAAGATTCACTTCCATCTCTAACAAAACAAGGTACAGAAAGGAAAAGAAAAATCAAAATACCAACTATTGTTAAATAATTACAAGCAAAACCCATTCTCTCTGGCACCGGGACCCGACCCTTGCGATACTAATGTGTGCAAAATGAAGTGTCTGATAATAATTGAAGAAAACTAATACAACAGCAATTTATGGAAATGTCTCGGAAGGATCAACATTCATAAACATATGTTAGCAAACTGTCAACGTAAACCAGTAAAAAAACAGGCTATCATAAAAAAATTCACCATGAAGTATTTTTCTATAGATGAGCAAAATACCCTGCAACACGTTTGTAAGTTTTTTTTTAACAATTTTGGGGTATCGTGGTAAAAACGATTCTGTTTTGTACAGTATACAAAAGAAAACGCCTCTATATTTATTGACCACATTTAAAAATGGACGAGGTTCACAAGCAGCAGTTGATAAAATAGACAAGGCCTCAATTTCTGCACATATTTAACTTTTTCATCCTACGATTTCTCATTCTAGAAGGGAGCATGCTCCCCATATTCATTACTTTCCAAGTGACATTAGTATAACTTTGATGCATCAAGATTTCATAAGGAAACATCCGCATCTGAAGTGCTCGTATGATGCATATAGAAATGTGTTAAAGGAGATGAAAATACATTTCACAAAATGGGGGCATGAGGAATGTGAGCATTACACACTTCATAAAGAACATTGTATGCCAGAAGATTGGGACATTTGTGTTTAATTTAGAACACACAAACAACGAGCTGATGCTGCGAGGGAAGCCTACCATAAAGATGTAGCCGACGTGTATCCCGATTGTCTGTGTGTTTTAGCTGATCTTCAAAAGATTATCACGCTACCAAGAATTGATAAAAAAGATTACCATTTGGCTCGAAAACTGCTCGGCACAAAACAAAAATTGGTCATTATATACTTTTCTTGTATATATTATCAACTCAAATGAAATACTGGTCGAAGAGATCATTCTGTATAGATGTTGTTTAAAACCCAAGGAAAAACATATGACTTCAATGATTTCCACGAAGCAGTTTCGAAAGCCAATTTAGGAAAGACTGAAGTAAAAGATCATTTTGATTTCTTTAAGTGGAAGGATGGATCATCCAATTATAAAATTAATAATAAAAAAATGAATCCACGCAGACCTTACATGAAGGACATTTTAATTGTCAAAGCCTTCAGAGGGAATACATTTTTAATATATAAAACTTCATTTGAGAATGATTCCGTGGAGTACAAGATAAACTTTTTAACTTAACCTTATCTAAGCATACCTAAACCTCAAGCATGTACCTATACTGCACCTTGCGGAGTGAATGAAGAAAAAAAGAAAGCCAATATGGAAAAACTGGGCAAAGTTATGCCCAAAAATAGGATCATGTTTTGGGAGAATCTTCCCACAAATAATAATTATAGTTGATTTGTGTTCGAATGTATTATATACCTATTATGATTAAAATATTATATCAATGACAATAAAAATTATTCTTTCTGTATCTTGTATTTTATATTCAAATAAAACTTATAATTGTGAAACAATAATTTTTTTTTATCAAGGATCATAAGCAAAAAAAGGAGTAATAATCATGAACCTTCTTCAACATAGTAAAATTTAAAGAAAAGAGGTAAGGTGGTTGGTTTCTGATTTTTTAGTTCCAATCCTGCGGGCTGCCGCTCCTTGTCGGATAAGTGATTGGCTGATTATTTGGGTGATGTGTTTTTAACTTTAAAAAAAATTGAAGAAGAATGGCTGAGATAGATAAAAGGAATTTAGTAACAAAGTGCACTCATAATAGTGCTGTGGTGAACAAATAATTTTAAATATACCATAAAATATTTAAAAAAAAATTATTATCTGAACAAAATACTGAAATGGATAATTTGTTTAAAATGTTAGTTTTAAATAGTTTTCCATCGAAAGTGAACTTACTTCAATTCGGATTTAAATGACTCATTTGACTTAAATGCAAAATTATTCATGTTATTTGTGAAACTGGTGAAACGATGGCGTTTTTTTTCCTTTTTGAATAATGGCCTTCAATACAGTGACTAGATTTCAGTTTATATAAACCCTTAGAATGTGAGTTAAAGAAATGTTTTTTTCCAATGAGAGTTCTTTTAATAAAGCAAAATAGGAACAGTATATAATAATCAGTTAAATGGTTATAGTAACAAACATTTTTTTTATAAAATAGAGAAAAAACTAGGAACTGCGATGTTTAATGAATATAAATTGTATTTCATGTTAGTCTAACGCTAAGCGCTATACGCTCACGTTGAGTTAATTTTAGACATAAAAAAAATTGCGTAACCCGGAAAAATTATAACAAAATCCCGAGAACTCTTAGAAGATATTCGACATTTCAGCGAACTGTTAAAATCAAATGTATCCTAAAATATGACAAGCGCAAAATAATGTATAGTATTTTAGTGCCAAACCTGCGGTACTGATGAAAAAATACTCCCAACTGTCAAAATCAAATGTGACAAAAATATGGCACTACAAAGCAGTGCACACTGATATAAGTAATCGTTATATGAACCGTTAATTTTATAGCTCGCATAAACAGTTCGATATTCTGATTTCAACACAATTATAGCTTTTCAAACAATTATATCCTCTTTATTAGCTTTTCAAACAATGACATCCTGGACAATTGAGGTTACTTGCCAACTATGCATACATGATTGACAGACTGTTGAATTCCATAGATACCAAATGTTTTCTGCTTAGATATTCTTCTTGAACAGTGAACAGCTATATATGAAGGAGTATATACCAGTATCAAATGCTTGAAATTGTTTTAAAATTGTCATAACATTTAATTCAAAGAAATTAATATTTTGTCGCTAATTGTATACACTCTAAACATTTAAAAAAAAAAATAATAATAACAAGACCCACCTTCTAAATAATATAGGGTGGCCTAACAAGAACTGAAATTTTAAATTTGCAGCCATATTTCAGTTGTCAAACGTATATAATTACAATATAATGCACATATTGTACATCTTTTTTTTTTTTTTTTTTTATTAAACAAGTTAATTATTATACAAACATTTGTCAAGGCTATACCTATATAAAATTTATTACTTAACTAATCTTAATTAAATGTTATGATTTATGAACTTATTTAATCTTATTTTCCTACATGCCATTTTATTTTATTTATTCAATCTTAATATATGAGATCTTAGAAATAATTAACACCTACATACTACTTATAACTAGATAACAATTCTTACACTAATTGTTTAGCAAAAACAAGTCCACTCGTTCAGGCTACTTGTATTCCATCACATTCACTCAGACCTTGGTCGTCCCAGCTAATCTGTAGGTGGACTAGTCAGGCAACAGATAATGCTTCGGGAGCTTGTGCTTATAACGGAAGGGTAGGTCGGATTTCTTGTGAGCCCCCAGGGCAGCGACTAAGGGATTTCTGTGATTTTGTTGGCTTTTATAGAACTTCACGGTCCAAGCGAGGATGTGGTGTTGTAGGGTTTCTTCTCGCTGTTCGGCGTGAAGTCGGGTAAGATTTGTTCTGGGATGGGTGTTAAAAGATATCTTGAATGCCTTGTTCTGCACTCTCTGGAGTTTCAGATGATCCGTGTTGCTCACACTACCCCAAACGGGTGCAGCATAGGTCGAGATAGGACGAATAAGGGTTTTATAGAGTAGGAGCTTATTTTTGGGGGAAAGGAAGCTGCGTCGATGAAATATCGAACTGATAGCCCCTATGCCCTTGTGACCCTTTTGTCTGATGGTATTCAAATGGGTTTTCCACGTCAGTCGCCGGTCAAGGTGCAGGCCGAGGTATTTAACCACGTCCTGCCACTCAACCAGGCAACCACCGATGAATAAGGGCATCGACGGCACTCTTTCCTTGATTTTTCGGGAGAACATGATGGCCTCAGTTTTGGCGTCATTGATTTTGAGCCTCCAGTCCTGGTAGTATTTCTCAAGGATCTCAAGAGCAATCTGGAGACGGCGACCAGCTCGATCCACCTTGAGTGACGATGCGTAGCATGCCGCATCGTCAGCAAAGAGTGCGAGTTTACAGTTTGGGGGAGTAGGAATGTCGTGTGTGTAAATGTTAAATAGACATGGTCCAAGTATACTGCCTTGGGGGACACCCATAGGGATGGGCCTGGCGGATGACGTAGAATGATGAGTGGTGACTGTGAAACTTCTATTGGAAAGGTAGGATTGAAGTAGTTTCACGAGATAGAGTGGAGTGCCAGTGAGGAGAAGTTTGTGAAGAAGGCCATCATGCCAGACAGTATCAAAAGCCTTCTCGAGGTCCAGCAGCACCATGCCAGTACTTCTGTTCCTATTGAAGCCCATCGACACGTCTTCCACGACACGGGTAAGTTGCTGGACCGTGTTGTGTCTTGTTCTAAATCCAAATTGCTCATGAGGGAGTGTATTATTGGATTCGTGGTGGAACACTAACCTTGAGGCAACCACTCTCTCAAGGATCTTGCCAAGACCTGAAAGAAGGCTGATGGGCCTGTAGCTAGTTGGATTTTCGGTAGGTTTATTTGGCTTGTGGATAGGAACAATATTGGCTACTTTCCAAATACTCGGAAAATAGCCATTAAGGAGTGAGGCATTTATTATTTTAGTAATAAAAATCCTCGCTTTGAGTGGTAACTGTTTAAGAAGGCTATTGTGTATATTGTCGGGACCGGGTGATTTTCGTGTTTTAAGTCTGTCAAGGATACGACCAATTTCGGACGGGGTGCAAAGTTGCACCTCGTTTTGGTTGGTCGGGGAGTAAGCAAAGCTGGTGAGAGTGTCCTCGACAGCTTTGTTGACATCAACATTTCCAAGGTCGGAAGTGATTGAGTACGTATTCTCATAAGCGTCCGCCAAGGCATTAGCCTTGTCAATGCCAGAAACAGCCAACCCTGAGGCTGTGCGCAGAGGTGGTATGCTTTGAGACGAGCATTTGATACCCTTGACGACTCGCCAGAGAGTACCGTTACCCGGTTCTAGAGCTGCCAATTTTCTCTGCCATAGCTGGTTTTTAAGTAGGCGGATTTCTTTTTTGATTTCATCTTGGAGAACGTTTAGAAGTGTTTTGTCACGCTTGTCTAGTGTACGTCTGTAGGTCTGTCTTTGTTTGTTTTTTAGAGATATAAGGAGTTTGATATGAGGAGTAAGAGCTATTTTGTATGGAGTGACAATTTTGAGGGGAACATTTTCATCACGGGCATTATGGATGAAGGTGCAGATGGTATCTATCGCGGCATCGATGTCCTGTGGGCTCACCAGAGTTTCTGGTGATAGGCAGAGCTGGTTGTGGAGGTAGGCTTTGTAACCCTTCCAGTCAGCATTGGCGTAGTCGTACTGCTCCCTGAGGCTAGCAATCGGCCTCACTCCCAATATGAAGTAGACTGGGAGGTGGTCTGACGAGAGAGCTTCTAGAGCAGTCAAGCCAGAGATGTTAGGGTAGTTTTTGACTACGGCAATGTCCAGTGTAGAAGGGCTACGGGGGTTGGTGAAACAGGTATGTTGATTTGGATAGAGTATTTGACAGTTGTGGTTTTCCATATAATTGTACAGCGTCGTTCCGTTCGGGTTAGCTCTCAAGCAGTTCCAGTAACGGTGCTTGGCATTGAAGTCCCCGGCCATGATGACCTTGGGTCCCAAAGCCAGCACTGCCTCGATGTCCTTTTCCAGAAGTGAACGATAGCCGGTACAATATGCTGCCACAATTGTGACTGTCTCCCTGTCAACCTTGAGGCTAATGGCAGTAGCCTCCAAGTTTGTCAGGGCGGGCGTGAGGAGTTGGGTATGATGGATAGTGTCTCGGATGAGGATCGCGGTGCCTCCACCTCTACCGGAAACGCGATCCGATCTATAGACGGTGAAGCCACCGGTGCCTTTCACACGAGATACAGGTTTTAACCAAGTTTCCGTAATAAGCACAATATCTATACCTGAATTGTTCACCAACAGCATCAGCTCCTCGATCTTCTGCTGCATGCTGTAAGCATTCCAGCAGAGCACTTTCATTCCAGAGAAACTCGTCATCACGCTTATCCTTCGAGCTGCTCAATGATCTCGAGGTAGATCATAGTCTTCTCGAGCTTAGTGGTGCAAGAAGCGAACCTGGTCCGGGCTCCGATGACAAGGCGCATGATGGCGAGTAACTCGCTCTCTCCGTTTGTGAACGTGTTAATCGGGGGCGGGGGCAGGGGCTGAGCACGAGGAGGGTGGAGAGTTTGAGTAGAAAGGGGGGCTATAGGAGAGGCTGGTAGGTGAGGTGGTGAGGCTGGAGTACCGCTGGCTACCTGGCTCCACGAGCGATGGTCCATCCGGGGAGCCGGTACGCTGCGTTTCTTATGTAGGCTGGATATGTATTGTTGGCGGCGGGGGCAACCACCATAGTTGGCCGGATGAGCACCCTCGCAGTTACAGCAGGCCGCAGGGGTGTCCCGCTCTTTCTTGGGGCAGTCGGTAGTGGCATGCGCCATCAGGCACTTCACGTATCGGACTGTGTGGTTACAGTTCGCCGATGCGTGGCCAAAGTTTTGACTGCGGTAGCACTGGGTGCCTACCCTGCCACCGTTCTTGTATTTCTCCAGGCGGACGCGACAGTAGTTAATCACTGTCACTTCCGTCCGAAGAGCCTCAATGTTTGAGGCATTTGGGAAGAGTACCGTATAGAGCGGGGCACCCTTGGTTTTCATCCTGAAAACCCGGAGGGGCTTGTACCCTTGAACGGCCAGATCAGCCGCGATGTCCTCAACCGGGAGCTCTGGGAGGCCCCTGATGACGGATCGCTTGTTGCGCTCCACCTCCGCGGTGAACGTGTGGAAGGGTGCCTGGGTCTCTCTCAGGCCAGCCACGAGAGTTTTGTGGTCCTCCAACGTTGAGCAGTTGACAGCTGCACGGTCTCTGCCTCTGTAGGAGAGCGCGATGCCCGCCTTTGTAAAAGATTTGGCCAGATTTATTATCTGGCCATGTGTTTTGTCCCCTAAAGTAATGATTATTGGGGGAATCTTCGAGGTAATCCTCTTTACTGGCGCTCGGAAGCCAGGTGTTCCAGGGGCGTCTCCGACCTCCGGGAGTGCCTCGAATCTGTTTTGGTTCGGTAGCGGTTGAGCCGGGACTGGAGTTGATTGTTTAACTCCATTGCGTGGAGTGATCCACGCACTGGAGTTGCTGGTGCTGGTGTTTGCAGCTACACTAGGACAGGAGAGGGCGGAATTCTTCCTCATGGGGGTGGCTCGTGACTCGGCGTCCATTATGCGGCTCGAGTTTGTTCCCGAGGATTTCGGGACTTTTGTTCTAAGAACCACCATGTGTGTTAACAGTTAACAATTAAGCACTAAAGTTAATATTTCAAACTACATTTTAAATAATATAATATAAAGAGTACTCGTAAATAAATTTCAGAACAGGATTTTACATAATATAATAGAAAGAGACAATAAAATGAGATAGGGCGGTAACGTACTGTTGTTTAGACCTCGGCAACATGTGTTGAAGGGACAATATATACGAGAGCGGCAGGGTCTGGGAGACTAGTCGGCACAAATTCTAAGAAATTTGGGCACTATCCTGACTGACCCAAAACACTTACACTTCACAACGAGAATATATCGGCACTGTGTTAAATATTTATAACATGAAGGTTTTTTTTTTAAATACAAAACGATTTTTTTTAAACCTTATTAACGAATTAGCGGATGAGTAAAATTTACACGGCTGAGTTACACTTATAAGAAACTGTAGCAAGTATAAAAATATCTAATTAATATTATGATATTAATAGAGTTACTTCAATTTAGGAGCGGAGACTAAGGAAACGCGTGTGTCTTGTATGACATGACGAGTCGAACTCACATACGTCATCTATGTTTTCACCATTTTAATAATAAAGTTTAATGATTTCCAAACGTTCTGCAATCGTGTACCGCATCATTTTTTATTTATAGGTTATATTGATGACATATGCCCATTATAAATATTATACGTTTGACGGCTGAAAAATAGCGACAAATTTAAAATTGCTGTTGTTGCGCTACCCCGTAGTAAAAAATAAAATAAATAATTTAGAAAAAAGTGGAATCTACAAAATATGTAATTCCTGCGAGTCTGTAGATAAACAGTTAGATCATTTAATATAAGATTTTTAGGTCATAAAAGTGTTTAAAAATAAAAAGACAGCGCGATCGCAATATGCGAAAAATTTGCTGGAAATTGCTAACGAAATTAAATCAGAGAGTATTTCAATTCGATTGCATTTTTAAGGTAAAATATTGCGACACAATTTGCTTTAACAGTTATTCATAACAAAGCAGGACCGTGATACTTAAATTAATGAACAAATAAACTTGTATAATTCACCTCTTATTAACCGTTTTACTGCTGAGCTTTTTTCACATACGAGGCATATCCAGAAAGTAAGTGTACTGAATTTTTATAGGTTACAATTTTTTTTATTCAAACAAAAAAATTACGTGGTTACCGTAGTACATATGTAAGCTATTTTTCGACATAGTCGCCATTCCTCTCAATGCACGTGGTGAAGCAGGGTATCAACTTTTTGATGCCTTCCTCGAAGTAGTTTCCCGCCAACCCCTCCGTCAACTTCTCCACCGCCTCCTTTAGCTCCTCGTCGGTTGAAAACCTTTTCCCACCCATGTACAGCTTCAGGGAGGTAAAGAGATAGTAATCTGAAGGTGCTAGGTCAGGAGAATGCGCGGGATGGTTCAGGACATCCCATTTAAACGAGGCGAGCAGTTCCTTCGTGGCGTTGGCCGTGTGTGGTCTGGCATTGTCATGCAGCAGGCAGACTCCCTTTGTCAGCATGCCTCTCCTTATAACGTCCATAGATACTCATTGTTTTGTAACTCAGCCAGAGGACGATTCCTTTCATTCAAGAAAATGAACAATTTTACCACCACAGTAGCATGCTCATTTATTTTGAAACAAGATATTTCCAGCTACAATATTACGAATCAAGTCTAACATGATGTCTATACATGCAGTATCATGTTACATCCAATTCAATATTGTAAGTAATTAACTCATCCAATGCTGAGAACATGCCTAGCGTGTCCATGTGAACATCTGCTTCATGCTCAAAACACGCGCGGCGTGTCCATGCCTAAATATTGTTAGTGTATTATATCAGCATACTAGATACTCGTTCATTACTTCGGAAGATGCCGCCGCATTCGGGCGTTCTCGCGTGTGCAACGCATCGTAAAGATGAGTTTACACCCGCAGTTGTCACTGCAAGGGATATTTATTGTAGATATATTTTGTTTATGTTTTCAATTTTGAATGAGTGAATTGTGAGCAAAAAGAAGTGCCTTTTAAAAAATATATTATAGTAATTTGTGTACATAGTGATATTTAGTATCATATAAGTTTCTTTTTGATTTTACGAAAAAAATTACGTTTACCTTGAAAAATGAATCGCCCATCGCGCTCTAAAAGACAAAGGATTGAGGATGATATGGATGATTCATTTAGTGACGTTAGTGATGAGTACTGATGAGGAATTCACCATCATCGAGGACGATTCTGAATTTGAGTCAGATATTGAAAATGATGACAATATTCAAATTCAATCTGTTTCACAAACATCTGGAACACCAGACGTTAGCTCTACGCAATGGTCGAATATAAAAAAAACAACCAGCCTCTATACCATTTTCAAAAATACCCGGGCTTAAAATTGAGATGTCAAGTAAAGAACCAATAGATTATTTTGATTTGATTTTCAATGAAGATTTATACAACCTTGTGACAACCCAAACCAATGTGTATGCTGTTGAAGTATTGCCGAAATCAGAAGGTGATACAAGCAGAATCACGCGATGGAAAAATGTCACTAAAGAGGAAATGAGGGTGTGGTTGGGTTTACTACTACACGCCGGAACAATACGTTTGAACCGGTTGAGTGACTACTGGAAGACGGACTACCTATTCAATTTACCGGCATTTTCGCAATTCATGTCAAGAGATTTTTACTTATCTTACGGGCACTACATTTCAACATTAATGAGGAAGATCTATCGAGTTTGGCAAAAGTCAGGAATATTGAATTCTTGGCATTTATAAAATGCAGACAATTCACAGTAAATGTCGTATGATTTCATGTTATTTATAATCAAAAAGTTATTAGGTCCACCTCTATCATCATTCCGAGACAAACAGTACAATCAAAAACCAAGAAACATCTGCCGAAGTTTCGTGAAAAAGACACAGACAATAAAACCGAAAGTCGCAGATGTAAGCAATGCTGGGATACAGCTAAGAAAAGAAATGCTTCATTATTATTTTGTCCAGATTGTCCCACTCAACCTGGCCTTTGTTTGTTGCTAGGAGGAGCCTTGCTTCCAGCTTGACCACAAATATTGAATTATTTTTTACTTTATTAGTGTATAAACCTGACTTGATATGTATATTTTTTATTCTAAAAATGTCATAAAAACCTCCATTCAATACCAATACGGTATACTTCGAAATTGCAACATCACTCTTATCACACCAAAAAGTCACTCAAATACATTTGATAAAAATAAAAAAAGAGCGGGTATCGTACCATGGCTATTCATCCGCAAGTCAATAAGTGACAAAGCCACTGAACCATAATTCAGTCATTAAATAAAATAAAATGTATTTATAAGAACATTCCTCATATTTAATATTATATATTTAAACAAATCATTCAACAAATTATCAACAAATCATTATATATTTAAACAAATCATTTTTTAAATATTTTTTGTGACAAAATAAAAAATGTAGTTTTACACTCTTGCTTTTTGAAAAATGAATTTCTCCATAACATTAATTTAAAAATGCAATTCTACAATGGAGTTTGAGTGTTTCTCGACACTATGAGTTCTTGCAAAAGATATTAAATAACCTTTTTCTAAGAATGTCTTTACGCAATTTCCATAGATTTGAGGACTCCTATCCACTATGAATCCTGAAATGGTGTATTAAACTTCTATTGTTTGAGACTGCTTTCCACACTGTCCACAGCTGTCAAGTTTCTTTCTATTTTGAACCGTTTCATAACAATTTTTTGTACAATATCCACAGCTGTACGTCTTCTCTCCACCACGAATCCTTTCATGATAATACATACCATACAGTTTTTTTTTAATTCTTGTCACATTGCCCACAGACGTAGAGCTTCTCTCCACTATGAATTCTAATATGTTTCAGATAATATTTTCTAAGCGATTTCTTCACACAATTTCCACGGCTGTAGGGTTTTTTTCTAGTATGAATACTTGAATGGCATACTATGAGTATATTAAGTAAAAAAATAATGTTTTCGTAAAATTCATATATTTGTAGGGCTTCTCCTTTACTATGAATCCTCAAATGGCATATTGTCAACTGTGAATTCTTTCGCGAGATTTTGATTATTTTTTTCGTGAGAATGTCTTATCCCACTGTCCACAGCTGTAAGGCTTCTCTTCACTATAAATCCTTTCATTAGATTTTAAAAGGCATTTTTGTGAGAATGTCTTATCACATTGTCCAAAGCTGTAAGGTTTCACTCTACTATGATTCCTTTCATGAGATTTTAAATGACCTATTGGTGAGAATGTCTTATCACATTGTCCACAGCTGTAAGGCTTCTCTCCACTTTGAATTATTTTGAGAGGATAAAAATACATTTTTGTTAGAATCTTTTATCACATTGTCCACGGCTGTAAAGCTTCTCTCAACTATGACTCCTTTCATGAGATTTTAAATGATCTATTTGTTATAATGTCTTATCACATTGTTCACAGTTGTAAGGCTTCTCTCCACTATGAATCCATTCATGAGATTTTAAAAGGTATTTTTGTGAGAATGTCTTACCACATTTTCTACAGCTGTAAGGCCTCTCTCCACTATGAGTCCTTTCATGATCTCTTAATAAGTGTTTTAATGAGAACACCTGCGAACGATTTCCACAACCATAAGAATTCTCTCCAGACGGATTAATTTTTATGTTTTAAACTCATTTTTTGTGTAAATAACTTTTTACACTTTTTACAAGCTGCCAGGATTTTCTCCACTATGAATTCTTAATTTGCGTTTTAAATTTTAACTGTTTGAGAACATGTTTCCACAATTTTCAAAGCCATGATAACCATTTGCACTGCTTTTATTTTCAGTAAATTGGTTGCTCACATCACCTGATTCTAAAAAAATGTGAAAATTAAAAAAAATCTCTGAATTATGTATTTTTTAAATATTGATGGGTTGAAAAGATTTATTAATAAAACATTTCTCAAATTAGAGTTCTTAGATTTATACAACTTGTATTACATTTTTAACTTAAAGAAAAATTGACAGGGTTAAGATAAAAACATTTTGACTTTATTATTTGTGCTAAGGCTTAACTTGAATCCTATTTCAAACCAAATTAAAATGATGATATTGATAAGAATTTAATCAACTAGCAAAAACTTATTCCGAATACAATTCAAATATTTATACTCACTCGCTTTTGTATCCGTTTAAAAAATATCAACAGTCTCTGTGTTACTGTACCGAGCACATTCCTGTTTTATATCTGCTTCCTGTATGTCTATAGCAATATCAGGTAATACTGGCGCAGTGACCTCTTCTACAATTTCTTCTTTTATGGAAAAATCTGAATCAATTTGAAATACCAAGTTATGTGATGACTGGGCCTTAAAATCTAGGAAAAAAAAGATTTTATTGCTTCAGAAGAGTTGAAGCAATAATTTTTTTTTATTGATTAAAATCTTCTGAAACAATAAAAAAAATACTAACTTGATCAAAAAGTTTTAGGACTTTATTCATAAAATCGAAAACACAAGGTCATTCATCAAAATTGATATGGTCCCCCTTCAAAGTACTTTTTTGGGTCTCCTGCTCATTCGGTGCACGCCATTCACTCGCTTGATGTCTGGATTGCGTGTCATACTCATAAGTCCACGTCTCGTCTCCAGTGATGATCCGTTTGACAAATGTTGGGTCGGATTCGGCCTTGGAAATCATGTCTTTCGCGATTTCAACACGGTCCTTTTTTGGCATGAAATTGAGGTCTTTCGGCACCAATTATGCAGAGACACGTCTGAGGCCCAAATCACTAACCGAAATGTCTTGAGCGGATCCATAAGCGATGTTCAAGTCCTCTGCCAGCTCTCTGATGGTCAATTTGCGGTTTTCGGCCAACATTTCTTTGATTTTATCGATATTTTCATCGGTTTTCGACGTCGACGGCCTGCCACTACATTCGTTATCCTCGACCGACTCACGACCACTACTGAAGTGTTCAAGCCACTGAAAAACGTTTGATCTCGAAAGAGTATCGTTGCCGAAACACTTCTCCAACATTTCCAAGGTCTACGGACCGTTAAATCCGTTTTTCACACAAAATTTAATGCAAACTCGTTGATGCCATTTTGAAGCTTGTAAAAAATCGAAAACACGCACAAAGGTAGATGTACTCAGTACAGCGTAACTTTTACAAATGTCAAGCTATGGCGCTGAAATTTGGAGGGAAGTGTCAATGACAGACATGGTAACTTAGCGAAAAAGAATTCCAACCGGGTGACTGACAGCGCCACACGGTGGTTGGTCCTAAAACTTTTTGATAAAGGTAGAAGATGATATATCTTAAATATTATACAAAAAACGAAACTAATTTTCTTTGACTTAAACTCCATTAATAAGTCTAAGCTGGTAATAAGGCCAACACAGCACTCATAAGGCTACCTTATCTTAATATGGTACGGCTTTGCAGCAAGTATGATGTGACTCGAGGAGATTGTTTGGCAGAATGCTCAAGAATCGATGGTACAATTATTATCTGTAATAGTTCCAAGTTAGGAGCAGAATAAAAATAAGACCAAGGGATTGGTTCTCATCAGCAGAAATACCTTATTATTTATGTTCTTCAGATGATATTGATAAATTTTTTATAAGCAACTATTTATTTTAAATTTTAAATGATCTATTGGTGGTAATGTCTTTACCATATTGCCCACAGCTGTAAGGCTTCTCTCCACTATGAATCCTTTCATGACGTTTTAAAGAAGTTTTGTACGAGAATAACTTATCACATTGTCCACAGCTGTGCTTCTGTCCACTGTGGATCCTTTCATGAATTTTCAATGTGTTTTTTCTTGAAAATGTCTTATCACATTGCCCACAGCTGTAAGGCTTCTCTCCACTGTGGATCCTTTCATGTTTTTTTAAATTACCTTTTAGTGAGAATGTCTTATCACATTGTCCACAGCTGTAAGGCTTCTCTCCATTATGAAGCCTTTCATGATATTTCAAATCACCTTTTCGTAAGAATGTCTTATCACATTGTCCACAACTGGAAGGCTTCTCTCCACTATTAATCCTTTCATGATATTTCAAATCACCTTTTCGTAAGAATGTCTTATCACATTGTCCACAGCTGTACGGCTTCTCTCCACTATGAATCCTTTCATGACATTTTAAAAGGTATTTTGTTGATAATGTCTTATCACATTGTCCACAGCTCTAACGCTTCTCTCCACTGTGGATCCTTTCGTGATATTTTAAATTACCTATTTGTGAGAATGTCTTATCACATTGTCCACAGCTGTAAGGCTTCTCTCCACTGTGGATCCATTCGTGAGATTTTAAATGACCTATTTGTGAGAATGTCTTATCACATTGTACACAGCTGTAAGGCTTCTCTCCACTATGAATCCTTTCATGACATTTTAAAAGGTATTTTGTTGATAATGTCTTATCACATTGTCCACAGCTGTAAGGCTTCTCTCCACTGTGGATCCTTTCATGAGATTTTAAATTACCTATTTGTGAGAATGTCTTATCATATTGCACAAAGCTGTAAGGCTTCTCTCCACAATGAATCCATTCATGAGATTTTAAAAGTTAGTTTGTTGAGAATGTCACATTACATTGTCCACAGTGGTAAGGCTTCTCTCCACTATGAATCCATTCATGTAATTTTAATTTATCTTTTCGCGAGAATGTATCATCACATTGTCCACAGCTGTAAGGCTTATCTCCACTATGACTTCTTTCAAAGCCATGAGAACCATTTTTACTGCTTTTTTCTTTACTTAATTGGCTCCTCATATCGCCTGAATCTAAAAATATACGAAAATTAAGAAAAAATCTATAAATTATTGAAGCGTTGAAAATATTGATTTTAGTTCTCTTTGTAATAAAGCATTACTCAAATTTGAGATTTTGATTCGTACAACAATTAACTTGTATTGAATCGTTAACTAAAAAAAATATTGACAGAGTTAAGATGAAAATATTTTACCTTTATTACTAAGGCTTAACTTGAATCCTATTTCAAACCAAATTAAGAAATTTTGTTCTTCAGAATTTAATGAATTAGCGAAAACTTATTCAGATTACAATTAAAATAATTATACTCACTCGTTATTGCATGCGTGTCAGAAACATCAGCAGTCTCTGTATTATTGTCCCGAGCACATTCCTTCTTTATATCCGCTTCCTGTATGTCCATAGCAAAATCAGGTAATACTGGCGCAGTATCCTCTGGTAAATTTTCTTCTTTTATGAAAATATCTGAACAGATTTCCAATTCCAAATCATAGGATTGCCTTTGTGAACTCATTACTGAGGTAATTTCTTTATTAAATATGTCATAAGATGGCTGGGCTTTAATATCTATGAAAAAAACATACAAGTTTAAATCTCCTGAAGTAATAAAACAAATAGATAATATATTATCAACAACTCAAAACCTCGTTTCTTTGACTTTCTGTTAATAAGTCTGAACTGATAATAAGACCAACACAGCACTAATAGACCTATCTTATCTTAATATGGCATGACTTTTAAGCTTATACGATTTGACTCAAGAAGATTATAAGGTCGAATGCTACAGAAGATTGATGGTCCAGTTAATATATGTAATAGTTCCGAGTTAAGGGCAAAAGAAAAATTAGGTCTAGGATTTGGTTCTCATCAGCAGAATTACCTTATATTTTATGGTCTTCGGATGATATTGATTCATTTATTAACAGTTTCAATGCCAAGCACAAAATCATCCACATATAAATCAGTACCGCACAGGCCAGTGTGTATATATAAGTGTTAATAATATTGAGTTTATATTACCAATTCGACATATAATTTTTTTGCCAAAAATTTATATAATGAACTAAATGAAATCTGTGCATTGCGTTATATATTCTACAGTTTTTAGTGCAGTGATAACTCTGAATTCAATTAAGAGACAGGAAAAAATCGTTGAATTTGATCAAAATGAGGTATCCAACATAACACAATATCAACATAGCGTGATTTATCAACTTTTTACTTATTATAATGATTTAAATTATTTTCAAAATACAATTGTCTAAAACATTCTGGTTTAAAAGTACACACCACCTTATCCATGCCTGGTATGCAATAGGTGGTGTGTACCTGAAGGTTTAACATCACTCATACAACAAAGTTAATTGATTGTCATATCTCACATATTTATTTAATTCAACAATATGAGTTTATTAAGTTTACTTGGGTCTGTGGGGTTATCAACAAAATGTACGGGATCTGCGCTGATATCTTGCGCACATTCCTGTTTGATATCTGCCTCATGTACACTGATATCATACTGGGGGAACACTGCTGCAGTATCTCCATCTTTTGCCTTTTCTTCTTTCACCATTACATCTGCACTTTTGTGTAGCTGAGGATCCATCTATAACCTGGAAACATTCACAATAGTTTAACAATGAGTTTATAATATGTTTACTCTTTCACGTAGGAAAGCATAAAACTATATTCAATGCCCGATATAAGAAAATGAAACCTTTCCTGACATGATAGTCTTCTTTGTAATTTGACAAGACACGACTTGCTTGTGCTCCCCTGATGACGATGTGAAAACCTTGAAACCGGTAGAGGTATACTATTACATAAAATGGAATAAACAGCGTTTGATAAAACAAATTAAAATGTCTTTAAACCTCCACAAACTTAATGCCTTAACTAAAAATAATATTCTTTGTTAGTGGTGTGTGTAGATTTGTTTTCCAGAGGTCTTATATAAATATTTATGATGTTGTATGAACACTTGACACATGCATTACACTACATCTAAAGCTTAATGTGTTACTGTCACCTATCAGAAGAGTTTGAAAGGTGTTTTTTGCAATTTGTCTGGCCTCGTTAATTTTACTATTTTTCGTACCAAACATGTTTTTCTGAACATTTGCAAATTCGGAGTAGTACCTTATCTAATGGTCACAACCACTACCTTCCTATCATAACACTCAACTTATATATACTTAGTTTGTAATATTGTCATTGGCCAATAATAGCGAATTGAAATACGGTGTTAAATAACCCTTGAGGGTGTCTGCTATCATAATGCTGCTATATACATTGTCCTTTTATAACAATAAGAACAGAGTTAGAATTTAAAAGATGTCATAGTTCACAATATAAAACCATAATTAAAAACATACAATATAAAAATTCAATTATGTAACTTGCCCAATGTTGTAAAGCCGAAAATAAAAACATACAGTGATGGTGAAGTGAAAATGAAACATAACATTTATGCAGAAGCTACTGCGTGACGTGAGGATTCTTATTTAGAAAGTCATCCAATTTAAGTAAAACAAGTCCACAAACTTACAATGTTAGAAAAATTTTTCTTTAACAGATTATCAAAACAAATTAAAATAAATTTGTTGTCATTGTCGAAATCGACTTTTTTAGTGACAATTTACAAGTCTCAAGGAGTTGTGGATGCATTCTCAAGAAAGAAGTAAATTTTCTGTAATGGGAGAAAAAGCGAATCTGGCAAGGATCTCAATGCAGTTATTCACTGATTAAAATTAATTTTAAATGGAAAATGTTTGAGAAAATATATTTTTGTTTGATTTGTACAGGACTTTTTTTAAATAACATAAAAATGTAATTTTTCGTATAAAGTAAGTAGAGTTTGAACCAAACAACTTGATTTAATTGTAAAAGAGCTAATCTGCCCTCATAAGCAAAAACACAGCTAATGGGAAAAAATCTGAAAATTAACTTAGTATAAGGCAATATCCCGTATCAAATTCAGAACCATAATCCATAAGAAAAAATTCAGAAAACCATTTATTTCAACACAAAATATCGATTTATAAATTATCTTTCAAAAATCGAAGAATTTATTAAAATCGATCAATGTTTCATTAAGCAGCAATGAAAAACATGAAAGTACAGTTTTCTCAATACTTAACTTTTGCCATAAGCTGTGTTTTTGCTTAAGAGGGCAGTAATATAGTTTATGGAAAAAATTGTAAAACCTCTACGATGCACTAACAAACCGGTATCGTAGTCACGATGCGGTAAGCGCATCGTGCGACAAGAGACGACGCTCTACAAACTATGTGTATTACTTACCGCCAGGCACTGTACCCTGATTACCTACTTTGTACTGTGCCTTCTATTACACTCGTCACGGGCTATGGGCATTCAAGTCAATGACCTCAGTAAACCTTCTTCAACATAATATTATTTAAAGAAAAGAGGTAAGGTGGTTGGTTTCTGATTTTTAGTTCCGATCCTGCAGGCTGCCGCTCCTTATCAGATAAGTGTTTGGCTGATTATTTGGGTTATGTGTTTTTAACTTAAAAGAAAATTGAAGAAGATTGGCAGAGATAGATAAAAGTAATTTAGTAACAAAGAGCACTCATAATGTGATACATGGTAACTAATAAAATGTTCACCATCCCTAGAGTTAAAACCTCTTTTGCCCAAAGGCAATATGCTTATTTGGCTCCCATGACATACAATGGCGTGCCGAATTCAATAAAGGTAAAGGTAGGAAAACCATTTAGACAGTCGATCGGAGCGTGGTTGTTATTACGACAGGATTTTGAGTACTTGAGCTTTCAGGATGAATGGCATGTGGGAAGGATTTGTGTGGGCTCGTGAGTGTGGGTTTCTTCTTGTTGTTTTAATTTTTGTTTATTTCGTATTTGTGTTTCTGTGTATTTTTGTTTTTATTCTTATGATTATGTGCGGTATATTGTGGGATGAATATTTTTTTGTTTCTGGAGTGATGATGTGTGAGGAGTTTAATTTCACATGATGTTTCCAGTTGTAATTGAGTGTCACTGCTTGTCAGGTTGATGAGAAAACGCAACGGGGTTTTGTTTTTGTGTACTCAAAAATCAGAAAGAAGTATCGATATATTTTTTCATGCTAAATATCCTCAGTGAGATACAGGCAAACGCCTAGTTTACTGGGGATACGACAAATGAAAGGCAACAAACCCAGATCCATTAAAATTGTATGCCCAAATTGAATTACCTGTTGTTTTTTCGCAAATGATGTATATTTCTTGTCATGTGTAATAATAAAATAAATAAATAATAGTGCTGTGAACAAATAATTTTTAATATAAAATGTTAATTTTTTTTTGTTTATCTGAACAGAATACTGAAATGGATAATTTGTTTAAAATGTTAGTTTTAAATAGTTTTCCATCAAAAGTGAACTTACTTAAATTCGGATTTAAATGACTCATTTGACTTTAATGCAAAATTATTCATGTAATTTATGGTATTTTTTTCATAAGACCTCTATGGCACTGATGAAAAGATGGTGTTTCTTTCCTTCTTGAATAATGCCCTTGAATATAGTGAATAGATTTCAGTTTATATAAACCCTGAGATTGTGAGTTAAAGAAATGGTTTTGTTCAATGAGAATTCTTTAAATAAAGCAAAATAGGAACAGTATATAATAATCAGTTAAATGGTTACAGTAACTAACATTTTATTTAGAAAATAGAGAAAAAACTAGGAACTGCGATGTTTAATGAATATAAATTGTATTTCATATTAGTCTAACGCTACGCGCTATACGCTCACGTTGAGTTTATTTTACACATTATAAAAAAATTTGCTTAACCCGGAAAAATGATAATAAAATCCCGAGCACTCCTAGAAGATATTCGACATTTCAGCGAACTGTTAAAATCAAATGTATCCTAAAATATGATTAGTGCAAAATAATTTAAGGTATTTTAGAGCCAAACCTGCGGTAGTGATGAAAAAAATAGTCCTGTCAAGATCAAATGTGACACAAATATGACAATACAAAGCAGTGCACACTGATATAAGTAATCAGTTTGAACCGTTAATTTTATAACTCGCATAAATAGTTGGATCTTCTGATTGCAACACAATTATAGCTTTTCAAACAATGACATCCTGGAGAATTGAGGTTATTTGCCAACTATGCATACATGATTGACAGGCTGTTGAATTCCATAGATACCAAATGTTTGTTGCTTAGATATTCTTCTTCTTCAACAGTTATATATGAAGGAATATACACCAGTATCAAATGTTAGATATTGTTTTAAATTTTCAAAACATATATTGTAAAGAAATTAATATTTTGTCGCTAATTCTTTACACTCGAAATTTAAAAAAAAAATTTAACTTGAGTTAAAGTACATATCAAGTCAAGACGCACCTCAATAATATAGGGTGGCCTAACAAGAAATTAAATCAGAGAGTAGTTCAATTCCATTGCATTTTTACGGTAAAATTTTGCGACACAATTTGCTTTAACGGCTATACATAACAATGTAAGACCGTGATACTTAAATTAATGAACAAATAAACTGATATAATTCACCTCTTATTAATGTTGGAAAAAAACGGCAGCCAAAAATGATTGGCGTCTGACTTTGAAACTTGTTGGATCCTAGCTCTAGGATTAATGTGTTTACCAAATCAAACAATAAATGCAAGAAAATCTTTTTGGATGACAAAGAAACCCTTTTTGGCTTAAGCAAAAAAAACCAAGCGGTTTGTTTTAAAACCCCCTTGATATATTTCATCTTTTTCTTATTTAAGACTTGATATTTTTCATCTTGTTTTACATCAAAGTTGGGTAAAGATAATTTGATAATGACGGAATCGGTACGGACTGTCTCTTCCCTCTTCAGGGTTAGATATGGTTTCCCATATATATAGATTAATACTATTTGTGGATCGAAATAGGCACTTTTCTATTGCTTGAAGGGAACTCAGACAATCGGATAAAATTTAAGTGATTGGGATACTTGATTCTAAAGTTATGTGTAATGTCGAGAAAGACACCTCATTCATTGATAGCAAGATGAAGCGATCTGATAAAAGGTTAAATATGAGGCGGGGGATTTTATTAGGTCTTTTTTGTGCAGCTTCTTTTGTTTTAAAATAGGTAAAATGACATTATTGTAAGTTGAAGTAATATCTAAGAAAGCGACTATAAGAGTTATTTCATAAATAAATGCGGAATGAATATCGGTAGTGAGAATACCTAAATTGTCCATAGCACTGCGTGATTTACGGAAGACCAATTGATTAATATTCAGAATTATATTGTGTTCTACTAACCATTAAAGGCGGTTTTTAATAAGAAGGCATTGGTTTTTCTCCATAATTGATGCAAGGGCTATTGGTCTATAAGAATTTCCATATGAAAGATCTTGACCCCGTTTAGGTATTGGGACAGCTTTAAATATTTTCCAGGACTTTTCTTTCTCCCTCCATGCTTATTTGCTTTGAGTCGGGCGTGTAGTGTTGTACCCAAGTTTAATCGAAAGTAACGATGCAACTCAAAAATGCGTTCCCGTCTTGTGTTAACCGTGCTGTGAGCCGCTCGCAAACGTGCCAACTTTTGTTCTGCAGTCAAAAGACGTGGGACCCATCGAGCAGACATTTGAAGGGATCATAGGTCCTTTGTCATTATGGATTGATTGAGGGGATTTTGTGGAAAGGTGGGTGCGAAGTTTGTTTGCCATATGCAACAACTTAGGCTAATGATTTCACAGAGGTTAGGGTGGATTTTGATGTTGCCCGGTAAGACAAGTTCTGTTATACGGCGTTTTATATTAGTTTGCTTGATAAATTCCAGGCAGGGTTTGTCGACTGCCGTATGGCGCCCACCGCATTTAATACATATTGGAGCCGTCACCGAGGTGGGATTAGCCACATTTAAAGCAACGTGCAGATGAACCGCATTGCTGCTTCGTGTGTTCGTATCTTCAGCCCTGGAACCACTCTCTTTGGTTAGGAAATAATACTTTTCTACCAGTAGCGGCTGGCTCATTAGTGCTCTCGTGCGCCGAACTACTGAATTTATATAACAATGAACACCTAAAGAAGTATAGCGAAAATGTATATTATCATAACAATATTTATGAAAAATAATATATATTTATGTCGACATGGTTCACTACAATATGCAACTCGATTTATTAGAGCTCATTTGTAGTATACATGTGTTCTGCATCTGGACGCAATCTGCGAGCATGTTGGAGCTCGAGCGTTGGTTTTTGAACGAGCCCCGAAAATTATACAATTCCCTTGAAATTAAAAGAGAACAGAAAATCTTGAGACAGCTATATTTGAATAGGGATTTCTAGGAATTTTTAGTGTTCGTAGTGCGTGCACGAAATATCCGAGTGATCCCGGAAACACCCGAATGGTGCGTATGACAGTTCGCTGGGATAGTAATACATCAATTTAAAGTTTTTTTGAAATATGACCACCACAGAGAAGGGATGATTTGTTCCTAGCGTTTAAACCAGAGCGTCTTTTTAGTACATATATCTTTGCGAGTATATGTCTCCAAATTAACAAACGTTTTTGCTTACCTAAGTCGGTACCGACTTTCTTCCTTTATTGTTTTGTTTAGTTAACTCGTAATAAATTCCGTTTTCGATTTCAATAATATTTTTGCAGTTTCGTCACGTGGCTATACGCTTCTCTAACTATCTATATAATATTACGAGCCATTTGCTTTCGAGTATTTATTGTGCTTGTTTGCGTAAATGTTTTCAAAAAATTCTACCACACTGTGATATTTTATTCAAACAATTGCAATTTAAGAACTAAGATCCCGTTATAATTCGTAACAATATCAGTGAGTTTGAAAAATATGCGGAACTCCACGGAAAATTTTCTTGGACCACCGACTGAACTAATAAAAACCTCGAAGTCAAGTTATTTGTAAAGAAGTCTGCGATACAATTTTGTGTGAAATGAAACAACGTTTTGCATTCAGTAATCACCTAACTGCAGCAAAATTATTTTATTTTGACGGTAAAAACATACGATTTTTTAAATAAAGTTCAATTCAATGGTGAACTCAGTGCAATTTATGCTCGCGATGATTTTGCCAATGCTGAGGGCGCTTTGTCTATTTTACAACTTTTTTATAATACTGGTTTACTAGAAGATTTTTCTCAGATTGTTAAGTTACTTAAACTCGTATGCACTATTCCAATAACTTATGTTGAGAGTGAAAGGTGTTTCTCTACGTTAAAAAGGATAAAATCATTTTTGATAGATACAATGAGCCAGGAGAGGACAGGGCAGACTGAACGCTTTATCAATATTAAGCATTGAAAAAGAGCTAATTCAGTCTATACCTGATTTTAATAAGAATCATTGGGTCTTCGCTAAACAAAAAGATCGGAGAATAGAACTTCTTTATAAATAGGCATATCACACCATCTGAGTTGGTTATCGTACGGCTTTTGACTTTCTCGACTCTTCCGTACTTCCAAGTTTTCTCGGAATTCTCCCCCTTTCCACTCAACCGGGATTCCTTATATGAGGCAAATTATGGTGACGATGAAAGAATAAATAATTTAGTCATTAAATTCAATAAAATTTATTTATAAGAACATTCCTAATATTTAATATTATACATTTAAACAAATCATTCCGGTGGCTTTTTAAAAAAAAAAATTCTCGTTCTTCAATTTCTTGGAAATTTTCCAGAAAAAAAAGCACATTCTAGATATTTCTTTAAAAGTATCAAAGCTTAAGGGCTACATAGTACAAAATTGCCAATAATTCATGCTGTTTTATTTATAACAAAAATAATATCAATCCAGCCGGTATGCAGAATAGTACAACATAATACAGGCTATTAATAGAAAAAAATCATATGAAACAACAAAATATAACATCTGAATTTTTTTTTGAAAAATGAATTTCTCGATAACATTAATTTAAAAATGCAATTATACAATGGAGTTTGAGTGTTTCTGGAAACTATGAGTTCTTATATAAGATATTCTTTCTTTCTTTCGATGGTCTTACTGCCCATATCGAGCTTTGGCCTCTGTCAATCTTCACCTCCAACTCCTCCTGTCTTCCGCCACGACCCTCCAATCCTGCACCTGCAGCAGCCGGGCTGCGTCCCTCTCAACTCTATTCACCAGGTTTCGTCGTCATTCACGAGGCCCAGGATCCTACGTAGTATCCTATCCTCTTCTCTCGAAGGCATCTAGCAACTCGACGGGTTTTGCTGTCAGTGTCTATGTTTCGCATCCATATTCCACCACTGTTCTAATAATTGTTTTGTATAGGGTGACTTTGGTTTTTTTGTGGACACTTCTGGACTTGAATACCGGCAGTAGGGAGAAGAATGTTTTGTTTTCTGTTATGATTCTTATCTTAATCTCAGCATGCTCCTTATTTTTCTTCATTGTAATTGAACCCAAGTAGATGAATTCATCTACTACCTCAAAGTCATATTTATTCTTGAATCTAATGTAACCTTTTGGACCATTGTCTATTCTCCTACTCTGTTTCATGATTTTTTTCTTATTTTCATTAATTTCGACTCCAACTTCTTTGGTCGCTATCTCCAAGCTTTCAAATGCTTGTATGGCTGTCAGGGGTCTCCCTACTTATCTGAGGTCATCTGCATACCCAACTACCTGGCTGTTTTGGGAGCATATATTGGTGTTTGCATTATTATGGTGTGTCTTTCTGATGGCATATTCCAGACTCAGATTGAAAAGTGTAGGGGCCAGTTTGTCCCCCTGTTTGAGACCCTGAGATATGATAAGCTCATCTGTGAGCTCTCCTCCTATCTTAACTCTACACTTTGTGTTACTCATTGTAGCCCTTATAAGCCTTTCTAACTTTGTGGGTATATTAAATGTTAAAAGTATGTCATACAGTTTTTCCCTAATAATGTTGTCATAGGCCTGCTTGAAGTCTATGAATAGTTGATAAATGTCAACATCGAATTCCCAGAATTTGTTCAGGATCTGTCTTACTGTAAATAATTGATCACTTGTTGATCTGTTCCTTCTGAACCCGACCTGATACTCTCCTATAATGGCCTCTGCCAAATGTTCAATCCTCTCCTTCAGTATAATAGTTAGTATTTTGTACGTTGTGCTCAACAATGATATTCCTCTGTGATTTTCACATTTCAGTTTGTCTCCCTTTTTAAGTATCGGACATATTATGCTCAACTGCCAATCCTTCGGAATCTCTCTCTCTCTCTCTCTCTTTGAATAATGGCCGTGAACTCCTATATATGAAGGAGTATACGCCAGTGTCCAGTGATGTCAGCTTCATAGTATCTAGGTAGTTCTATTCATATGGGCGACAAAACACATCAAGCAACTCGGCCCAGGACTACTGTAATCTAGTGAGATACTATGGAGTTAAACTATTTTACAACTAAACTACATAGTTTACAACTAAATGAATATTTACAATAAGAAGATAGTTAATTGTATGTGAGCGAGCGAATGATTTAATTTCCTATCGATATTTATCATATATATTATACATATATTTTATTACAGGTTAATTTTGTTTTTGTTAATAAAATGAGTGATGTTATTCAATATGGAAATTTTATTGAGGCTCAACAGGTGGGGAAGATTTGCGGGGAGTAATATTTTTGTTTGTTTTTTAAAGGTCAAAGGGAAAGTATTCAGAGAACATGAGAAGAAGATATGTTCAAGATCTCCCTCCTCCCGGCCACACTCACATAAAGAAGAGTTCCTTATATGTAGTCTGGCCAGGTGGACAGGGGAACAGCAATGTCCAAAGCGTATTCGGCTTATAGTTGTCGCTTCTCTCCGAGTGCTTCTATAATTGGAAAACCAGGGTTTGATTGGAATGTAGGGTTGAATTGATGCATATCTTTTTCCCCTAGTGCGGTTCGAGGCATTCCAGTAATTTGTCCATTCCTCCATCATCGAAGAGCGCGCCAAAGGTAATAAGTCTTGTGCAGATGTGTAATTATATTTGTCTGTATTTCCTGAAGATGTTGCCTCTTTAGCTAGAGTATCTGCTTCTTCGTTACTCGAAATGCCTCGATGACTAGGAACCCAAGCCAGGGCGACATCAAGGCCCGCCTTTTCAAGGTTGTATATAGTTTCCCTTATATTAAGTGTTATACTATTTGGGGATCGAAATGGGTTCTTTCCTATTGCTTGAAGGGAACTTAGACAATCGGATACAATTAAAGTGTTTGGGATACTTAATTCTAAAGATGTTTGTAATGCTTCCAAGATTGCCAATGTCTCACCAGTGAATGTAGTTGAAAATTTGGGTAGTTTAATTTTTTTCTTGATATTTAAGCTTTCGCAATATATTGCTATTCCTACATGTTCCTCATTAGCAATCTTGGATGCGTCTGTGTAGAAGACAGTCCAGTCACTCCAATGGGTGTTAATGTGGTTGATGAAATCATAATTGGCGTGATTATTCGACTTATCAATACCAAGGGATTCAACAATGCGTGGATTTATAATTCAAGCTTGAAACGGGGTGCAGTATAAAGGAGGAATAGGTGTTTTTTGGACTACCACATTCAACGATGAGAATTTACGATAGCTTTGTATTAAAGGGGGGAGTGTTTTGTTTCTCCAAAATATGTTTGTGAGAATGAGATCTGAAAGTGATTTCAATTTACGCAGAAGGGGTGGGATGTTGTTTTGTATATATTGAGGAAGTATCGGGTACCTAAGAACTGTCTTCGGAAGCAGAGCGGTGGGTCCACACATATCAACCTGTAGGGCATTTGTCGGCGTAGATTTCATAGCTCCAACTATAATTCGAACGGCCTGAAATTGAATAAGGTCTAGTTTATGGAGGATATATTTGAAGGTAGGGTCCAATAAGAATGACCCATAATCAAGGTGGCTTCTGATGAGGGCGGTGTATAGAAGTCTCAAAGTGGTTGGGTGTGCCCCCCACCAGACTCCTGATACTGCGTGAAGAATATTTATGTTTTTTTGGCAGGTTGATGTTATGTTTTCAGCGTGATTTTTCCAAGATAACCTGGAGTCGAATGTCATTCCGAGGAATTTGTGTGAACTGTGGTTAAGAATGGGGACATTGTCAATATAAATATTAGTGGTAGGCAGTTGCCTTTTCCGCGAGAACACGACAATAGAACTTTTGGAGGAGGAAATATCTAATCCATGGTTTTTGAGCCCCTTGGAGAGAGAGTGGAGGGAATTGTTTAATATTTTTTCTGCTATTTTAAAGGATTCATTGGACGCGTAAACCACGATATCATCTACATATTGTAATATGACGGTATTGAGGGGAACCAGGTGAGCAAGATCTGCCGTATAAATGTTATAAAGGAGGGGGCTAAGGACTGATCCTTGCGGGAGACCCCTCCAAACGGTTCTTGTGAAAGACACCTCCTCCACTGATAGAAAGATGGAGCGTTCTGATAAAAGGTTAAATATGAGGTGGGTGATTTTGTTGGGTATTTTTTTGTGTAACATCTTTTGTTTTAAAATATGTAAAATGACATTGTCATAAGCTGAGGTAATATCTAAGAAAGCGGCTATAAGTGGTTTTTGATAAGTAAATGCGGAATGAATATCAGTAGTGAGAATAGCTAAATTATCCATAGCACTACGTGATTTACGGAAACCAAATTGATTAATATCCAGAATTTTATTGTGTTCTACAAACCATTCAAGGCGGTTTTTAATAAGATGTTCTGTGATTTTTCCCAAAGTTGATGCAGGGGCTATTGGTCTATAGGAATTTCCATCTGAAAGATCTTTACCCATTTTAGGTATTGGGATAATTTTAAATATTTTCCAGGACTTGGGAATTTTTCCTGTATTAAAAATGCAATTGACCAGTGTTAGGTAATATTTCCTGGTGTAGGGTAGGGTTTTCACTAAAAAGGAATATGGGATGTTATCCAACCCTGGAGAGGAGTCCTTTAGGCTGGACAAAACCATGTTGAGTTCATTTTCTGTGAAGGGCGCATCTAGAGGATGATTATGAGAGGTGAGAAAGTATGTATATGGCACGTCATATTGGGTTGGCGATGAAGAAGGAGCAATTTTATTCAAAAAGGTGTGAACCCAACACTCTGTTGGTATTTTATGTAAGCGGGTAGAGTAGATGGACCTAAATTTCTTCACATTCTCCCACACTGTTGATATTGGAGTTTCTGGCGAAAGGGTGTGACAAAACCGTATCCATCCAACTTTCTTCTTCTTAGAAAGCAAGCGTTTTGTGACGGCTTGTACTTTACGAAAAAGGAGGAAGTTTGTCTCTGTCATGTTATTTTTATAGGATTGGTATACTTTTTTCCGGGATTTAATTGCATTTGAACACTCTTCATCCCCCCATGGAGGGGGTTGTGGCTTAAAGAAGTGAGGTTTTTTAAGGAGGATCGAGTAGTGAGCCGCCTGGATCATCAACTCCACGAATTTATCATACAGAGTATGAAAATTTTTATGTGTCGGCCATTCTAATTGTTGTATTGAGGCATCGAGGGAGTGGGAGAATTTGTTCCAATTGGCTTTACGGGTGTTAAATTTATTACAAGTGGGGTTAATGAATGGGGGGTGAGGTGATGGAAATGTAATGATTATGGGGAGGTGATCACTCCCGTGGGGATCAGGCACTACATTCCACGATAGCGTAGGGGCTAATGTAGCTGAACGTATGGATAGACCTATTGCGCTTGAACTTTGATTCGGCGGTGTTAAGCGGGTGGGTGATCCGTTATTCAGTACGCAAAGTTCAAAATCGTCCAGAATATTCATAATTTCGGCTCCAAATCTACATGCTCTAGGTGATCCCCATAGCGTGTGATGGGAGTTCATATCCCCAAGTAAGATGATGGGATGAGGTTGTGTTGATATTATATTTCTAAGTTGTGAGATGATGATGGATGACGGGCGCGGGATATAAATTGATATATACGTAATATTCTGGACTCTCGCAGCGACTGCATTGAAGCTGGCGTCCCGAGAACCCAGAACCACTTGCGTATATGGAATGGATGATAAGATGAAAAGAGCTGCTCCACCCCTTCCATCCGCCCTATCGTCCCGTAGCCACGAGTACCCGGGAACATTAAATAATGCCCCCGGAGATAGCCATGTCTCCGAGACGGCGGCCAAAGATGGGCAGAACTCACCTAGCATCAGAAGAAATTCAGCCTTGTTGGAGGGGAGGCTACGACTATTCCATTGCAATATTCTTGATGATAGGTGAGATTTTCTTTCGGCCATTTTTAATATTTAATTAAGGGAGGTCGGTCCGGACCTTCCTTGAATTGCATCTGTTTCTTCAGATGTGTTAATTTGGTAAGTTAAATTTTGTGTTTCGTTTAATATTTCTTTGGCAACGTTGGATGGTATATGAGGAGAATTGTATATAAAACCAGAGATGAGTGATATGAGTTTATTTAATGTTGAAGAAATGTTTGTATCTAGTGATTGTGCAGTGATTGGAGTGTCTCGAGGGAGGCCACATCCATTAAGAAGATTTGTGTTTGGACGCCATAAGAGGCCCTCAATCTCCCTCTTCGTCGAAGGAGTGATATGAGGGCGAAAAGTGGGACCTGATGGTTTGGTGGCATTTATCATTTTGGTTTCCACGACTTATGGTGGTCAGCAGAGGGTGTATTTTGGGAAAGTGGGTGCGAGATTTGTTCACCGTGTGCCGTAACTTCGGCGAAGGATTTCACAGAGGTTGGGGTGGATTTGGATGCTTCCTGGTAAGACATATTCTGGTCAGTCATAAGGCGTTTTATGTTTGTTTGTCTAGTGAATTCCGGGCAGGATCTATCCACTGCCGTATGACGCCCACCGCATGTAATACATGTTGGAGCCGTTACGGAGCAGGTTTCACCGAGGTGAGATTGGCCACATTTGAAGCAACGTGCAGATGATCTGCATTGTTGCTTCGTGTGTCCAAAACGGAGGCACTGGTAGCACTGTATGGTTGGGAAATAGTACTTTTCTACCACTAAAGAGCTGTAGAAAGCATAGACCCTCTGAGGTAGGACCTGTCCGTCAAAAGTTAGTACCGCTGTTTGTGTAGGGACCCATGTCACACCATCTGAGTTGGTTATTTTGCGGTTAAGTCTTCTGGCTTTCTGGACTCTTCCATAGCCATCCGGTACTTCCAGGTTTTCTATCATTTCCTCCTCCTTCCATTCAACCGGGATTCCTCTTACGAGGCCCATTTTGGTGACCATGAAAGAAGGAATAAATTTTTTAAATCCATACTCGGCAAGGGCTCCATTTTGAAGGAAATTATTAGCTGATGGGAATTATTCGAAAGCTACAGCCAATCTATTTCGGCCTATTAATTTTATGCTGTTTCTTGGCGAAATGTCCGGAATTTTTTTTTTAAGAAACATCCCAAAGGAAATTGAGTTGATGGATGTTCCTGGTGACTCTGAAGTTTTTTCTACATGTACCACGTAAGGGGATCGGTCATGTTTGCCGTATTCCCTTACCTGGGGAGGAGACAGGGTTGTAGGGGGTATAGGTGAGGATGTTGTAGGGGTTGTGACTGTTTGAGGTATTTCAGATGGTACATTAAGAGGGATTATCTTTCTTTCCGGTGATTCTTGGCGGCTCCCTGGCTTTAGGTTCCTCGATCTCTTTCGTTTGGTTTTATTTTTCACTTCTGTGAAGGACGAGACCGGGATTTCCTCTTCAGTCAACAGCTCACTATCAGAGTTTAAATCTGGTGGTTTGGGATCAGGAGGTTTGTGTGGAATCATTTTACCTACGTACTAAAAAAAAAGAAAGAGAAAAAAAAACGACAAGAGGAAAAAAAAAATTAAAGAGAGAGAAAAAAACTACCTACCTTCGGATCTACGATGAAATCAACCACAAATATGTACACAATCTAAGTTAAAATACAATACGTATATGAATAATGGTAGTATGAACGATTATTTGTTATATGATTTAAATTAAGATGAATTTAGTGTAAAAAAAGTTAGTATTTTTTTTTTAACCGACAATCTACAACTTTCCCGGGCCGACGACCAGAGACCCCCTGCGGCTTTGGAAATTGTAAAAGGTTTTTTCTATGGTGTTTATCTGTCAATAAAATCATTTGGCAATAGCGTCTTATCCTTCATACATAGGTGTTTACGCCAATTATTCAAGAAGAATAACTGTTAATAAAGCATCACTTGACATTGGCGTATATTCCTTCATATAGAGGAATTCACGGCCATTATGCAAGGAGCAGACACCGCGTATCTGGCGAATACTCCATACCTTACGTTCACGGCCAAGGTGAAGTCACTGCGTATACCCCATCAGATATAGGAATGCATGCCCATTATTCAGAAAGAATATTGTTATTCCTGTCGAATTGATCAGTCCATTAGGTATTGAAAATATGCTATTTATTTTGTCAATATTTTCGTTTTTGTGAGTTGATCATGTTATTGATTTAGAGCGGTGCTCCGCAACCTTTTCTCACCTACGAGACACCAAAATTCTTCCTAGAATTCCGCGGCACACCAAAATCTAAAATATATAAGTATTAAATTGATACACAAATTTTACGATAAATTTTTGTTTTTTATTTGAAAAGTATACATACATAAAACTATTACATATTTATTTTTACGCAATCTTAATAATTATTATAAAATAATAATTAATTAATGTGATACCTGCGCTTGTTTCAATGAACACACAAGTTTTATATTCCGCTCGAGTTTTGATAGCGCAACCCGAAGTTGTCGGTCAAGATCTTTTAGGCATGACCGCTTATCATTTTTAATTAATACAAGAGTTGAAAAACTTTGCTCACATAAATATGTCGTCGAAAATGGGAGTAGTGTTAAGATTGCTTTGACGGGAATGCGAGGATATTCTTTTTTAACGTAAATCCAGAAAACATCTAATGGAACTTCGGAGAAGTGAAGTTTTAAAGTCATGTCATTATTTAAATCTGTAAATTCCTCTCGAATTTGCAGAGGCAGTGCTTCCGTAGAATTTATTGCATCGGTTGCAAAAGGATTTCGTATCCAATCGTATTGTTCCGTATTAATGGAATAAAAATATTGATCAAATTTATGCTGAATCATACTTAAATGTTGTCGGGCCAGATCCACAATTGATTGTTTGTTTTCAATTGTACTATGGTTGATCCTTTGGTACATTTCCAAACATTCTTTTTGCAACTCTTTCTGCCAAAGTTTGCGTTTTTTTTTCAACCCTTGTAATTTGTCAGAGCATGTCGATATATTCTCATTTCGACCTGGCATTTTTTTATTAAGTTCATTCAAATGCTCGAATATATCAGCCATGTATGCAAGTCTGGCTGTAATGCTATCCGCTATCCAGTAAGCACCATCGAGGTGCTGGTATAGTTCGGGCATATTTTGATCTAAAAGAAACTCACGCACCTCGTGACGAAGCTCAAACAATCTAGCCAACACTTTGCCTCGGGATAGCCAACGAATTGCAGTATAAAACAATGAGGATTCATATTCGGTTCCCATTTCTGCACAGAGTATTTCAAAGATTCGCGAATGTCTCTTGATATAATTATGTTTACGATTTAAATCCATTCATTCATCGTGTTCAAAAGTTCCTCCGGCAAATTCTTGACCATCGATGCTTCTCGATGTATGCAGCAGTGTGGAAATTTTAACGTCGGATTTTTTTGTTTTACGCAAGAGACCCCTTTTTACTACCCGTCATTGCCGCAGAGCCATCCGTGCAAACAGCAATGCAACTGCTCCATTGAATATTATATATTTTGAAGAAATCATCAGTTACTTGAAAAATTTCTTCACCGGTAGTTCGCTCTGGAACCTCCTTACAAAATAAATAATGTTCTTTAATAAAGTCCTCGTCAACAAAACGTACAATAGCTATCAGCTGTGTTTTATTTTTTATATCGGTTGTTTCGTCGATCTGAAGCGTTAATTTTTCAGCCAATAACAGTTTTCTAATCAGTGTTCCTAAAATATCGCTTGACAAATCGTGAATACGTCTTTTAACAGTATCGGCAGACGACGAAACTTTATTCACTTCCTTAACTTCATTGGGCCCAAGCATAAGTCGAACAATTTCCATGCATGCTGGTTTAATAAGTGTTTTGCCGATAGTATGTGGTTTCTTCTGACGTGCAATTAATTTTGCAACATAGTAGCTAGCTTCTAAGGCCTTTTCAGAAACTATAACGGTCGATTTTATAAATTTCTTCTGTTTTTTATTTTGTTTTAAGCACCTCTTAAAATATTGTCTGTCTTCGTTGGCGTAGCTGGGATGGTTTAAATATAGATGGTGATTTAATTTACTGGGTACTATTGACTCGTATGATAGCTGTTCGCCGCAAATGATGCACTGTGGCTTTGGAGCCGTTTCGTCACCACACCACGAGAATCCATATTTAATATAGTCTTCGTCGTTCTTTCTTTTCACTATCTTCTTTGGTTTTTTGTAACACTCGTGCTTGGTTCTTCATCATCTGTACGTGAAGACGGATCTTTTCGTTAATGGTAGAAACTTGTTTATTTAACTTTGTGTTGTTAAAATAGTGACAGCTCTGCACACGACAGTAATGACGTACGAGTGAACGTGATGTAACGCGTGCAAATGTAGTATAACGCATGCGCATGAGTCTACAGTGACGCGCATAAGGGTAATTTTTCTTTGTCTATGACTAATTTGGTGCGGCCATGGTGTGTATAAAGCACACTACGCAGTTTTCAACAGTTGGCACCAGGCGCTGGGGAACCATTGAAAAATTATTTAGTTATAATAATTATTCTATACTACATTTTGAAAAATAGACAATATTATGAAAACTAATTCGTCATTGTGTATTAAATACATAATGAAAAATTGTAAAATGTCAAACACATTGAATTTGACTGCGGCACACCTGTATCCGGCTTATGGCACACCGGTTGCGGAGCACTGATTTAGAGGTTTATTCTGATCGCTTCACAGTGATAGTATATCGGTGTGCGCTGCTTGATAAAGTGACATTTTATGTTTTAAAAGGCACACTTTTACCCCAGTTCATTTTGACAGTTGATCTGCTGGGATAGCGTTACATCAGTACAATAGAGGTTTTACACTTTTTTCCATAAACTACGAGTATATTAGTTCTTTTACAATAAAATCAAGTTGTTTGGTTCAAATTCTAATTAGTTTATACGAAAAATTACATTTTTATGTTATTTAAAAAAAATCATTTACAAATCAAACAAAAATATATTTTCTCAAACATTTTCCATTTAAAATTAATTTTAATCAGCTGCATGGAGATCCTCTCTATTTTCAGGATGAAAGGACTAGATTGAATGGAAAAAATTACTGTTCACTAATATCTTCTTTGCCAGATATGCTTTTTCTCCCATTACAGAGAATTTACTTCTTTCTTGGGAATGCTGCGAGCTCTCTTGAGTGGGGATGACAATTTCCCAATGTTTTCATTTTCGGCTTTACAGCATTGGGCAAATTGCATGATTGAATTTTTGTATTGTATGTTTTTAATTATGGTTTTATATTTTGAACAAATACTATGCTATCTGTTAAATTGTAACTCTGTTCTTATTGTTACAATGTATATAGCACCATTAAGATAGCAGACACCCTCAAGGGTTATCTAACTCTGTTTTTCACTTCGCTATTATTGGCCAATGACAATATTACAAACTAAGTATATATAAGTTGAGTGTTATGATAGGAAGGTAGTGGTTGTGACCATTAGATAAGGTACTACTCCACATTTGCAAATGTTCAGTAAAATATATTTGGTAAGAAAAACAGTAAAATTAGAATTAGGCCAGACCAACTACACAAACACCTTTAAAACTCTTCTGATATGTGACAGTAACACATTAAGCTTTAGATATAGTGTAATGCATGTGTCTAGTGTTCATACAACATCATAAACATTTTTAAAAGACCTCTGGAACACAAGTCTCCACACAACACTAGCAAAGATTATTAAATTATTTTTAGTTAAGGCATTAACTTTGTAGAGGTTTAAAGACATTTTAATTTGTTTTATCAAACGCTGTTTATTCCATTTTATGTAATGGTATACCCCTACCGGTTTCAAGGTTTTCACCTAGTCATCAGGGGAGCCCAAGCAAGTTGTGTCTTGTCCAATTACAAAGAAGATTATCATGTCAGGAAAGGTTTCATTTACTAATATCGGGCATTGAATATAGTTTTATGCTTTCCTACGTGAAAGAGTAAACGTATTATAAACTCATTGTTAAACTATTGTGAATGTTTCCAGGTTATAGATGGATCCTCAGCTACACAAAAGTGCAGATGTAATGGTGAAAGAAGAAAAGGCAAAAGATGGAGATACTGCAGCAGTGTTCCCCCAATATGATATCAGTGTACATGAGGCAGATATCAAACAGGAATGTGCGCAAGATATCAGCGCAGATTCCAGACATGTTGTTGATAATCCCACAGACTCAAGTAAACTTAATAAACTCATATTGTTAAAATAAAATAAATATGTGAGATATGACAATCAATTAACTTATGTTGTATGAGTGGTGTTTAACCTACAGGTACACACCACCTATTCCATACCAGGCATGGATAAGGTGGTGTGTACTTTTAGGCCAGAATTTTTTTGGCATTTTTATTTTAAAAAATATTTAAATCATTCTAACTAAAAAGTTGATAAATCACGGTATGTTGATGTTCTGTTACGTTGTTTACTTCATTTTGATCAAATTCAATGATTTTTCATGTCGTCAGCAGGTATATAATATAGTCAGCAGGTATATAATATAGTCAGCTTTGTACTGCGTATGGTATCTACCTCCATCTGCGTGTGCCCAGCTTTGTACTGTGTATGGTATCTACCTCCATCAGCGTGTGCCCAGCTTTGTACTGCGTATGGTATCTACCTCCATCTGCGTGTGCCCAGCTTTGTACTGTGTATGGTATCTACCTCCATCAGCGTGTGCCCAGCTTTGAGATATTTTTGCTCAAAAATCATATTTTTTTCTAAAGCCAATTCCAGGAGGGCATTAGGCATGACAGCAGATCTATTCTGGTAGCAACATCCATCACTCCAAATAATAATTTATTGAGCATTCGTTTTCTGATGTGCCCTTAAATGTTGCAGCAAAATAGAAGTAAATACATGGATATGGCTTTACAAACCACCGTTACCTTCGTGCCATACATAGCAAAGCACTTCTTTTGTATTTATATTGAAATGCGTATAGTTATGTACTTTGAGTTTAGTCTTGTAATATGTTGCAGAAGCTTGAATTCTCGGACATAGCATTACAGCTTGAACATCTTTAGTAAAAAAAGTATTTGGGTCAACTTGGTCTTTATCATTATTGTTCTCTTGTCTGGCTTTATCCTTTTCCTTTAAATGTTCAGCATGTTTCTCTGCACTGACATTCCCATTCTTAAATGCCACACATTTATTACATTTACATTGATATTTTCGGGGTTTAAAAAGCGCTAAATATAACTTCTTAAATTTTCAGCAATACGACGCTTTATCGATTTTTTTTTGTTGTTTCTTGCACAAAATTGCATGTATTCTTCAAACAGATCTCCCGTTATACTCTGCCATGTTGACTCCAAACAGATCTCCCGTTATACTCTGCCATGTTGACTCCAAACAGATCTCCCGTTATACTCTGCCATGTTGACTCCAAACAGATCTCCCGTTATACTCTGCCATGTTGACTCCAAACAGATCTCCCGTTATACTCTGCCATGTTGACTCCAAATAGATTTTTGACGATGAAGATCGGCAGTACTGTGCTTCGATTTTGGGTAAGGATTCAAAAACTCGTTAATGCTACTTTGGTGGTCACTGTCTCCGAGAATCTCGGTTACTGAAGTGCCCGAGCTCGTAGATGGCACTGCTTCAGATTGAGATGGTATTGTAAGGCAATCACGCAACTGTCTCTGTCCAACAGCCAAAGTTCTCAGAAACATTGTTTTGCACACACGGATCCTTCTAGGAATGTTTTGCGATTGTATTAATAAGTAGTACTTAAAAGATGTTTGTTTATTGGAGTTTTCAGCATTAGAAGAGTGACGATGTTTCGGTACAGATTTGATTACTAGGCTCTGTACGTAGACTTTTCTTGCATTCCATCATTTAACTTTTAAGAATGTTTGAAATATTTGCTGACAGTCAGCTTCAGTCAAAGTTACATTATTCAAACAGTTGTTGTGGGCTCCTGTGCTGGGAAGTACGAGTGTCATCTAGAAAGTAAGGTTAAAAGGACTCCTGAGGCCGGGGGAAATTTTTTGTTTTAAAGTTGGCGCACCTGGCGTATAGGGGGATCCTGATGGTCAGTTTGTTTGGTCCCGCTTGTTTGTCGGCCATTTTTTTTCAGTCACAGTAAATTCTTCCGATGGAAAGGTCGTCGCGCGCTCCCGCCACCTCCCGTCCGTGCGAGATCCGCGCGGTAATCCGTTTTTTGACTTTGCAGAACAATACCACCGCGAATATCTATCGGAAGCTCGTGGAAGTTTATGGTAGTTATGTGATGAGTCGAAAACATGTCACGAAGTGTGTTAGATTGTTCAGAGAAGGCCATACTGATACGACGAGGCAAGGCAGTGATTTCTGACGAACTTGTGCAAAAAATTGAAGAACAAGTGCGAAATGATCAGGAGGTCGAGGAAGCTGTGAAGACGTGGCTGAAAGAGCTGGCGGCGGAGGTCTATGACACTGGCATACAAACGCTGGTGCCCCGACTACAGAAATGTCTCGATCTCGACGGCGATTACGTTGAAAAATAGTTTCATATATTTGTGAAATATCCTGTGAATTTCAATTAAATACAAGCATTTTTCGATCCTACATAAATGTTGTAAACTTCTTTTCTGGATGACTGTCATATTATGACCGTTACATTTTGCCTTACAGCTGTGGACAATGTGATAAGACATTCTCAAATAAAAGTAATTTGAAATCTCATGAAAGGATTCATAGTGGAGAGAAGCCTTACAGCTGTGGCCAATGTTATAAGACATTCTTACGAATAGATCATTTAAAATCTCATGAAAAGATTCATAGTGGAGAGAAGCTTTAGAGCTCTAGACAATGTGATAAGACAGTTTCACGAATAGGTAATTTAAAATCTCATGAAAGGATTTATACTGGACGGAAGCCTTAAAATCTCATGAAAGGATTCACAGTGGAGAGAAGCCTTTCAGCTGTGGACCGTGTGATAAGATATTCTTACGAAAAGGTGATTTAAAATCTCATGAAAGGATTCATAGTGGAGAGAAGCCTTACAGCTGTGGACAATGTGATAAGATATTCTCACAAAAACATAAATTAAAATCTCATGTAAGAATTCATAGTGGAGGGTAGCCTTAAAGCTGTGGACAATGTAATAAGACATTCTTACGAAAAAATAAATTAAAATCTCATGAAAGAACTTACAGTTGAGAGAAGCCCTGCAGCTGTAGACAATGTGTGAAGACATTATCTTATATAATGCTAATTTAATACGCCATCTGAGGATTCATAGTGAATGTAAGCCCTACAAATGTATGAATTTTGCGAAAACATTATTTTTTTTTAACTTAATATGCCATTTAAGTTCTTCTCTAACACATATGATATCTTGGAAACACATTCGAATAAATACACATAGCTGTGCGGGTGCGGTGATATCCGTTGATTGATCGAATTGTAAGGATAGGAACCTGCACCTGCATTCATTCATATTTTCTTTCAGTATCTCTTCTAAATGTTTACTCATCGCTTCTGTTCTACGCATAACGGTGTTTCGTGACAGTGGCATTTCTTTAATGGAAGCAATTATTTCAGATTTATTTTAAAAATGTTGAAATAATAATTATCCAGCTTTAATACGAGTATAACTCTCCTTCCATATTTCGCCGTCTTCAAATGGCTTCTTATGTTTCAATACAATTTCAGCTACCTCGAATGAGGCCATAGTGGCTGTCTTCAACTTCGTACTTGATCTCGAAAGAAATGACTTGCATAGATAATTGTGTCATTCATTGTTGGACTTTTGCTTTCCGCAACTCAGTGCCAAGTGAATAATTATTTTCATATTGTTTATGGGCTGTTCTACAATGCCTTTCAACATTGCCCCTTTTAGGAAGCGCTACGCTTGAAAAACAAATAATGCAAATACATTTATCCTTTTTCATCTTAAAAAAAAATCCTGTTCTCATTCATTATTATAATAATATATTTTCGTCTTCATGGAATTTGTGGTCGGATGACTCATTGTGGGTCGAATAATAAAACTAAAACAAATTAATTTTTTTATTAATAAAATAATAGATCATGGTAATTAAGCTGAACCTTACATGAAATGATGCCTACTGTTACTACTGATAATTTTCGTTAGGTTCGATACAAACACATCGTAACTGGACCACTGATGAGTGATGACACTGCCTGCAGAACCGAAGGTAGTCGATTATAGCGGAGTGTCACTTCTTAAACCCGAAACGGGCACACACGCATACACACGTCCGCTCCGCGCTATGGTCACCATGTGAGGTTATATAACCTATAAGTCTGCGCATCAAGTTTTAGAAGGAGACTATCGTCGATAATCGGCTAACTTCAGCTTTGTAGTGCATCGTCTCTGTCGCACGTGCGCTTAGCAGCTGATTCCCGGAATAACAGAGATGTGTACAATCAGAAAGGCGGGCGACTAGAAATAGTTAGTCGTACTGACTGATAAGCCCTTTAACCTTTTATATTAAATAATATGACTTTCATTCGACTGATACACTCAATTTCCTCACTCATTTCCCTCACTCGACGGCCAATCGGTTGAACTTCGGTCCATCCCAATGCGATAAAACAGTCTCCTCAAGGATACACTCTTGCCATGCGGCCCTCGTCAACTGGCTTCTGATTTATTTTATAGGACTTTTATTTTCAGATTTCTTGTACCCGAGACAATACAGTCACACAATTTATATAAGAAATATACTAAAAGGTTATAATAAAAGAGTGAAATTATGCACGACAAGGTGTATGAATGGATCATAGTGACATAAGAGGACCAAAAAATATGTCTTCGTTGCATTTTCCAAAACTGAACAAAAGGAACTTTTATTGAATATTTATCCATTCCAATGAGATTACCAGCCTCCTCACAGAAAACTATTGCAGCTCCCACGCGCTTTCAACGAAAATTCCAAATAACTGATTCCTTAGAGGTACAGCGTGTGGTCCATGGTACATTTTGGGTAGCACCTAGTACACGCACACTATAATTTATAATTTTTTTTACAAAGGAACACATCTCTTAAATAAGTTGGGCAACTGCAAAACATTAATCTGGCAACAAAAGCCGATATGACCAATTTTGCTTTGATCAGATTTAAATTGTCTCCTTTCAGTTGTAAATTAACATCATTAAATTTGCCAAATAAGTCGGTTAAATAAGCAATATCTGTTTTACTCTTAGCAAAATTTTCTTTCAAACTGGAATCCTTGTCTTCCAAAAACTCTAAAACAGATTGAAAAAGTGCCAAAAATCCCACCAAACATAAACCTTTTGAAAGCCAGAGGACTTCAGTACGGAGAACCAATTGATAGAAATCTTCATCGCTTTCCTAGCATTATCGTGCGAATAGTCTAGTGTTCAAAGTGTTACTTGGAATTTTGTTCACAGCTGTTATAACAAACTGAAGCGATTGATGCAATTTGTCGCTAAGGTTCTTGGCCAATGCCAATGGATTATGCAGTGAACTGCAAGCACTTCAGGTACAGCAACAAAGCTTCATTACCGGGTAATGTTGACTCATCCGATTGGAGGGAAAAAGCGTTTTTTTGCAAATGATTACACAAACAGTTTTCCATGTCGTAACTTATTTCGTCAATACATCTTTGAACTGTGTTATTGCTCAAAGAAATCCTTTTTATAACATCTTGTGCAGGTTTGTGGAGTACAGTGTTCAATACCTCCGCAACGGCCGGTAGAATCAGTTTCTCCGCTATGGTGTGCAGCTCGCCAGACTTCACGATGAGTAGGGATATGTTGTACGATACCCTTAATCCATCATCAATTTGCTTCGATGATGAAACAAACATCTATCGTAGTTCTCTTCAAAATTTTAACTTCAAGTGATTGAAAGTATGACAAACCTTTTTCTTTTCTGTCAAGGTGAATTCTGTTCAAGTGATCTGCTAGTTTTGATGGTTTCATAGCGTCGTTGCTAAAGACTTTTTCGTATATGAGGCACATTGGTAAATGTTAATTTGAATAACGGTACAAATCTTAGCTTCAAATAGTCCAGGCTGTACTGTCTGCATTTCTTTTTTTGGTTCAGTCATATTATTATTTGGGAATTCTTGCTCTAGAGGCAATGATCATCAAATGCAGGGTTTCCAGGGTCAAGAAATTATGATCATCTAATACAGGGTATCCAGGGTCAAGAGGCCATGATTGGAATCAAAGATATTTTGAAGTAACAAATAAATAGCAGTAGTAAGAGGAACTATTTTTACTGTCGTTGACCCCCAAATTTTTTTATTGTAACTATCGACCCCAAAAAAATCAAATCGAACCCAGGGGGTCGATATCGACCACTTTGGGAACTCTTGGTCTAGAGGCAATGATCATCGAATGTAGGAGTTTTAAGGGTCAAAAGGCAATGATAATCTAACGCAGGGTTTCCAGGGTCAAGATGCCATGATCATCTAATGCAGGGTTTCCAGGGTCAAGATGCCATGATCATCTAATGCAGGGTTTCCAGGGTCAAGATGCCATGATCATCTAATGCAGGGTTTCCAGGGTCAAGATGCCATGATCATCTAATGCAGGGTTTCCAGGGTCAAGATGCCATGATCATCTAATGCAGGGTTTCCAGGGTCAAGATGCCATGATCATCTAATGCAGGGTTTCCAGGATCAAGAGGCAATGATCATCTAATGCAGGGTTTTCCAACACCTTTGGGAGATAAGTCAAAGCTCTCCTACTTGGATATTTTTACTTCTTGCATGGTGAGAAGGTAAAAAAAAGTAGTTAATAATATTTAATCCTATGGATCTTGGAATGTTTTCTTATATGTTTATTATTTCATTCTTAACATCTGTATGGCATCTTTCCACTATGAGTCGTTTCATAATTTTTTTTAAATTATAGTATCTTGAGAATGTCTTCCCACATTGTTCACAACTGTAGGGCTTCTCTCCACTATAAATCCTCTCATGGCATACTAAACTATAACTCCGTGAGAATGCCTTTCCACAATGTTTACACCTTCACGGCTTTCCTCTATGACTTTGTTCATGTTGAATTAAAGATTTTTTATGTTTGAATATTTTGTCACAATCAATACAACTGAAGGGCTTTTCTGCACTATGAGTCCTTTCGTGGATAATCAAATACCTTTTATGTGTGAATGTCCTCGCACAGTAACTGCAGCTGTAGGGCTTCTCTCCACTATGAATTCTTTCATGGCATACTAAATTATCACTCCGTGAGAATTCCTTTCCACAATGTTTACACCTGTAGGGCTTCTCTCCACTATGAATCCTTTCATGGTATACTAAATTATCACTCCGTGAGAATGCCTTTCCACAATGTTTACACCTGTAGGGCTTCTCTCCACTATGAATTCTTTCATGATAAGTTAAAGATCTTTTATGTAAGAATTTCCTCGCACAGTAACTGCAGCTGTAGAGCTTCTCTCGACTATGAATTCTTTCATGAGAATTTAAATATCTTTTAAGTGTGAATGTCCTCGCACAGTAACTGCAATTGTAGGGCTTCTCTCCACTATGAATTATTTCATGAGAAGTTAAATATCTTTTAAGTGTGAATGTCCTCGCACAGTAACTGCAATTGTAGGGCTTCTCTCCACTATGAATTATTTCATGAGAAGTTAAATAACTTTTAAGTGTGAATGTCCTCGCACAGTAACTGCAGCTGTAGGGCTTCTCTCGACTATGAATTCTTTCATGAGAATTTAAATATCTTTTAAGTGTGAATGTCCTCGCACAGTAACTGCAGCTGTAGGGCTTCTCTCCACTATGAATTCTTTCATGGCATACTAAACGATCACTCCGTGAGAATGCCTTTCTACAATGTTTACACCTGTACGGCTTCTTTCCACTGTCAATTCTTTCGAGGCTTATAAAAGCTCTCTTTTGTGAGAATATTTTTCCACAATCTTCACACCTGTAAGGGTGAGGCTTCTCTCCACTGTGTATGCTTTCATGGGTTATAAAATTATTATTTTTGGAAAATGTTCTACAACAATGTACAGAGCTGTTGTTATTTTGTCTTTTTTGTTTCTTGTGCCCACTGTCGATTATATCACAGGAGTACGGGTAATCTAGAAAGAAATTAAAATGTCAACATAATATATTGAATACATTTGTTTGGTCCATAGTCGGAATATAACATCAATTATTTTAAATTAAACTTCAAATAGCTCCGAGTTTTGAAACCGTACATACACACATACCATCAAGCAGTTTACATGATATGCAAAGAGAACAAAATGCCAGACTTTCCTATCACAACGCACAAACTGTGAGTTAATGGCTACTCCAGTGGTTCTCAACTCTTTTGCTACTGGGGCTGAAGACAAAACTGCCCCCCTGATACCCTCTTATACTATACATGTCCGCATCATCAATTCAAATCTGTTGAGGGGTACCATATGAATAATTAGTCTAAGACAGTTTTAAAACAGAAATATCTGTACGGTGGCTAGTAACCTTAATGTAATACGGTATTGCAGAAGTTCGGGCTGTAATTGGAAACTGGATTATGCGACTATTGTTTTTTATCACCTCTTTGCGTGACAGATTTAATTTCCTAAATGCTTCTGAAGAGCACTTGTTTAAACCATTCCAAATATGAATTAGATGAAACACTTTTATTTACATAACTTATCCAACATCAGGTTATTGGCATCCAAAAAGCATACCATATATCATTGTAATCTATCAATGGGAGCATGATATATTAGCTTACTTGAGTCTATAGTGTTTTCACCAACATGTCTTGAATCTGCGCTGGTATCTCGTGCACTTTCCTGTTTGATATCTGTCTCATGTACACTGATATTATACTCGGGGAACACTGCTGTAGTATCCCCATCTTCTGCCTTTTCTTGCTTCACCGTCACCTCTGCCAATCCCTCACATTCCTGAGAATCCATCCTCTCCGTATCACCTGGAAACATTCAAATATTAATATTACAAAATTTAGTTCATAATCTTCCTTGACTCTGACATGTATAAGCATAAAACTGCATTTATTTATAGATGCAAATGTTAGCTTCTATGAGACATGAGTCACAATATTCATTTTCAAATCTTTAAATAGACATCTCTCATATAGCCTTCTAATATCATCTCTTAAATCACCTTTTCAGCAAGCAACACCACACCATCAGCGTACAGAAGTCTACATACATTTATTTCACTCATGCTTAAACCTTTCCCTTCATCTTTTAAATCATGCACATATGAATCTATATAGTATATAATGTTAGTAGTTGCCTGAAAATGTTGAGATTTAATCTCAGAATATCTTTACTATTTAAGGGAACACAGACGATTAAGTTTCTTTACATCGCCTTGGTGAGAAGTAAATTAGAATACAATTCTAGTGTATGGACGCCCCATTATACAGTCCATTCCGGTGCACTGGAGAGAGTCTAACATTTTGCCTTTTCTTCTTTCACCATTTCTTCTCGATATAGAGAAGCTTAAAACTATATTCTGTTTGGGTTATTCCTAAATGATAGCTTTAATGAGACAAAAGTCATAACGGCACAGTATATAAACACAAACTTAGCTTAAAGACATTGAAACTACTAAGTTATGATTGGTTCTTATGGAGTTGACTATTTCTGATTCGGAAGTATCGCTGGAGTTAAATATTGATAATTGGTAAGGTTTTATAAAATCGCCTTGAAAACAGGTGATGCAATGCCTTCGATATATCCTCTGTTGTTTAAGTCAACTCAACATGAAAACTCCAAAAAAAACTGATGGTTGATCCTTTTTTTATGACAAATCTCTATGGTAAGTGATCGCTACCTCAGCAGATTAACTGCCAAAATTACCTTATGCAAAAATATGGCTGTAAAACACAAAATGTCATTCTATCAAATAGTTAACACTAATAATAGTGAAACTGCAGGGAAAAAAATTATAAACATAAATATTTCAGATATACACAAAAAAAGACCAATACTTATATATAAAAAATCACACTCTTGATGCCTTTCTCTGTCTCTTTGAATAATGGCCGTGTCAAGTGATGGACTTGATGCCTTATTTTAATCAACGATGTCTCCCGAGTCACACATTCTTCTGAAAAACTATCTTATTTATGAGACTCCGAATCACCCTTAACACTTACATTAGCGTGTAGATGTTTTCCCACCAAAATTAGCCAAATTAAAAATATAACTGAAATGAAAAAATGTCGATAGATCAAGCAGTGTACAATAGCAGTGAAGCTATCAGGTCAGGATGAACTACTAAATTCATGACCTAAATAACTCATACAAACAGAAAAATGGGAAATACAAGTGATGAACTGGAACCACAGCCAGATTTACTGAGAAACTGTACGCGAATTGCTTTTAAAGCGTGCAGTGCAATGTTTGACAGTTTAATTCCATAGAAGCAAAATGTTTTATTTCTTCTCTCTCTCTCTTTGAATAATCGCTGTGAACGTCTACATATGAAGGAGTATACGCCAGTGTCAAGTCCATGTCATGTGTGAAATAAATTAATAAAATATATACGGTGGAGATCGTTGAACACGAAAATGCTTAACATGAAATTATATTCTGTTCCTGAAAAAATGCTACGTTATTTTGTACATTTTTTTAACACGAAACAAAAAACGTTTAACCTGAAAATATTTCGACACATTTCAGTTTGTCGCCAGACAAAACTTTTCATTTTACAGTTACAGTGTATTCTCGAATTGAGTGACACGTCTTAAGTGGGGAATTTTTTTTATGTGTAAGATTGATCTCCCTTAACAGTGCGACAGAATAAAAAATGAGTACGTTATATTTCGGAAAATCTAGGACGAGTCCTGTGACAGCTTACAAATTTGCCCCAATACAACCTTGTAACGATGTTCAGTAATTTTAATTATTTTATCAACTTTAATATAAGCCTCAATTCTAATAAATAGCAAGTTATTTAGGTAAATACATTACATTAGGTTGTATTGGGGCAAATTTGTGAGCTGTCACAGAACTCATCTTAGAATTTCCGAACTATAACAAAGCATTATTTAGCTTAAAGTGAAAATGGAGTTGCTAAAAACGATAGATGTAGCGGGCATTCTTCGATAACAGACTTTTGTAGAAAGTTTGGAATCGTCAATTTGACATTTTCCAACAATCATAAAGAATAGAGACCAACTTACTGAAACGTTTGAGCGCAATATGTTTGTAAAAAAATATGATTATTTTACAAAAAACAATTATCATTATTTTTACATTTGTTTATATAATATTGTGTGTGCTTTTATGTAATGAAGTTATTAAACATGTTAAGTGCTAACAAATCGTCTGCCCCTGGTGTTGTGTTGTAAACTCGTAAAATGTTAATGTGTAAACTTTCTAGCTTAACTCGATTAAGTATCACATCAAATATACTGATGATAAAATATTTTTGTCCCCATGATTTCGTTCTCAACGATTTCCACTGTATTTATTGTGAGGTTTCAAGCCCAAATTGGTAACTAATATTTTTCTCTCTCTGAGATATTTCAATTTAAAAGTTTTAACTAATCAGCATTGAAGAGAAAGAGTTATAAATATAACTGAAGTCATCGGTCTCATTATACCCTCAACACGAGGTCTAAAAAATGGCATTCGAGAGAAATAGCACAATGCGTCGTTCCAACTGAAATAATTCTTGTTTGTTTTTAAAAGAATACTTACAATAATTACCACTCTGGACAGTAAGAAAGCATGTTTGGCAGTTTTTTTTGGCCTTGCAAAGGCTTTTGATACAGTGTCTCACCAAATATTACTTACCAGATTGATGGAGGTTGGCATATGTGGGCGCTCTTCTAGTTGGTTCTCTTCATACTTGTCTGATAGAACTCAGAGAGTCAAATTGGGTGATAGTGTATTTGGTAAGCCTCTTTTTGTGAGATTCGGAGTACCCCAAGGTAGTGTTCTGGGACCTATATTGTTCTTAATATATGTTAATCAGTTCTGTAATCTTTTTATCTGGGATGAGATTGGTATTTTTGCGGACAACACGGTTCTTCTATTCGAGGGCCGAACATGAGATGATGTATTTTCAAAGGCAAATGAAAAATTACGTGTAGTTAAAGAATGGATGGACTCAAATTTATTTATTCTAAATTCCCAAAAAACGAAATATATCACATTTAGTATCTCTACAAGAACTCGAGCACCTACAAATAAATACATAACACTGCACACTTGTTCACCCTTGGCTGACTGTAGTTGTGTTTCTTTAGAAAGGGTTTATAGTGTAAAGTATCTTGGAGTTTTTATTGATCAGTTTGTTTGCTGGGAGGTCCATATTACCGCTTTGAGCACAAAAATCAGAAAACTAGGATACATATTCCATATTATTCGGAATGTGCGCAATGAAAATATTCTTAAAAGTATATATCATACTTCGCATTATGTCAGTCGGCACTTTCTTACGGTATATCAGTTTGGGGAGGATGCACCTTAACACAAAAACACATATTGCAAGTTTCCCAAAAACTGTTTATAAAAATGATTAGTAAACTTCCTGCCCAGTATCCCACAGCGGAACTTTTCAGGGAGTATCGGGTCCTGAACATAGCCACTTTACATCTCAAATGCATTATCATCGAGAGGAAGGGAAGATGCAGACTCAGCAGAGACACATGACACGCATGGTAACTGATCAAATGTTCACCATCCCTAGAGTTAAAACATCTTTTGCCCAAAGGCAATATGCCTATTTAGCTCCCATGACATACAATGGGGTGCCGAATTCAATAAAGGCAAAGGGAGGAAAACAGTTTAGACAGTCGATCGGAGCGTGGTTGCTATTGCGACAGGAGTTTGAATACTTGGACTTGCAAGAGGAATGACTTGTAGCAAAGGTTTGTGTGAACTCTTGAGTGTAGTATTTCTTGTTATTTTTTTATGATTATGTACAGTATATTGTGGGATGAACGTTTTGGTCTGTCTGGAGGGATGAAGTGTGAGGAGTTTGATTTCGCGTGATGTATACATTTGTAATTGAGTGTCACTGTTTGTCAGGTTGATGAGAATATGCAACGGGGTTTTATATAATCAAAAAATCGGAAAGAAGTATCGATTTATTTTTTCACGCTATATGTCCTCAGTGAGATACAGGCAAAAGCCTAGTTTACTGGGGACACGACAAATGAAAGGCAACAAACCCAGATCCATTAAAATTGTGTCCAAATAAAATTACCTGTTGTTTTTTTCACAAATGACGTACATTTCTTGTCATGTGTAAAATAAATAAATAAATTATTGAAAATATTTGTCTGTTTATCAAAAGTGAAACTGGAGTTATATTTTTATCAGTATTCTATGTCTAATAATTTTTGCAATTGATAGATTCAATGAATCTCCAATTAGGGTGAACTTGTTCCAGTTTATATAAACCCTGAGATTGTTTCTTAGAAGACAAACAGGATTTCTTCAATGGTAAATACAAGATGTTTATATAAAACATAATTAAATACTCCTTTCTTTTAATGTTCAAACGAATGTATCATATTTTTCACACACGACACGGTCTAGTACTCTAGTCGGATACTTGGATATGCCTTGGGTGCTTGTTACTATACGAGTATGACGTAATTTATGGGTTCGTAGCAGTCACTAGCAAATATTTTTTTTTGAACGCGACTTTTGTCCTGACTCGCAATTTAAGCACAGATTACGTTAAGACGAGAATTCTCGTGTTACACTTTTTACCGTTGGGCACCCGAACACGAGAATTGTAATCAACCACTTAGAATGTGTTAAGTCTATATTTAATTTTGCTCCTGGAGTATCAATATATAAAAAATCACATCGATAAATTGGTCAATGTTTGATTTAGATCAAGAGTTCCCAAACTTTTTCCGGCTGCAGAACATTTTTACCAAAAACTTTTAAAACCGTCGACCCCCTAATCATTTACTTTACTTACTCAAATTAATAAGTTTGTACAGTACTCGATATTAAATATTTCACTAGATATCAAACTTTTCATTTTAATCACTCGTAATTAAGGATTGAAAAAGATAAAAGGACTACGGATTATGCATTGCATTATCTTGCGCAACATTTAATATTTAAATCTGCACTGACCAAAATTAAAGTTAAACAATACGAGCGGAGTTTCTTTTTTTATTTTGGACATTTATGAAATAAATATGTAAATTCAAAATAAGAACAAATATTGAAATCACTTTATTAAACATAAAAATGAAGTGAAAAAATCAACATATTCAGACAGTATAACCCTTTATAGGACAAGTTTTTATTTTAAAAATATTGAGTTTTTTGTGGAATAAATCATTATTATGTGTATCAAATTAACTTTATTTCTTCGAAAATGTGTTATAACAATAGTATTTTTTTGGAAATGAGGCGGTCGCACATGTTGGATCCTTTATAAGTCTGATTTACAATACCATGTTTCATAATTATGTACATTTTATGTCTATTAATACCTTACATAATACAATCAATAATGTTTTCCCCAGAGTCCTAAAGCTTCTGTCCACTGTGAATTACTCCATGGTCTATCAAAGTACAGAAGAGCATCGATTATCAGTAGTAATTGGGGGATTCTCGAGTCCGGATAGTTGAACAACACGGTTAATCCAAATTAAGTTTTAATTGAATTAAAAAATTTAAGGGTCCAAATTATAAATTTTGCTACGCAAGATGAGTACACGAACAACCTTACTCAATGTTTGGCAGGTACAACTGCTACACGCCGTGACAAATACATTGGGAAGCCACATATTTTTGTGTCAGTACGGAAGCGGGTAAACATTGTCAACTTACTAGAGTTAGTAAACCATAGATTTCGTAATAATTTATGTCCTTGCTTTGTATTTTTCCAAATCTGGACATTTGTTAAAAGTTTGGAAAAAAATATTTGAGGTTACAAAAACAATTGTACTACAGTGGACCACAAATATTCCGACTCATGGATAATTGAACGTCGAATAATTGGCGCTCTTCTGTACTCAAAAATTTTCTTCCTAAAACTCCCGCAGAAAGAAATGTGGTAAACAATGTTTGCAGCGCATAGGTTAACTCGGAGAGACTGGAGATGAGTTCTATCATCTGGGCAGTATGTTTATGTGTGATGGGCGAGTTGAAAGGACATTGAAAGAAAGGTTGCGATAGGGAACGAGGTAAATGGACTTCTTAATGTAATATGTATCCACGCTATATCAAATATAGCCATAAAAACAATACACAATTGTGTGCTGGTGCCCACGTTGACACATGGGAGTGAAGCTTGAAATTGGCCGAAGAAGGGTCAAAGTAAGATTAACGGTGTGGAGATGTGTTTAATGAAGAAAAGATTTAGGATGTCAATGTATGAAAGAAGGCAGAATGAAGACATCAGAAATGAATGGCTTCTCTCCGCTGTGATTCTTTTGATGGCTGAATAAAAGTTATATACTATATAAGAACATTGCTGATATTTAATGTTATACATTTAGACAAATCATTCCGGTGGTTTTTTTTTAAATATTTTTTTCTTTTGATTCCTTGCAGCATTTCCAGAAAAAAGCACAATCGAGATATGAATTCTTTAAAATTATCTAAGTTTAAGGAATATATAGTAAAAAATGCCAATAATTCAAGTTGTTTTATTTTAAATAAAAATAATATTAATCCAGCCAGTATGCGGAATAGCACAATATAACACAGGCTATTCATTTAAAAAAATTAAATGAAAATAGTGAAATAACGAAACATAACACCTGAAAAATGATTTCAAAAGTTATGGAAAATAGTCAAGTGACAAAATAAAAAAATAAGCTTTACGCTCCTGCTTTTTTGAAAAATGAATTTCTTGATAGATTTCTTTTTCGGGCTGCCGCGGACAGAGATGTCTACTCTCTCATATTCAACGTTGGAGGGACCTGACATGACACCGACAAAATATATTTAATTTAAAAATGCAATTCTACAACGAAGTTTCAGTGTTTCTCGACACTATGAGTCTTTGCATTAGATATTAAATAACCTTTTTCTAGGAATGTCTTCCCGCAATTTCCATAGCTTTAAGGGCTCTTATCCTTAAATGGTCTATTCAACTTCTATTGTTTGAGACTGGTTTCCCCACTTTCTACAGCTGTCAAGTTTTTTTTTACTTTGAATCTTTTTATGACATTTTTTTGTAAAATATCCACAGCTGCAGGGCTTCTGTAAATTTTTTCATGAGGTTATAATCAATTTTTTCGTAAGAATGACTTATCACATTGTCCACAGCTGTAAGGCTTCTCTCCACTATGAATCCTTTCATGATATTCCAAATTATATTTTTGTGAGAATGTCTTATCACATTGTCCATAACTGTAAGGCTTCTATGCATTATGAATCCTTTCATGAGATTTCAAATCACCTTTTCGTAAGAATATCTTATCACACTGTCCACAGCTGTAAGGCTTATCTCCATTATGAATCCCTTCATGAGATTTTAAATTATCTATTCGTAAGAATGTCTTATCACATTGTCCACAACTGTAAGGCTTCTCTCCACTATGAATCCTTTCATGAGATTTCAAATCACGTTTTCGTGAGAATTTCTTATCACACTGTCCACAGCTGTAAGGCTTCTCTCCACTATGAATCCTTTCGTGAGATTTCATATCACCTTTTCGTAAGAATGCCTTATCACATTGTCCACAGCTGTAAGGCTTATCTCCACTATGAATCCTTTCATGATCTCTTAATGTATCTTTTCGTGAGAATGTCTTATCACATTGTCCACAGCTGTAAGGCTTTTCTCTACTATGAATCCTTTCATGATTTCTTAATTTGTCTTTTCGTGAGAATGTCTGTGAACAATTTCCACAACCATAAGAATTCTCTCCAGATGGATTATTTTTATGGTGTTTTAAACTCATTTTTCGTGTAAATAACTTTTTACAATTTTTAAAGCTGCATGGATTTTCTCCTCTATGAATTCTTAATTTGCGTTGTAAATTTGAACTGTTTGAGAACATGTTTCCACAATTTTCAAAGCCATGAGAACCATTTTCACTGCTTTTCTCTTTACTAAATTTGTTGCTCATATCACCTGAATCTAAAAATATATGGAAATTAAGAAAAAAGCTCTAAATTATTGAAAAGATAGATCGTTCTTTTTGTTAGAAAGCATTTCTCAAATTTGAGTTCTTTGATCTATACAACAATTACCTTTTATTGAATTGTTAACTAAGAACAAAATTGACAGAGTTAAGATAAAAATATTTTAACTTTATTATTTGCGCTAAGGCTTAACTTGAATCCTATTTCAAACCAAATTAAGAAATTTTGTTCTTCAGAATTTAATGAATAAGCGAAAACTTATTCAGATTACAATTTAAATAATTATACTCACTTGTTATTGCATGCGTGTCAGAAACATCAGCAGTCTCTGTATTATTGTCCCGAGCACATTCCTTCTTTATATCCGCTTCCTGTATGTCCATAGCAAAATCAGGTAATACTGGCGCAGTATCCTCTGGTACATTTTCTTCTTTTATGAAAATATCTGAATAGATTTCCAATTCCAAATCATAGGATTGCCTTTGTGAACTCATTACTGAGGTAATTTCTTTATTAAATATGTCATAAGATGGCTGGTTTTTAATATCTATGAAAAAAAACAAAGAAGTTTAAATCTCCTGAAGTAATAAAACAAATAGATAATATATTATCAACAACTCGAAACCTAGTTTCTTTTACTTTCTGTTAATAAGTCTGAACTGACAATAAGGCCAACACAGCACTAATAGACCTATCTTATCTTAATATGGCATGGCTTTTAAGCTTATACGATGTGACTCAAGAAGATTATTAGGTCGAATGCTCCAGAAGATTGATGGTCCAGTTAATTTATGTAATAGTTCCGAGTTAAGGGCAAAAGAAAAATTAGGCCTAGGATTTGGTTCTCATCAGCAGAATTACCTTATATTTTATGGTCTTCAGATGATATTGATTCATTTATTAACAGTTTCAATGCCAAACACTGAATTATCCACATATAAATCAGTACCGCACAGGCCAGTGTTTATATATGTGTTAATAATATTGAGTTTATATTACCAATTCGACATATGGTTTTTTTGCCATAAATTTATATAATGAACAAAATGAAATCTGTGCAGTGCGTTACATATTCTACAGTTTTTAGAGCAGTGATAACTCTGAATTCAATTTAGACACAGGAATAAATCATTGAATTGGATCAAAATGAGGTATACAACATAACAGAACATCAACATACCGTGATTTATCAATTTTTTATAATGATTTAAATTATTTTCAAATTAAACATGTCTAAAACATTCTGGCTTAAAAGTACACACCACCTTATCCATGCCTGGTATGGAATAGGTGGTGTGTACCTGAAGGTTTAACATCACTCATACAACATAAGTTAATTGATTGTCATATCTCACATATTTATTTAATTCAACAATATGAGTTTATTAAGTTTACTTGGGTCTGTGGGATTATCAACAAAATGTACGGGATCTGCGCTGATATCTTGCGCACATTCCTGTTTGATATCTGCCTTATGTACACCGATATCATACTGGGGGAACACTGCTGCAGTATCTCCATATTTTGCCTTTTCTTCTTTCACCATTACATCTGCACTTTTGTGTAGCTGAGGATCCATCTATAACCTGGAAACATTCACAATAGTTTAACATTGAGTTTATAATATGTTTACTCTTTCACGTAGGAAAGCATAAAACTATATTCAATGCCCGATATTAGAAAATGAAACATTCCCTGACATGATAATCTTCTTTGTAATTTGACAAGACATGACTTGCTTGTGCTCCCCTGATGACGATGTGAAAACCTTGAAACCGGTTGGGGTATACTATTACATAAAATGGAATAAACAGCGTTTGATAAAACAAATTAAAATGTCTTTAAACCTCCACAAACTTAATGCCTTAACTAAAAATAATATTCTTTGTTAGTGGTGTGTGTAGATTTGTTTTCCAGAGGTCTTATATAAATATTTATGATGTTGTATGAACACTGGACACATGCATTACACTAATTTATAGTATTTTATTACCAAACCTGCGGCACTGATGCAAAAATAGTCAAAACTGTCAAATACCATAGCTGTTTAATTCCATAGATACTAAATGTTTTCTGCTTAGATATTCTTCTTGTTCTTCTTCTTGAACAGTGAACAGCTATATATGAAGGAGTACACACCAGTATCAAATGCTAGAAATTGTTTAAAATTTTCAAAACATATGCAGTGAAACGTTTTTACATGCCCGGAATTCACGTTTTCCCGCTATTTGGGTTCGATTTTTACAATCTCGTTTTATTTTAGTACCTGCTTTTACGTTTTTTTTTCTCGCAATTTACGTTTGAAATATTTAAAATGCAAATCAATATATAAACATATTTAATTAAACGCGCGACGATTTAAAATATTTGAAATGAATATAAGGAAGCAGAAATATGTTGTTTATATTTATAGACACGTGTGCACCTGCAGCGTTTGTGGTTGAGGTTACACGAGTCGTGGAATACGATGGAATTGGTGGGAAATTTAGCGAATCAGAGGCTGGCAGACTGTATAGGCAGGTCAATCTGTGGTTGTGTTTTAAACGTGTCGGTCTTGTACATAACATACAATTTTAATTATCGTGTATTTCGTGTGTCAATTCACATTTTTTTTATTTCTTTTAATTTTTAGTTGAATACCTTCAAATAATGCATCTGCAAAGAAAAACATTATTGATTCAAGAGAAAAGGAAAATTCTCAAAAAACTGAATAAACACACGTTGGTTCACGTGTTTCGCTAGCGCGTGATTTGGGGATACCCATTACAACTTTGGCTACGATAGAAAAAAATCGCGAATCGATTGAAAAAAGTGCGATGCAATGTGGTACTATGGCGAAAAAACGTATATATAGTACATACGACCTTCAAAATGCGATGAAATGGAAGAACTCCTTAACCTTTTTACGGCGATGGCTCGAGTATCTTTCGTGTGCGGCACAGGCGGCGGTGTTTTAAGTCAATAAATTTATATTGTATCTACATAAAAATATGACTCACCACTATCCCGAACTGAGTACTGTCGAACTGTGCGCCGATGCATTTTTTAGCTGACACTATACACACGTAATATTAGAAAATATTCTTATAACACTATTATACAAATAAAAGTATGTTTTTGGATTTTGACGAAAAGATTTATAACGATAAGTACACTGCAATAATAATATTTCTACTGTGGAAAGTGTTTGCTGGCGTGAAATGGTCCAAAACATGTTACACACAGACTCACATTGCACTCACCACATATATATCTAGATCTTTTCCTTAATTTATGTTTATGAGCGCATTCATAGCATCGACGAGAAGGTTCCGCACAGTTTTCAGTTCCTGGAATTTCTTTAGGACTGTGTGCGGCTATTATTGAACCCGATAAACCAAGATGTAGTGGATTGCTAGTGGACGGAGATGAATGGGACAATTTTGATGCTAGTTTATATTTTTCAAATATTTGTCTTATAACTGCTAAATGAAATTCCGCTAAACCTATTGTTTTTCCGTTGTATGCTTGTAAATAAAATATGAATTTAGCATGTATAGATCAACAAAATGAAAAGCCAGCTTTCTATACCATTTTAAAGTTTTTCGAAGGCAATTTAAACTACTAAGCATCATATCGGTTTTGTCCACACTACCCATATTTTTATTGTAATCCACAATGCACTCAGGTTTTTTTACCTGTTCGCCAGTTTTATAATTTAATTTCTCTGTTGAAATAAATCTGTCACTATGAATTGTTGTCAGCATATGAATTTCTCTCTTATCGTGCCATTTTATAGCCAACAAGGGTCCACAATGTTGAGAATCAATGTCTCCTTTCTTGGTTTTTTTGAAGTTGGGCATACCTTTACGAGATTTTCGAACGGTTCCACATGCATTTGTTTTATTGTCATGTAAAAACTTAAATAATTGTGGGTTTGTGTACCAGTTATCACACCACAAGTTGTGTCCTTTTCCAAGATAGTCATTGAGAAGCGTTTTGATAACTGCACCCGATATACCCAACGATTTATCATAAATTATTTCTGTTCCATCACCGCAATACACAATTAGATCTAACACACAACCGGTTTCAACATCACATAAAACAAATAATTTAATGCCGAATCTGTGACGTTTGGAAGGGATGTATTGTTTTATCATAAGACGACCTTTGAAAACAACTATGCTCTCATCGATACACAAGTTTTTGTGAGGCAGCATGACACTTGTAAAAACTTTGCGAGTATGATCAAGCAATAATCTTATTTTACGCAATTTGTCACCACTATTTGTTATATTGTTATTAAAAAAATGTAACATATTTAAAATCAGTTCATACCGGTCCCTTGACATAGTCTTGCCAAAAATTGGGCTATTTAAAAGTGGGTCTGTGGACCAATGTTCCCGTATGGTTAAATGCTTATTTCGTGTCATCAACATTGTGACACCAAAGAATACATATAATTCTGGTACATTTGTATCCACCCAGCGTTGAATTCGTGATTTAGCGGAATATTCCTTACTCAATTTTTTTTAATTATAAAATTGGTTAGTCTGTTGTACCACATTTTCAATTATATTTTTATTTAAAAAATATTCGAAAATATCGAGTTCGGATGATTCTGGTGTAAGTTGGCACGAGGGCAAGATGCCAGATGAAAATTCATCAAACTCGTGGATTATTGGCGCAAATGGACCTCGGCTCCATGAAGAAAATACATTTTCTAATAGTTCGTTTGGTTCCACATTGCCGCTGGTTGTTGCTCCAATATCTGGAATAATTGTATCATCCATTCTCTGCTCTTCTTCTAATGGATCAACATCGTCTTCTTCATCGGTTAATTCAAAATCTGAATCAAGTTCTACTACCGTGATATCTTCAATTTCCTCTCCAGTCAAGTTCCTTTTAGCCATATTGATAATATAAGCGGTGTTGAATTTTTAAAGTTATTTTAAAAATTTTATGAATTTTTCAATGGCGTATAACACACGTAACATAAAAAATAACGACGATTTGAAAAGTTGTAAAAGTAAGTGAATGTTAAAATCTCTTAAAAAACAGTTTGTGTAATGGTATCCAAATCAAAGCTATAAATAAAGTGCGACAATATAAGAAGCAATAATCGAAGAAAACCATAATCCATAAACAATGAAAAAGCAATTTTTGTAAATACGCAATACGCGTATTTACAAAAAAAATATCGACGCATAATACTTCATATTGATCGGGAGCAATCGTTATTAGAAACATGACCTTCGGATCGCCCGAACGCATGGCGCGATTATTCAAAATGCTTTAAATATCGACGGGCTGCAAGGGGTCTGTTTAAATCCTTCTTATGGATCAAATACTTGAAGTTTTGATGATTTTAAAAGAGATGTCACTCGAGGACACGTTTTGTCTTATATTCAGGTTAAAACTTTTAAAGAAGATTTAATTTTGACTGAGATATCGACACGCAAAGTTAGTGGCCACTTAAATGGCCGCTCGCCAGGACGGCACGATTATGTATGGGCCATTTAAGTGGCCCGTAGCCGTGAAAGAGTTAAGAGCCATGCCCTTAACAGCCGCTTATTTTCAAATCTCTGTAAGGATACGGATTCCAACTACACAACTTTATTATTACATGCAGAAGTAAGATGGTTGTCAAGAGGTCAAAGTTTAAGAAGAGTATTGTTATTAAAAGACGAAATCGAAATATTTTTAACCGAACGAAAATGTGAACTTGTTGCTTTTTTTCAAAATGACATATGGCTATCCAAGCTGTGTTATTTGTCAGATATCTTTGCGAAATTAAACGATCTCAACTTATCTCTTCGAGGAAAAAATAGCGATATATTTACTTCGAATGATAAAATTGAAAGTTTTATTAAAAAGATCAACATTTGGAAAAGTAGGGTAGAAAAAAAATCGTTCGAAATGTTTTCCAGTGTCGACAATTTTATAATCGAGAAAAATCATTGTAAAACTTTTATTGCAAAAATTATTGTAGATCGCTTAAAAACGCTAGAAACACAGTTCCGTACATATCTTATATTAAATATTGATTTCAAAAAGGTAGCTTGGATTCAAAAGCCGTTTTGGATTGGCTTAAGTGAGATTGATCACCTGCCACTTAAAGCTCAAGAGGAATTTGCTGAGCTAGAAGAGTGACTCAAACTTAAAACTAAAATTTCCAAAAAAGCCCTCGACTGAATTCTGGGTCGGAACTAGAACTGAATTTCCGACAATCGCTGATATGGCGTTAAATGTTCTTCTGCCATTCAACACCACAACACCACAACACCACATGTGAAGTTACTTTCTCAGCTTTAACACATATTAAATCCCAATATCGTTCATCGCTAAAAACTGTTGAAGAGGTCTTAAGTCCAGCAGTGTCAAACATTCCACCAAGATTAAATTTGTTATGCAATAAAAAAACAGGCACATCCATCTCATTAATTTTTTTTCCTTTAATTTAAATTTAATACTTACCACTCAACGACTGCGTTCGAATATATTCGAGCGAACTAAGACGGTCAGAATTCCCTTTTATTTATGTTATTGCAAAAAATGCAATTTTGATGAAAAATAGGGCATATAATTTTTGTAACTATAATAAATACAATTTTACAATGTTTCTAAACGAATTTTAAAACTATATATTTTCATATGTATATGTATATTGTTACCTAATAAAAAAATCATCAAAAAATATTTATTTATCTTTCTTTTATATTTATATGGGGTCGCCAGGAAACTCGCAATCATAAATGGGGTCGTGAATGAAAAAAGTTTAAGAAGCCCTGATTTAGACGATTCGATTCCTTATTGTATTGACATTTTAGGAATATCAAATAATGCGAAAATATTTAAAATCGGAGAACATGAATTATTCGAGACTGAAACTACGAAAAATAAGTGGAAAACATTCTATCATATGTTTATTAAAATCAATCATTATGACAGACCGACAGACTGACTCATCAGGATATACCATATTCGTTACTTTAAATAAATTAAAAGAAAAACTTGTAAAAAAGAAAATTAAAACTTTCTCTATAACAAATTTTAATGATCCTTTCGCAAATCTAAAATATCATAAATTAAAACAAATGTTGATGTATTTATTTAATAAAACTAAAATTATTATAAATATTTATAAAAATGTCACGGAAAAAGCAAAAGAATCTGAAATTCCGAGAATACTCCTCGAAAATCACGATTTACCGATTGCGGAACATTTAGGTTTCAATAAAATGTTTAACCGTATCAAAAACCAATATTATTGGAAAGGAATGAAACAAGCTATAACAGAATATATAAAAAAATGCGAACTCTGTCAAAAGAATAAAACGTATCGGAAAAATAATATAGCACCTATGGAAATCAGTACAACTTGAACCGAACCATTCGAAAGATGTGCACTCGATATTGTAGGACCATTACCCGAGACTGGTAATCAAAACAGATTTATCTTGACATTACAAGATGATTTAACAACATTTAGTCAAGCATACGCTATGAAAACAGTAAACGCCGAAGACATTTCAATTAACTTCGTTATTTTTGTATCATGTTTTGGAATTCCTAAATCTATACTTACTGACCGAGGACAAAATTTTATGTCTTTGACATTTTCCAAAATCACGAAATTGTTAAATGCGAACCATAGATTATGTACTCCTTATCATCCAATGACTAATGGAGCACTGGAAAGAAGTCACGCAACCTTAAAAGATTATCTAAAGCACTACGTTAATGAAAGTCAATCAGATTGGGACAAATTTGTACCTATAGCAATTACTATAAAAGTTATAATTCAAATATTCACATCACAACTAAATACACACCATATGAATTAGTTTTTGGTAGAAAAAACCCGTGTCACCGCAAAACTCAATCAGAGGAGATACTACAATTATTACTTATGACAATTACGTAAATAAAATACGATATAAATTTAACCAAACGCATAAAATTGCTAAAGAGAACACTGAAAAATCTAAACCAAAATTAAAGAAACATTACGATAAAAATACAACTCTTCATAATTATAAAATTGGAGACTTAGTATTATTAAAAATTCACCACCGATTAAGAAAAACACTTTCTCCTACATTTAACGAAAATTCCATCATAACAGTTTAATGAAAATTCTATCGAATTGCGATGGAAAAAACAATACTTGGAAAAATTGATATTTGGCATAAAATACAAGGAAATAAATGGATATATGTGCAAACAAATAAAACCAGATTAACTATTGACTGTAATAATGGAAACAACTTGAACGAGATAGATATTATCTCGACTGGTATACTTACCTTACCTAAAGGATGTAAAGCTTATACGAAACTACTTCAATTTATTGCTAAAGACGACATAATGGTAAATATAACAATACCACAATATACAGTAAATATTGCAGATGATGGACTGCTGTACTAAATTAAATTATAATTCGAGCTTACCTCACTTAACACCGTTAATAATCACAAATACAAACCTTGACGAATTGAGAATGGCAACGCATAAGTTAAAGAAATTCGACGACGAATTAAAAACTCTTAAAAATAAAACTCATATCATAAAATATTCTAATTATTATACGACAACGATTATTATAACAATTATAATAATAATAATATGTAAATTTTATAGAAAATTCAATCGAATTATTAATCCAAAAGATAATTGTTGTGTTCAAATATTTAACCAGTGTTATATTAATAGAAATACTAGAGAACGTGAAGATTACCCTACAATTTTTATTGAATTGTTAACAAATATCTTTTATAAAATTATTGAATTTTATCAAATGTATTGAATTGATAACAAATATGTTTTTATACAATTTTTATTGAATTGTTAACGATATAAAATTCTTTTATAAAATTATTGAATTTTATAAAATTATTGAATTAATATTGTAATAATATTATAATTTTAATAAATTGTAACCTTTACATTACAAGACCATTTTATACAAATTGAATGAATAAAGTGTTAAAATAAAATATTATGCATCACATAAGAAGGGAAATGTAACTCATTTTACTGTTATAGATAGACTTGACATGTATACTTACCACTTTAGTCATGAAAAACATATTCATCACATTTATAATATTAATGAATATGATGATAATTTGAATTATATAAAGCCAAACTATAGAAATAAATATCTGAGATGTATTAAACAAAATGAAGTGATGGTAAAATAAAATGAGATAATGGTAAAAAGAATCGAAAGATTGATGAGGATGTTTGTTAAACCTTCATCTAAACCATAAAGGTTGTAGATTCAATCTAAGCATGGGGGTGTTATAGCCCATGAGTACTTTATCATTTGTCTTATCGATTCCTCACACTGCGTGGGTATGAAAGGAAGCCTGATTACATTTAGTCACATCCTGGTTTGAAATCCATAATTATCAATTGTAACAATATTTGAAAATATCTATCCCACACATCCTGTCCAGTCAACCTGTACATACATTCTGTTACGTACCATCGAATGTGCGTCAGTTATAGGAATAAGAAACCCTTTAAATAGTACATATACTGAACCTATAACACATGTCATTTATTATCTGGTAGTTGCTCGACTAACATATATTTTAAAATAAAGATTATACTTATATCAAGTGTTTTCTTGGAGACACCCTGAACTTTTCAAAGAAGAAGATTAACCTGATGTAATTGTTCTACAACATTTTCTATGAGAATCTCTGTGTAACACTCACGACCGACTCGAAATCCCATTTTTGCTGATCAGTCAACAAGACATAACAGCTCGAGCAAGACCTCGGGTTTCAATGACGGCGAACCGAAACTCCGTAGGCTACGAGATGACGGGAGCGGTACGGACTGTCACTTCCCACTTCAATGTTGGATATGGTTTCCCTTATATATAGATTTATACTATTTGGGAATCGAAATGGGTGCTTTCCTATTGATTGAAGGGAACTCAGACAATTGGATAAAATTTAAGTGTTTGGGATACTTTATTCTAAAGTTATTTGTAATATCGAGAAAGACACCTGATCTATTGATAGCAAGAAGGCATTGGTTTTTCTCCATAGTTGATGCAAGGGCTATTGGTCTATAGCAATTTCCGTCTGAAAGATCTTTACCCATTTTAGGTATTGGGACAACTTGAAATATTTTCCAAGACTTAGGAATGTTTCTTTCTCCCCTCCATGCTGGCTTGTTTCGACTCGGGCGTGTAGTGGTGTACCCAAGTTTAATCGCAAGTAACCATGCGACTCATAAATCTGTTCCCTTCTTGTGTATACCACGCTAAAAGCCGCTACAGACGTGCAAACTTTTGTTCTGCAGTCAAAAGACGTGGGACTCACTTTACGGAATCATAGGTCTTTGTGATTATGGATTGAGAGCTCGCATTACTTATTCCTATCTCAGAACAAATTTCGTAAACCGTCAAACGTCGGCCGCCTTCAGGAAAATCACAAATGGCGTTAATGTTCTGTTCGGTAATGCTCGTCCATGAGCGATGATCATGACTCTCGTTTTCGACCCCTTCACGGCCTTTCATAAACTTATGTCAGGCAAACATACGGGGCTTGTTGGGACATGAGGCACAGGGCTTGGACAATATTTGATCAGAATTTTAGTCCGTTTTTCGTCCTCATTAGCGAGAAACTTGATAATTATGCGTTGCGCAATCGACAGGTGCACCTCTTTCTCAGACATTGTGTGCCATACAAATGACGGAATCTGCCAGGGCCGGCCGACCACTCTCTTCACTCCTGATATCCACATCCAACACTATTCGAGGCGGCCGCACGCTCTGTTTAAAATTGCGTGTTCTAAAACCAAAGTCTCGTTTAAATTTGATCCCCCCTTGTATTTTACGAATTAGAAAATTTGACTCAGTGGTGTTATTTTTATAAGATTGATACACTTTTTTCCGAGACTTAATTGCATTAGAACATTCTTAATCCCACCATGGAGGGGGTTGTGGCTTAAAGGAGCGGTTTTTTTAAAGGGGAATCGAAGAGTGAGTCACCTGTATCACCAACTCCGCGAATTCATACAGAATATGGAAGTTTTGGTGTGTCGGCCAATCTAGATGTATTGAGGCATCGAGGGTATGGGACAATTTGTTCCAATCAGCTCTACGGGTGTTAAATTTACTACAAATATAGTGATTGTGGAGTTGATATGAGGGCAAAAAGTGGGACCTGAGGATTTGTTTGCAATTAACATTTTTGGTTTTCAGGATTTAGAATGGTTAGCAGAGGGGATATTTTGGAAAGGTGGGTGCGAGGTTTATTCGTTATATGCAACAACTTCGGTGAATGATTTCACAGAGGTTAGGGTGGATTTTGATGCTGCCCGGTAAGACATGTTCTGTCATAAGGCGTTTGTTTCGGACGAATGCGTCACCCCTTTTCTACAAAGAAATAATGATATAGACATATTCTTGTGTATTGACATTTATATGTGTATAATTTGTGTATGTAAAGTCTAGGATTTATAACGAAAAGACATTGTATATGTAAGCTCTACGATATGGTTTATTAATTAATGTATGTGTATTGATTTATATTTGTTTGTTATATGGTTGCTGAAAATATGTAAAATCTGTCTATATTCTATATGTAAAATCTGTCAATATTCTTCATGAAAAATTATGTTTGTTTGGGTCCGGACGCTAGCGCGACCGTAACAGAAATGTCACTCGTGAACGGGGGTCGCCACAGTAGGTCCCTAACCAGTCGACCTAAGCAGGACCCAGTAATGCCGAAAATCCCGCGTTTGTGCGGGATGCGACGGCTTACTGTGGCCGACTGACCGTTCATAAGAGGCCCCTCTTTTTTGGAAATACATTCTCAACTCGACTCTTCCTGCGTTTTACTTCTCCTGACCTTCTTCCACTTACACAGAGGAATCTCTGCTCTGCAAAACATCTTCACTTCACATCTTCGCTTCGCTGGAAACAATCTTCGCTCCCCGTCACTGGAAGCCCTGGATCGAGACGTCTGTCCCTCAAACACCACGGCCCCGCTCCGATCCGAAACGGGCCCCGCCCCTAGCACAGTGGCGTAGCGTGGAAAGAATCCTTCATCGTTTAACTTTTGGGTGATCGACGTGTTTTGGAACCGCAACCTGAATTCTCCGAGCATTGTGCAGCAACCATCGTGCCTATCTACAGTTCTTTGTACCCTGTCCGGTACAGCGTTTCATATTAGTTTGCCTGATAAATTCCAGGCAGGGTCTGTCGACTGCCGTATGGCGCCCACCGCATGTAAAACATGCTGGAGCCGTCACCGAGGTGGGATTCGCCACATTTAAAGCAACGTGCAGATGAACTGCATTGCTGTTATGTGTGTTCGTATCTGCAGCACTCGAACCACTCACTATGGTTATGAAATAATATAATACTTTTCTACCAAAGAGTTGTAGAATGCATAGTCCCTCTGAGGAAGGGTCTGTCCATCAATTGTTAGTACTACTGTTTGTGTAGGGGCCCATATCACACCATGTGAGTTGGTTATTTTAAGGTTAAGTCTTATGGCTTTCTGGACTCTTCCATACTTCCAAATTTTCTTGGAATTCTCCCTCTTTCCACTCAATCGGGATTCCTCATATGAGGCCCATTATGGTGACCATGAAAGAAGAAATAAATAATTTAAAGCCGTAAGGGCTCTATTTGTAGAAAATTATTAGCCGATGGGTATTTATAAAAGGCTACTGCCAATCTATTTCGGCCTATTCACTTTATAGTTTCTCGGTGATGAAAAAATTACCTACCAGTATATCTATGATGAAAGTAAACATTAATCTGTACACAACCTAACATAGAGCAAAAAATTCGTGTCAAATTAAGCATAGAAAAAAATCATAGACGAAAATTCTCGCTCTCTAGCACAGACTGCATTAATAGAAGGAACACTAGCAAATTGCTAACATATATGATTCATTTTACCCAGAGAATAACAGATATAATGTGTAGAGTAAACATTTAATTATAAAGATACACTAGAAAAAAATTATACAATGGAGTTTGAGTGTTTCTCGACACTGTGAGTTCTTGCATAAAATATTAAATAACCTTTTTCTAAGAATGTCTTTGCGCAATTTCCATAGATTTCAGGGCTCCTATCCACTATGAATCCTGAAATGGTGTATTCAACTTCTATTGTTTGAGACTGCTTTCCACACTGCCAACAGCTGCCAAGTTTTTTTCCATTTTGAATCCTTTCATGACATTTTTTTTACAATATCCACAGCTGTAGGTCTTCTCTCCATACTTTCATTATAATACATACATTTTTTTTTTCATTCTTGTCACATTGCCCACAGCCGTAGAGCTTCTCTCCACTATGCATTCAAATATGTTTCAGATAATATTTTCTAAGCGATTTCTTCACACAATTTCCACAGCTGTAGGGGTTTTTTTCTAGTATGAATACTTGAATGGCATACTATATTAAGTAAAAAAATAATGTTTTCGTAAAATTTATATATTTGTAGGGCTTCTCCTTCACTATGAATCCTCAAATGGCATATTGTCAACTGTGAATTCTTTCACGAGATTTTGATTAATTTTTTTGTGAGAATGACTTATCACATTGTGTACAGCTGTAAGGCTTATCTCCACTATGAATCCATTCATGATATTTTAAAAGGCATTTTTGTGAGAATGTCTTATCACATTGTCCAAAGCTGTAAGGTTTCACTCTACTATGATTCCTTTCATGAGATTTTAAAACCTATTGGTGAGAATGTCTTATCACATTGTCCACAGATGTATGGCTTCTCTCCACTATGAATTATTTCGAGAGGATTAAAAAACATTTTTGCTAGAATCTTTTATCACATTGTCCACGGCTGTAAGGCTTCTCTCAACTATGACTCCTTTCATGAGATTTTAAATGATCTATTTGTTATAATGTCTTATCACTTTGTTCACAGTTGTAAGGCTTCTCTCCACTATGAATCCATTCATGAGATTTTAAAAGGTATTTTCGTGAGAATGTCTTACTATATTTTACACAGCTGTAAAGTTTCTCTCCACCAGGAATCCTTTCATGATCTCTTAATTAGTATTTTAATGAGAACACCTGTTAACGATTTCCACAACCATAAGAATTCTCTCCAGATGGATTAATTTTTAAGTTTTAAACTATATTTCTATTTTGTGTAAATAACTTTTCACAAGCTGCCAGGATTTTCTCCACTATGAATTCTTAATTTGCGTTTTAAATTTTAACTGTTTGAGAACATGTTTCGACAATTTTCAAAGCCATGATAACCATTTGCACTGCTTTTATTTTCATTAAATTGGTTGCTCACATCACCTGATTCTAAAACAAAGTGAAAAATTAAAAAAAATTCTGAATTATATATTTTTTAAATATTGATGGGTTGAAAAGATTTTTGAATAAACCATTTCTCAAATTAGAGTTCTTAGATTTATACTCCATACATTTATACAACTTTTATTACATTTTTAACTTTAAGAAAAATTGACAGGGTTAAGATAAAAACATTGACTTTATTATTTGTGCAAAGGCTTAACTTGAATCCTATTTCAAACCAAAATAAAATGATGATATTGATAAGAATTTAATCAACTAGCAAAAACTTATTCCGAATACAATTCAAATATTTATACTCACTCGTTATTGTATCCGTTTCAAAAACATCAACAGTCTCTGTGTTACTGTCCCGAGCACATTCCTGTTTTATATCTGCTTCCTGTATGTCTATAGCAATATCAGGTAATACTGGCATAGTGACCTCTTCTACATTTTCTTCTTTTATGGAAAAATCTGAATCAATTTGAAATATCAAGTTATGTGATGACTGGGCCTTAAAATCTAGGAAAAAAAGATTTTATTGCTTCAGAATATTTGAAGCAATCAATTTTTTTTTTATTGATTAAAATCTTCTGAAACAATAAAAGAAATCCTTTCAGGTTTCGACTCACGACCACTTCTGAAGTGTTCATGCCACCGAAAAACGTTTGATCTCGAAAGAGTATCGTTGCCGAAACACTTCTCCAACATTTCCAAGGTCTACGGACCAATAAATCCATTTTTCACACGAAATTTAATGCAAACTCGTTGATGCCATTTTCAAACTTGTAAAAAATCGAAAACACGCACAAAGGTAGATGTACTCAGTACAGCGTAACTTTTACAAATGTCAAGCTATGACGCTGAAATTTGGAGGGAAGTGTCAATGACAGACGTGGTAACTTAGCAAAAAAGAATTCCAATCGGGTGACTGACAGCGCCACACGGTGGCTGGTCCTAAAACTTTTTGATCAAGGTAGATGATATATCTTATATATTATACATAAAACGAAACTAATTTTCTTTGACTTAAACTCCGTTAATAAGTCTAAGCTGGTAATGAGGCTAACACAGCACTCATAAGGCTACTTTATTTTAATATGGTAGGGCTTTGCAGCAAGTATGATGTGACTCAAGAAGATTGTTTGGCAGAATGCTCAAGAATCGATGGTACAATTATTATCTGTAATAGTTCCAAGTTAGGAGCAGAAGAAAAATAAGACCAAGGGATTGGTTCTCATCAGCAGAAATACCTTATATACCTTATAATTTATGTTCTTCAGATGATATTGATATTTTTTTATAAGCAACAATTTATTTTAAATGATGTATTAGTGATAATGTCTTTACCATATTGTCCACAGCTGTATGGTTTCTCTCCACTATGACTCCTTTCATGAGATTTTAAATTAGTTTTTTGCGAGAATAACTTATCACATTGTCCATAGTTGAAAGGCATTTCTCCACTATGAATACTTTCATGACGTTTTAAATGGTATTTTGTTCGGAATGTCTTATCACATTGTCCACAGCTGTAAGGCTTCTCTCCCCTGTGGATCCTTTCATGAGATTTTAAATGACCTATTAGTGAGAATGTTTTATCACATTGTCCACAGCTGAAAGGCTTCTCTCCACTATGAATCCTTTCATGATTTTTTAAATATTTTTTTCGTGTAAATGTCTTATCACATTGTCCACAGCTGTAAGGCTTCTCTCCACTATGCATCCTTTCATGATATTTTAAAAGGTATTTTGTTGAGAATGTCATATCACATTGTCCACAGCTGTAAGGCTTCTCTCCACTATGCATCCTTTCATGACATTTTAAGAGGGATTTTGTTGAGAATGTCTTATTACATTGTCCACAGCTGTAAGGCTTCTCTCCACTATGAATCCTTGCATGACATTTCAAATCATTTTTTCGTAAGAATATCTTATCACATTGTCCACAGCTGTAAGGCTTCTCTCCACTATGAATCCCTTCATGTTTTTTTAAATAAACTTTTTGTGAGAATGTCTTCTCACATTGTCCACAGCTGTAAGACTTCTCTCCACTATGAATCATTTCATGTAATTTTAATTTATATTTTCGCGAAAATGTCGCATCACATTGTCCACAGCTGTAAGGCTTCTCTCCACTGTGGATCCTTTCATGACATTTTAAAGTACCTATTTGTGAGAATGTCTTATCACATTTTCCACAGCTGTAAGGCTTCTCTCCACTATGAATCCTTTCATGTTTTTTTAAATCACATTTTCGATTGAATGCCTTATCACATTGTCCACATCTGAAAGGTTTCTCTCCACTATGAATAATGTCATGAGATTTTAAATTACCTATTTGTGAGAATGTCTTATCACATTGTCCACAGCTGAAAGGCTTTCCTCCACTATGCATCCTTTCATGACATTTTAAAATATATTTTGTTGAGAATGTCTTATCACACTGTCCACAGCTGTAAGGCTTCTCTCCACTATGAATCCTTTCATGACATTTCAAATCACCTTTTCGTAAGAATGTCTTATCACATTGTCCACAGCTGTAAGGCTTCTCTTCACTATGAATCCTTTCATGACATTTCAAATCATTTTTTCGTAAGAATGTCTTCTCACATTGTCCACAGCTGTAAGACTTCTCTCCACTATGAACCATTTCATGTTTTTTTAAATAATATTTTCGATTGAATGTCTTATCACATTGTCTACATCTGAAAGGTTTCTCTCCACTATGCATCCTTTCATGACATTTTAAAATATATTTTGTTGAGAATGTCTTATCACATTGTCCACAGCTGTAAGGCTTCTCTCCACTATGAATCCTTTCATGACATTTCAAATCACATTTTCGTAAGAATGTCTTATCACATTGTCCACAGCTGTAAGGCTTCTCTCCACTATGAATCATTTCATGTAATTTTAATTTATATTTTTGCGAGAATGTCGCATCACATTGTCCACAGCTGTAAGACTTCTCTCCACTTCGATTTCTTTCAAAGCCATGAGAACCTTTTTTTCTGCTTTTCTCTTTACTTAATTGGCTCCTCATATCGCCTGAATCTAAAAATTAAGAAAAAATCTATAAATTATTGAAGCGTTGAAAATATTGATTTTAATTCTCTTTGTAATAAAGCATTACTCAAATTTGAGATTTTTGATTCATACAACAATAAATTTGTATTGAATCGTTAACTAAGAAAAAAATTAACCGAGTTAACATGAAAATATTTTTACTTTATTATTTATGCTACGGCTCAACTTGAATCCTATTTCAAACCAAATTAAGACATTTTGTTGTTGAGAATTTAATGAATAAGCGAAAACTTATTCAGATTACAATTTAAATAATTATACTCACTCGTTATTGCATGCGTGTCAGAAACATCAGCAGTCTCTGTATTATTGTCCCGAGCACATTCCTTCTCTATATCCGCTTCCTGTATGTCCATAGCAAAATCAGGTAATACTGGCGCAGTATCCTCTGGTACATTTTCTTCTTTTATGAAAATATCTGAATAGATTTCCAATTCAAAATCATAGGATTGCCTTTGTGAGCTCACTACTGAGGTAATTTCTTTATTAAATATGTCATAAGATGGCTGGGCTTTAATATCTATGAAAAAAAACATACAAGTTTAAATCTCCTGAAGTAATAAAACAAATAGATAATATATTATCAACAACTCGAAACCTAGTTTCTTTGACTTTCTGTTAATAAGTCTGAACTGACAATAAGGCCAACACAGCACTAATAGACCTATCTTATCTTAATATGGCATGACTTTTAAGCTAATACGATGTGACTCAAGAAGATTATTAGGTCGAATGCTCCAGAAGATTGATGGTCCAGTTAATATATGTAATAGTTCCGAGTCAAGGGCAAAAGAAAAATTAGGCCTAGGATTTGGGTCTCATCAGCAGAATTACCTTATATTTTATGGTCTTCAGATGATATTGATTCATTTATTAATAGTTTCAATGCCAAGCACTGAATTATCCACATATAAATCAGTATCGCACAGGCCAGTGTTAATATATGTGTTAATAATATTGAGTTTATATTACCAATTCGACATATGGTTTTTTTGCCATAATTTTATATAATGAACTAAATGAAATCTGTGCATTGCGTTACGTATTCTACAGCTTTTAGTGCAGTGATAACTCTGAATTCAATTTAGACACAGGAAAAAATCGTTGAATTGGATCAAAATGAGGTATCCAACATAACAGAACATCAATGTACCGTGATTTATCAACTTTTTACTTATTATAATGATTTAAATTATTTTCAAAATAAAAATGTCTAAAACATTCTGGCCTAAAAGTACACACCACCTTATCCATACCTGGTATGGAATAGATGGTGTGTATCTGAAGGTTTAACATCACTCATACAACATAAGTTAATTGATTATCATATCTCACATATTTATTTAATTCAATAATATGAGTTTATTAAGTTTACTTTTGTCTGTGGGATTATCAACAAAATGTGCGGGATCTGCACTGATATCTTGCACATATTCCTGTTTGATATCTCCCTCATGTACACTGATATACTGGGGGAACACTGCTGCAGTATCTCCATCTTTTGCCTTTTCTTCTTTCACCATTAAATCTGCGCTTTTGTGTAGCTGAGGATCCATCTATAACCTGGAAACATTCACAATAGTTTAACAATGAGTTTATAATATATTTACTCTTTCACGTAGGAAAGCATAAAACTATATTCAATGCCCGATATTAGAAAATGAAACCTTTCCTGACATGATAATCTCCTTTGTAATTTGACAAGACACGACTTGCTTGTGCTCCCCTGATGACGATGTGAAAACCTTGAAACCGGTAGGGGTATACTATTACATAAAATAGAATAAACAGCGTTTGATAAAACAAATTAAAATGTATTTAAACCTCCACAAAGTTAATGCCTTAACTAAAAATAATATTCTTTTTTAGTGGTGTGTGTAGATTTGTTTTCCAGAGGTCTTATATAAATATTTATGATGTTGTATGAACACTAGACAAATGCATTACACTACATCTAAAGCTTAATGTGTTACTGTCACATATCAGAAGGGGTTTAATGGTGTTTTTTGTAGTTTGTCTGGCCTCGTTAATTTTACTGTTTTTCATACCAAACATTTTTTCATATCATCTAAATTAGAAAGTCGTCAAATTTAAGTAAAACAAGTCCACTAACAATGTTAGAAAAATTTATTTTTCTTTAACAGATTATCAAAACAAATTTAAAAAAAATTGTTGTCACGACTTTTTTAGTGACAATTTACAAGTCTCAAGGAGTGGTGGACAGTGGCGGGTTTGCATTTCAACATAATGGACAATGTTTGAGAAAATATATTTTTGTTTGCTTTGTACAGGATTTTTTTTAAATAACATAAAAATGTAATTTTTCGTATGAAGTAAGTAGAGTTTGAACCAAACAACATGATTTTATTGTAAAATAGCTAATCTGCCCTCATAAGCAAAAATACAGCTTACGCAAAAACACAGAAATTTAACTAAGTGTGAGGCAATATACCATATCAAATTTTGAACCATAATCCATAAGAAAAAATACAGAAAACCATTTATTTCAATACAAAAATCGACAAAATGTCTTCTTAAATTTTACAAAATGCTAGGTTTTTCTAAGCAAAAAAAGCAGTAAAATGTGATTCAAAAGCTAAAAGACAGCAAGTGCCTATGCGTTTGCTGCGTTTTTGCTTATGAATCACATTTTATTGCTTTTTTATTTACGAATCACGACATATTTGAAACACTTCACTGCGTTTTGTAAGTTTGTCTTGCGCAGAATTTTATTGAAAAAATATTTGTTCTATCTTATACTATGAGCCGTGGGAAGAAGATTCTCCGCCTTGCATTGGCATTATTGAATAAGGCAAGGCAATGTTCAAAGCGCTGCAACATACGATGAAATAATGGTATGTTATTCACATACATATTTATTTACAATTAGCTACTTCGTACTTCATTAATAATTTTGATTTTTATGTCTGATTTAGCCAATAATTCAATTAATTTTATAAGAATCTTTATATGCTGTTGAAGAAATTTTTTTTTAACAGTTATAATTGGGCAACAATTGAGAATGTTGGAATTGTTGAAGGATCTAACTCTTCTCTGCAAGATTCACTTCCATCTCTGACAAAACGAGGTACAGAAAGGAAAAGAAAAATCAAAATACCAACTATTGTTTAACAATTACAAGCAAAACACATCCTCTCTGGCACCGGGACCCGACCCTTGCGATACTAATGTGTGCAAAATGAAGTGTCTGATAATAATTGAAGAAAACTAATACAACAGCAATTTATGGAAATGTCTCAGAAGGATCAACATTCATATACATATGTTAGCAAACTGTCAACGTAAACCAGTAAAAAACAGGCTATCATAAAAAAATTCACCATGAAGTATTTTTCTATAGATGAGCAAAATACCCTGCAACACGTTTGTAAGTTTTATTTTAACAATTTTGGGGTATAACTTTGATGCATCAAGATTTCATAAGGAAACATCCGCATCTGAAGTGCTGCATATAGAAATGTGTTAAAGGAGATGAAAATAAATTTCACAAAATGGGGGCATGAGGAATGTGAGCATTACATACTTCATAAAGAACATTGTATGCCAGATGATTGGGACATTTGTGTTTAATTTAGAACACACAAACAACGAGCTGATGCTGCGAGTGAAGCCTACCATAAAGATGCAGCCGATGTTTATCCCGATTCTCTGTGTGTTTCAGCTAATCTTCAAAATATTATCATGCCACCGAGAATTGATAAAAAAGATTACTATTTGGCTCGACAACTGCTCGGCACAAAACAAAAATTGGTCATTACTAGGTTAGACAACATTTTTTTTGGGGGGAAATCACTTTTATTGCTCAGTATAGTCTCCCATAAGATCAATACACTTGGTCCAACGATCTTCCAACTTTGTTGTCCCATCATGGAAGTGACTTTCTGGAAGGCCTGCAAAATACTCCTTTACGACGGCTATAACCTCTTAGTTTCATGAAAAATGCTTTCCACGAAGGAATTTTTTGAGGTGTGAGAACAGCCAGAAGTCAGAGGGAGCTAAATCTGGCCAAAAGGGTGGATGCTGCAACAATTCGTACCCCAATTCATTGATTTTCGCGATGGTTTTTTGAGCTGTGTGAGCAGGTGCATTGTCTTGATGAAAAATGATTTTTTTCTTCTGCAAACCGGGTCTTTTTTCACAAATTTTTTCATCCAACTGGTCCCAAAGGTCACAATAATAATCAGAGTTGATTGTCTTACCTGTTTGGAGATAATCTATCAATAAAACTCCTTTTGCATCCCAAAAAACTGACGCTAACACCTTCTTGGCCGATTTCTGGACACGAACTCGCTTCGGAGCCAAAGTGCCTGGTTCACACCACTCCTTAGCCTCTTGTTTTGATTCAGGATCATGGTGGTAGACCCAAGTCTCATCCATAGTGATGAATCGACGCAGAAAATCTTTTTTATCCTTTCGAAATTGCTCCAAATGTTGCTCAGAAAGTCGCATTCGAACGTGTTTTTGTTGCATTGTTAGCAAATGCGGCACCCATTGTGCACAGTTTTTTGAAACCCAAAACTTCAGCCAAAATATGCCATGTTGTTCCATGTGAGATGCCTATGGTGTAAGCTATCACATCCACAGTCGATCGATGATCTTCCAAAACCACATCCTGTATTTTCGCTATGATTTCTGGTGTTGATGCACTTTTTGGACGTCCTGAGTGTGGATCGTCTTCAACGCTTGTACGGCCACGCTTAAACTCCAAAACCCATCGGTGAACGGTTGGAAATGAAGGAGAAGACTTCTTTAATACTTTCATCATCTTTGCATGGATCTCAGTAGCCGATAAACCTTCCAAAACAAAGAATTTAATCACTGCACGATATTCGGATTTTTCCATTGTTAAAAAATACACTGACACGTCAACTTCAAATGGCTTGTAAACAAAGAATGAATTGACAGATCGAAATGAAATTTTGAGTACGTTCTTATGAAAGATGAAATATTAAAATTGCGTAGAAATTTTGGTGTTTCTACTGCTCCATAGAAGAATAGATAAAATTATCTTTCAAAAATCTAAGAATTTATTAAAATCGATCAATGTTTCATTAAGCAGCAATGAAAAACATGAAAGTACAGTTTTCTCAAAACTTAACTTTTGCCATTAGCTGTGTTTTTGCTTAAGAGGGCAGAAATATTGTTTGTGGAAAAAATTGTAAAACCTCTACGATGCACAAACAGTCCGGTATTGTAGTCACAATACAGTTAGTGCAACGTGCGACAAGAGACGACGCTCTACAAACTATGTGTATTACTTACCGCTTGGTACTGTACCCTAATTCTCCACTTTGTACTGTGCCTTCTATTACACTCGTCACGGGCTATGGGCATTCATGTCTATGACCTCAGTAAACCTTGTTCAACATAGTGTTATTTAAAGAAAAGCGGTAAGGTGGTTGGTTTCTGTTTTTAAAGTTCCAATCCTGCGGGCTGACGCTCCTTATCGGATAAGTGATTAGCTGATTATTTGGGTGATGTGTTTTTAACTTAAAATAAAATTGAAGAAGAATGGCTGAGATGGATAAAAGGAATTTAGTGACAAAGTGTACTCATATCATAATAGTGCTGTGGTAAACAAATAATTTGAAATATAAAATGTTAAATTTTTCTTGTTTATCTGAACAGAATACTGAAATGGATAATTTGTTTAAAATGTTGGTTTTAAATAGTTTTCCATTAAAAGTGAACTTACTTAAATTCCGATTTAAATGACTCATTTGACTTTAATGCAAAATTATTCATGTAATTTATGGTACTTTTTCATAAAACCTCTATGGTACTGATGAAAAGATGGTTTTCTTTCCTTCTTGAATAATGCCCTTAAATATAGTGACTAGATTTCAGTTTGTATAAACCCTGAGATTGTGAGTTAAATAAATGGTTTTCTTCAATGAGAATTCTTTTAATAAAGCAAAATAGGAACTGTATATAATAATCAGTTAAATGGTTACAGTAACTAACATTTTTTTGTAAAATAGAGATAAAAACTAGGAACTGCGATGTTTAATGAATATAAATTGTATTTCATTTAGCCTAACGCTACGCGCTATACGATCACGTCGAGTTAATTTTAGACACTATAAAAAAAATTGCGTAACCCGGAAAAATTATAACAAAATCCCGAGCACTCCTAGAAGATATTCGACATTTCAGCGAACTGTTAAAATCAAATGTATAGTAAAATATGACAAGCGCAAAATAATTTATAGTATTTTAGTGCCAAACCTGCGGTACTGATGAAAAAATACTCCCAACTGTCAAAATCAAATGTGACAAAAATATGACAATACAAAGCAGTGCACACTGATATAAGTAATCAGTTTGAACCGTTAATTTTATAGCTCGCATAAACAGTTCGATATTCTGATTTCAACACAATTATAGCTTTTCAAACAATGACATCCTGAACAATTGAGGTTATTTGCCAACTATGCATACATGATTGACAGACAGTAAATTCCATAGATCCTAAATGTTTTCTGCTTAGATATTATTCTTCTTCTTCTTGAACAGTGAACAGCTATATATGAAAGAGTACACACCAGTATCAAATGCTAGGAATTGTTTTAAAATTTTCAAAACATATATGTACAGTGGAACAGTGTTTTAACGTGCCCGGAATTCACATTTTCCCGCTATTTTCAAAACATATATTGCAAAGAAATTAATATTTTGTCGCTAATTGTTTACACTCAACAATTATAAAAAATTAACTTTAGTTAAAATACATATCTAGTCAAGACTCACCTTCTAAATAATATAGGGTGGCCTAACAAGAAATGAAATCAGAGAGTAGTTCAATTCCATTGCATTTTTATGGTAAAATTTTGCGACACAATTTGCTTTAACAGTTATACATAACAAAGCAGGACCGTGATACTTAAATTAATGAACAAATAAACTTGTATAATTCACCTCTTATTAATGTTTAAAATAAACGGCAGCCAAAAATGATTGGCGTCTGACTTTGAAACTTGTTTGATCCTAGCTCTAGGATCAATGTGTTTACCAAATCAAACAATAAATGCAAGAAAATCTTTTTGGATGACAAAAACTCTTTTTGGCAAATGAAAAAAAAACTCCAGCGGTTTGTTTTGAAAACGCCTTTTAACTGATTTGATTTTTTTCATCTTGTTTTACATCAAAGTTGGATAAAGATAATATTGTTGTATGAAAGATTTATGTGTGACAGTTGTTCAAAAGCAGGTGGTTTCCATCATATTTGGAAAATAATGTTTTAAGCCATAGACTGTAAACTATTTCGCCATCGGTAAGAGTATGGCAATAACAGCAAAACTTATTCCACTTGAATTTAGCTTGGGTTATTTTTTTCACATTTAAGTGTCAAATAATGCTGTAATAAAATGGAGTTTTACATGCAATATCAATATATAAAACATGACGCAATAATAATTTTTTTATCTTTCCTTCACATCGGGAGGATATTTTGGCGATTATTCTTTGATTAAAGGTTCAAGTAAAAACCTTTAAAGGGCAGGAGATTTAATATTTTTTTCATGAATATTCGATAATCTATGTAAACTATTGATAGTGGCGGTGACCGCTTAGCTTAAGCCAGACCTCGGCTTTTAATGGCGGCGAACCGAAACTCCGTAGGCTACGAGATGACGGGAGCGGTACGGACTGTCTCTTCCCACTTCAATGTTGGATATGGTTTCCCTTATATATAGATTTATACTATTTGGGGATCGAAATGGGTGCTTTCCTATTGCTTGAAGGGAACTCAGACAATTGGATAAAATTTAAGTGTTTGGGATACTTTATTCTAAATTTATGTGTAATGTCGAGAAAGACACCTCATCCATTGATAGCAAGATGGAGCGATCTGATAAAAGGTTAAATATGAGGCGGGGGATTTTATTAAGTATTTTTTGTGCAGCTTCTTTTGTTTTAAAATAGGTAAAATGACATTGTCGTAAGTTGAAGTAATATCTAATAAAGCGGCTATAAGGGTTATTTGATAAATAAATGCGGAATGAATATCAGTAGTGAGAATAACTAAATTATCCATAGCACTGCGTGATTTACAGAAGGCAAATTGATTAATATTCAGAATTATATTGTGTTCTACTAACCATTAAAGAAGGCATTGGTTTTTCTCCATAGTTGATGCGAGGGCTTTTGGTCTATAGAAATTTCCGTCTGAAAGATTTTGACCCATTTTAGGTATTGGAACAACTTTAAATATTTTCCAGGACTTAGGAATTTTTCTTTCTCCCCTCCATGCTAGTTTGCTTTGAGTCGGGCGTGTAGTGGTGTACTCAAGTTTAGTCGCAAGTAACGATGCGACTCAAAAATGCGTTCCCTTCTTGTGTAAACCGTGCTAAGAGCCGCTCGCAAACGTGCCAAATTATGTTCTGCAGTCAAAAGACGTGGGACCCATCGAGCAGACACTTGACAGAATCATTGGTATTTTGTGATTATGGATTGATTGAGGGGATATTGTGGAAAGGTGGGTGCGAGGATTGTTCGCCATATGCAACAACTTCGGCGAATGATTTCACAGAGGTTAGGGTGGATTTTGATGTTGCCCAGTAAGACAAGTTCTGTTATACGGCGTTTTATATTAGTTTGCCTGATAAATTTCAGGCAGGGTCTGTCGACTGCCGTATGGCGCCCAGCGCATGTAAAACAAATTGGAGCCGTCACCGAGTTGGGATTAGCCACATTTAAAGCAACGTGCAGAGGAACTGCATTGCTACTTCGTGTGTTCGTATCTGCAGCACTGGAACCACTCACTATGGTTAGGAAAGATTACTTCTACCATTTCAGAGTTGTAGATAGCGTAGACCCTCTGAGGTAGGGTCTGTCCATCAAATGTTTGTACTACTGTTTGTGTAGGGGCCCATATCACACCATCTGAGTTGGTTATCGTACGGCTTTTGACTTTCTCGACTCTTCCGTACTTCAAAGTTTTCTCGGAATTCTCCCTCTTTCCACTCAACCGGGATTCCTCATATGAGGCCAATTATGGTGACCATGAAAGAATAAATAATTCAGTCATTAAATTCAATAAAATTTATTTAGAAGAACTTTCCTAATATTTAATATTATAGGAGGCGAATCCAGAAAGTAATTGTACTGAGGCTCTCAGGACCGGATGGATTTTATTTTCGACATGTTGGCTACACTTCCGTGTAGCCTGAAACTTCCCCTCCGCAACGAGACCGGTTTGAGGTCAGTACGTTGAGAAGTGTCGACGCGACAACACGTTTCGTGAAAAATGTCAACCCCATCTCCCGCCAAGTTGAATCGAGTGGAGGCCGGGCTAGAGTTTTTGAGGCGCTGCAAACTCCATGGAGATGAATTTCTCCGCTCCACCGTTACTGGAGATGAAACTTGGGTTGCACACTACACGCCTGAAACCAAAAGGCAGTCTCAACAGTGGCGTCACACCTCTTCACCTTCCGCCAAAAAGTTCAAAACCACAATTTCAGCCAAGAAAATCATGGCATCCGTGTTTTGGGACTGTCAAGGCATCATTTTAATTGAATATATGCCTCCAGGGGAGACCATCAACTCTGCAACATACTGTGAGACCCTAAAAAAATTGCGGAGGGCGATTCAGAACAAGAGGAGAGGCATGCTGACAAAGGGAGTCTGCCCTTTGTCAGCATGCCTCTCCTTACATATGTACTACGGTAACCACGTAATTTTTTTGTTTAAATAAAAAAAATTGTAACCTACAAAAATTCAGTACACTTAGTTTCTGGATATGCCTCGTACATTTAAACAAATCAAACCAGTGGCTTTTAAAAAAATTTTTTTTTCGTTCTTTAATTTCTTGGAAATTTTCCAGAAAAAAAGCACATTCTAGATATGAATTCTTTAAAAGTATCAAATCTTAAGGGTTACATAGTACAAAAATTGCCAATAATTCATGCTGTTTTATTCATAACAAAAATAAAATCAATCCAGGCGGTATGCAGAATAGTACAACATAATACAGGCTATTAATATAACAAAATAATATGAAACAACAAAATATAACATCTGAATTTTTTTTGAAAAATCAATTTCTCCATAACATTATTTTAAAAATGCAATTATACAATGGAGTTTGAGTGTTTCTCGATACTATGAGTTCTTATATAAGATATTCTTTCTTTCTTTCGATGGTCTTACTGCCCATATCGAGCTTGGGCCTCCGTCAATCTTCGCCTCCAACTCCTCATGTCTTCCGTCACGACCCTCCAATTCTGCGCCTGCAGCAGACGGGTTGCGTCCCTCTCAACTTCGTCCTCCCATCGCAGCCTCGGCCAGCCCACTCTCCTTCTTCCACCCGGGTGTCCCTCCAGGATTCTTTTGGGTGCTAGCGATGACGGCATTCTCTGCACATGTCTGGCCCATCTCAATCTGCTCAGTCCGTCATGTACAGATAGTCTGGGAGCTTTGTAGATATTATACATCTCGTCGTATCGTATTCGCCAGGTTTCACCGTCCTTCACGGGACCCAGGATCCTACGTAGTACTCTTCTCTCGAAGGCATCTAGCAACTCTACGAATTTTGCTATCAGTGTCTATGTTTCGCATTCATATGCCACCACTGTTCTAATAATTGTTTTGTATAGGGTGACTTTGGTTTTTTTGTGGACACTCCTGGACTTGAATACCGGCAGTAGGGAGAAGAATGTTTTGTTCTCTGTTGTGATTCTTATCTTAATCTCAGCCTGCTCCTCGTTTTCCTTCATTGTAATTGAACCCAGGTAGGTGAACTCATCTACTACTTCAAAGTCATATTTATTCTTAAATCTAATGTTACCTTGTGGACCATTGTCTATTCTCCTACTCTGTTTCATGATTTTTGTCTTATTTTCATTAATTTCGACTCCAACTTCTTTGGTCGCTGTCTCCAAGGTTTTAAATACTTCTCCCTACTTTACTGCGGTCATCTGCATACCCAACTACCTGGCTATTTTGGGAGCATATATTGGTGTTTGCATTATTATGGTGTGTCTTTCTGATGGCATATTCCAGATTCAGATTGAAAAGTGTAGGGGCCAGTCCATCCCCCTGTTTGAGACCCTGAGATACGATAAGCTCGTCTGTGAGCTCTCCTCCTATCTTAACTCTACACTTTGTGTTACTCATTGTAGCCCTTATAAGCCTTTCTAACTTTGTGGGTATATTAAATGTTAAAAGTTTGTCATACAGTTTTTCCCTAATAATGTTGTCATAGGCCTGCTTGAAGTCTATGAATAGTTGATAAATGTCAACATCGAATTCCCAGCATTTGTTCAGGATCTGTCTTACTGTAAATAATTGATCACTTGTTGATCTGTTCCTTCTGAACCCAGCCTGATACTCTCCTATAATGCCCTCTGCCAAATGTTCAATCCTCTCCTTCAGTAAAATAGTTAGTATTTTGTACGTTGTGCTCAACAATGATATTCCTCTGTGATTTTCACATTCCAGTTTATCTCCCTTTTTAAGTATCGGACATATTATGCTCAACTGCCAATCCTTCGAAATCTCTTCCAAGTCCCATATCTTGTTGATTAGTCTATGGATCAACCTATGAAGGTGTTTGGTTCCACATTTCAGCAGCTCGGATGGTATATTATCCGCCCCTGGGGGCTCGTTATTTTTTAATTTCATAATTGCCAGTTTTACTTCTGTGAGCGGTGCGGGGGGGTGGAGGCTGACTTCCTGATCATTCTCCCTGGGTACAATCTCAGTTCCCAGTTGTGTATTCGGATTGAGTAGTTGCTGGAAGTATTCTTTCCAACTGTTTTTGACTTTTTCTGTGTCTGATATGATGCCCTCGTTGGAGTCTCTACACAAATTGGTGTTTGGCTAAAACCCTTTCTAGAATATGTTGGCTGCCTTATAGGCTTCTCTTGTATTGTTGTCAACAAAGTCCCGTTCCATTTTCTGCAGTATATTGTTCATATAAACTTTTTTCTTTTTTCTCAGCATGTGATTGGTTTCTCTCCTAGCATCTTCATACGCCTGCCATTTGGCCCTTGTATCTCGTTCCATAAATAGTTATCTTAGTCTATTTTACTCATTTATTTTTTCTCTGTATTCCTCGTCAAACCACGGGTTTCTAGTTTGTCGGGGTTTATTACCTATGCCGGCTTCGGCTGCATTTAGGACTGCATTCTTTACTTTATCCCAATGGTTCTCTAAGGCTTCTTGAGATATCGCATCATCTAATTCAATTGTCAGCTTTTCCGCAAGAGCGTTTTGGTATCTTTCTCGACCTTCAGGTGTTCCAAGTGCTATTGAATTGAATTTTGGTGTTTTCTGTTGTCTTCTTCCCCCATTATTACCGATGCGACTCCTATATGTGGCCACCACCATGTAGTGATCTGAATCACAATTCGCTACTCTGTATGTTCTTAGATTCAAAACGCTGGAGGCTCCTCTTTTCTCTATCAAAATGTGGTCAATTTGATTGTGATGTCTGCCATTTGGAGAGGTCCATCCATTTATATATGTCTTTCCTAGGAAACTGTGTCGAGGATATTACCATGCTCCTAGATTCGGCAAGATCTATTACTCGAGACCCATTATTGTTGCTGTCTGTGTGCAAGCTTTGTCTTCTGGTAAAGTGCTGACAAGTTATATCCTTGCTAATTTTTGCATTGAGATCGTCCATGAGAATCTTTATATCATTGGAGGCGATTGAGTCAAAAACCTGTTCCAGTTTCTGATAAAGTGTCCTTAACTGAGCCATCTTTATCTTCGGTTTCTGCATGTACATTTACTATTGACACATTAAAGAATCTTGTTTTAATGCGGAGGACACACATTCACACGTTTATGGGCCTGAAACCAATAATGTTATTCATGATTCTTTCATCCACTATAAATGCAGCCCCAAATTGATGGTGCCTTGTGTTGCCACTGTGCAGTATTGTGTGATTTCTCGTATCAAATGACTCACCATTCAGCCATCTCGTTTCTTGTACTGCCAATATATGTGCCCTGTACTTCCTCATCTCTGCGGTCACTTCATCGAGAGCTCCACCTTTGTATAAAGTTCTTACATTCCATGTCCGATATTACATAAGATATAACCTTTTCTAAGAATGTCGTTTGAGACTGTTTTCCACCCTGTCCACAGCTGCCAAGTTTTTTTCCATTTTGAATCCTTTCATGACATTTTTATACAATATCTACAGCTGTAGGTCTTCTCTCCATACTTTCATTATAATACTTACAGCTTTTTTTTTTAATTCTTGTCACATTCCGACAGCTGAAGAGCTTCTCTCCACTATGAATTCTATTATGTTTCAGATAATATTTTCTGAATAATTTCTTTACACAATTTCCAAAGCTGTAGGGTTTCTTCCTAGTATGAATACTTGAATGGCATATTATATTATGTAAAAAAAATACATGTTTTCGCACAATTCATACATTTGTAGGGCTTCTCCTTCACTATGAATCCTCAAATGGCAAATTGTTTACAGCTGCAAGGCTTCTCTCAACTATGAATTCTTTAAAGAGATTTTAATGATTTTTCGAGAGAATCTAAAATACATTTTTGTTAGAATCTTTTATCACATTGTCCACAGCTAAGTAAGGCTCTTCTCCACTATGACTCCTTTCATGAGATTTTAAATTACCTATTTGTGAGAATGTTTTATCACATTGTCCACAGTTGTAAAGCTTCTCTCCACTATGAACCCTTTCATGAAGTTTTAAACAAGGTTTATTTGTGAATGTCTTATCACATTTTCCACAGCTGTAAGGCTTCTCTCCACTATGAATCCATTCATGAGATTTTAAAAGGTATTTTTGTAAGAATGTCTTATCACATTTTCCACAGCTGTAAGGCTTCTCTCCACTATGAATCCTTTCATGATCTCTAAATTAGTATTTTTATGAGAACACCTGTGAACAATTTACATACCCATAAGAATTCTCTCCAGATGGATTAATTTTTATGTTTTAAACTCATTTTTTGTGTAAATAACTTTTTACACATTTTACAAGCTTCCAGAACTTTCTCCACGATGAATTATTTATTTGCGTTTTAAATATTAACTGTTTGAGAACATGTTTCCACAATGTTCAAAGCCATAATAACCATTTGCACTGCTTTAATTTTCACTAAAGTGGTTGCTCACATCACCTGAATCTAAAAATATATGAAAATTAAGTAAAATCTCTGAATTATATATTATTTTAATATTGATGGGTTGAAAACATAGATTTAAGTGCTTTTTTAAAAAAGCATTTCTCGAATTAGAGTTATTAGATTTATACAACATACATGTATACATACTACTTGGATTACATTTTTAACTTAAAGAAAAATTGACATGGTTAAGATAAAATCATATTGACTTTATTATTTGTCCTATTTCAAACCAAATTAAAATGATGATATTGATAAGAATTTAATCAACTGGCGAAAACTTATTCCGAATACAATTCAAATATTTATACTCACTCGCTATTGTATCCGTTTCAAAAACATCAACAGTCTCTGTGTTACTGTACCGAGCACATTCCTGTTTTATATCTGCTTCCAGTATGTCTATAGAAATATCAGGTAATTCTGGCGCAGTTACCTCTTCTACATTTTCTTCTTTTATGGAAAAATGTGAATCAATTTGAAATGCCAAGTTATGTGATGACTGGGCCTTAAAATCTGGGGGAAAAAAAAGAAGATTTTATAGCTTAAGAAGATTAAAAGCAATAAAATCTTCTATTATTGATTCAAATCTTCTGAAGCACTAAAAGATGATATATCTTATATATTATACACAAAAATAAACAAATTTTCTTTGACTTGAACTCCGTTAATAAGACTAAGCTGATAAAAAGGCCAACACAGCCCTCATAAGGCTAACTTATCTTAATATGGTAGGGCATGGCAGCTTTGGAAGAATGCTCAAGAATCGTGGGTACAATTATTATCTGTAATAGTTCCAAGTTAGGAGCAGAAGAAAAATTAGACCAAGGGTTTGGTTCTCATCAGCAGAAATACCTTATTATTTATGTTCTTCAGATGATATTGGTAACAAATTTATTAGCAACAATTTATATTAAATTTTAAATGATCTATAAGTGATAATGTCTTTACCATATTGCCCACAGCTGTAAGGCTTCTCTCCACTATGAATCCTTTCATGTAATTGTAAAAGGTATTTTGTTGAGAATGTCTTATCACATTGCCCACAGCTGTAAGGCTTCTCTCCCCTATGAATTCCTTCATGTTTTTTTAAATAAACTTTTTGTGAGAATGTCTTATCACATTGTCCACAGCTGTAAGGCTTTTCTCCACTGTGAATGCTTTCATGACATTTCAAATCACTTTTTCGTAAGAATGTCTTATCACATTGTCCACAGCTGTAAGGCTTCTCTCCACTATGACTCCTTTCATGAAATTTCAAAGAACCTTTTTGTGAGAATGCCTTATCACATTGTCCACAGCTGTAAGGCTTTTCTCCACTATGAATCCAATCATGGATTTTTAAAAGGTATTTTGTTGAGAATGTCTTATCACATTGTCCACAGCTGTGAGGCTTCTCTCCTCTATGAATCCCTTCATGTTTTTGTAAATAAGCTTTTTGTGAGAATTTCTTATCACATTGTCCACAAATGTAAGGCTTCTCTCCGCTATGAATCCTTTCATGAGATTTTAAATAAACTTTTTTCGAGAATGTCTTATCACATTGTCCACAGCTGTAAGGCTTCTCTCCACCATGAATCCTTTCATGATATTTTAAATTAGCTTTTTGCGAGAATGTCTTATTACATTGTTTACAGCTGTAAAGCTTCTCTCCACTATGAATCCTTTTGTGTTTTCTTAAATAAACTTTTTGTGAGAATGTCTTATCACATTGTCCACAGCTGTAAGGCTTCTCTCCACTATGAATCCTTTCATGACATTTTAAATTACATTTTTGTGAGAATGCCTTATCACATTGTCCACAGCTGTAAGGCTTCTCTCCGCTATGAATCCTTTCGTGTTTTTTTAAATAAACTTTTTGTGAGAATGTCTTATCACATTGTCCACAGCTGTAAGGCTTCTCTCCACTATGTCTTCTTTCAAAGCCATGAGAACCATTGTCACTGCTTTTCTCTTTACTAAATTGGTTGCTCATATCACCTGAATCTATAAATATAAAAAAATTAAGAAAAAATCTCTAAATGATTAAAGGGTTGAAAAGATAGATTTTAGTTCTTTTTGTTATAAAGCATTTCTCAAAGTTGAGTTTTTTTATGAATACAACAATTAACTTGTATTGAATTGTTAACTTAGAAAAAAACTTTTTTATTTATGCTAAGGCTTAACTTTTGAAATCAAATCAAGAAATTTTGTTGTACATAATTTAATGAATGAGCGAAAACTTATTCAGATAACAATTAAAATAATTATTGGGTTGATGCAAAAGTTATGATCGTTTTTTATGATCCCAGGTAAAAAAAATCCCAGGTAAGAAATGATGAACAGTATCTTCTTTTAAATGATTCCATTGTATAAAGGATGCTTTCCCTCTACTTTCTATTCAGTTTTGGCCTGGCCAGAGTACAGTGAAAAGCCCTTGTATTTATTCAAAATGTCGGTCGATAAAGTGCATTTACGTCATTGTTTACTTTATGAATTCCGTAAAGACAACACCGCGAGTGTGGCAACCAAAAACATTTGCGACCTGTATGGAGCAGATGTCATCAAAGTTCGACAGGTACGAAGATGGTTTACAAAATTCCGATCTGAGGATTTTTCACTATTTGATAAACCACGTACCGGGCGGCCATTGAAGTCTGATGACAACAAGTTAAAAGTCATAATTGACACAAATCCACGTCTTACCACCAGGGAGATCGCGTCGATGATGGGAGTCAACCAAACAACCGTATTAAGACATTTGAAGCGTATGGGGATGGTTTCGCGGTACAACGTTTGGATACCTCATCAATTGTCGGCTGCCAATTTATTGGATCATGTTTCAACGTGCTTTGCTTTGAGTGCGAGACAAAAACATGAACCTTTTCTGCATCGTTTGGTAACAGGAGGTGAGAAATGGGTCGTGTACAACAACGTGACAAGAAAAAGACATTGGGCTATACCTGGACAACAACTTCGAAGGCCGAAATCCATCAAAAAAAGTAATGCTTTGTGTTTGGTGGAATTGTAAGGGTATTGTGTATTTTGAACTCTTGGAACGCAATCAGACAGTTACAACAGAACGAAATTGTCAGCAATTATCCAAATTGAACATCGCCCTTCAAAGGTTAGACCAGAATTGGTAAACAGAAAAGGGGTAGTGTTTCATCCCGACAACGCGTGACCACATGTGGCTTTGATGACCCAATACAAGCTAAATGAGTTGAATTGGGATGTTATCAAGCATCCACCGTATTGTCCAGATCTTGCTCCTTCCGATTTTCATTTATTACGATCGCTGCAAAAAATTTTAAATGATAAAAAATTTGATACAATAGAGCAGGTAAAAACATCCCTTACTACATTTTTCGCATCAAAATCCACGGAATTTTACACTAATGGTATTAATAAGTTGATAGAAAGATGGGAGAAGGTTATAAGAACTGATGGAAATTATAAAATTGATTAAATAAATATTACAAATCTAAAAAAAAAATGTTTAATTGTATATGTAAAAAACGATCATTACTTTTGCATCAACCCAATATACTCACTCGTTATTGCATGCGTGTCAGAAACATCAACAGTCTCTGTGTTACTGTCCCGAGCACAATCCTTCTTTATATCCGCTTCCTGTATGTCCATAGCAAAATCAGGTAATACTGGAGCAGCATCCTCTGGTACATTTTCTTCTTTTATGAAAACATCTGAACAGATTTCCAATTCCAAATCATAGGATTGCCTTTGTGAACTCATTACTGAGGTAATTTCTTTATTGAATATGTCATAAGATGGCTGGGCTTTAATATCTATGAAAAAAACATACAAATTCAAATCTTCTGAAGTAATAAAACAAATAACACATCGATCAATAAGTCCCGGGACAAACCAACAGATGGCGCTTCTAATAACAAATCCATACCATTTTCAGTTAGTACCAGCCTTTAGAATTTACGTGTCAAACTTTCATGACATTCCGACATTGTGTTATTGAGTTACAGTGGTTTTAGTGACGCTACGTTTGCTATTTTCAAAACAATGGAATAAACCGAATTTCGTGTGTTAATAAAACATTGCTTTTTAATGGGGAAAATATCGTTCAAACTCAGCAATGGCTTGAAATGTATTATCCGGGCTCTGCTCCATCGAAAACAACCATTTGTCGGTGGTATGCTGATTACAAACGCGGTCGTACAGACACAAATGATGCTGAACGCTCTGGTCGTCCAAAAAAACTATTACACCAGAAAACATAACAAAAATCCTCACAATTGTGATGGAAAATCGCAAAGTAAAGTTGCGTGAGATAGCTGACATTCTGAAGATATCATTTGATACTGTTGTAAAAAAGCTTTTCTCGAAATGGGTGCCGCGTTTGCTCACAATGGAACAGAAACAACAACGCATCGATGATTCAGAGCACTGTTTATGCGAAATAAACAGAAGTTTTTGAGTCGTTATGTGACAATGGATGAAACTTTGATCCACCACTATACTCTGGAATCAAATCGGCAGTCAGCTAAGTGGAGAGCAGCCGGTGAAAGTCGTCTGAAGCGACCAAGAACTCAACAGTCGGCCGGGAAGGTTATAGCCTCCGTATTTTGGGATGTGCATGGTATAATATTCATTGATCACCTAAAAAAGGGACAAACCATCAATAGCAAATATTATATAGCGTTATTGGAGCGTTTGAAGGCAGAAATTGCAAAAAAACGGCCTCATATGAAGAAGAAAAAAGTTCTCTTTCATCAGGACAATGCACCATGTCACAAGTGGATGGCCAAATTGCATGAGTTAAACTTCCAATTGCTTCCGCACCCATTGTATTCTCCAGATTTGGGCCGCAGCGACTATTGGCTGTTCGCAGACCTCAAAAAAATGCTCCAGGGAGAGATTTGGCTCTAATGAAGAAGTGATTGCCGAAACTAACACCTATTTTGAAACCAAAGATAAGTCGTTCTACACGGCTGGCATTGAAAAGTTAGGAAGGCGTTGGAATGAATGTATCGCTCTTGAAGGAGACTATGGTTGTATCGGACGTGTGCAGTCGCCCCTTGTGATTGATGAAAGAACTTGAATGTGGCAATATTTGCAGGTGTGATAGGACGATTATTTCGTGATATAGACATTTATGTTAAAGGTTTAAGTATTGAAATATGTGTAGATCTATGGGGGTATGTAGACTGAAATCCTTACCCTTATAGACTTTGTTCTTATAATATGTAAATCTATGCTATGTGTTTGTTTATGTAAATGTTGACTTATATTTGTGTATGTTCATTCTATATGTAAATCTGCTATATAACTATGTAAATTATATATGTTTGTTTGATTTCGATCGCATTCGCGACCGCACTGGAAATAAGTGACTTGCGAAGCGGTGCGATCGGAGTAGGTCGGGGGCCAGTTGGCGTAAGCAAGGCCCAAACCCTGAAAGTTGTTGTTTTTCGCGGGCAATGGGCGCTTGTGACGGCCGACTGACCATTAATATAGAGGGCCATCCAATTTGGAAATCACTTCTCACTGTGTTCTTCATTGAAATACATTCTCAGTAATACCGTTTTTACTTGAGACCCGCTACCCTACATCGACTGCCTGAGAGGAATCTCTCCCTGCTCTTCTTCTTCTTCTGCTGCTGGATCTTCGATACGGAATTCGCTACCTCGATTCTCTGAGCGCTACGCGGCGACCAGCCACCTATCTACAGTCTTTGTACCTGTCCGGTACAAAGTGTTGTATTATATTTAATGGTCTTCATATGATATTGATTCATTTATTAACAGTTTCAATGCCAAGCACTGAATTATCCACATATAAATCAGTACCGCACAGGCCAGTGTGTGTATATAAGTGTTAATAATGTTGAGTTTATATTATCAATTCGACATATGGTGTTTTTGCCATAAATTTATATAATGAACTAAATGAAAATCTGTGCATTGCGTTACATATTCTACAGTTTTTAGTGCAGTGATAACTCTGAATTCAATTAAGAGACACGAAAAAATCATTGAATTTGATCAAAATGAGGTATCCAATGTAACACAATATCAACGTACCATGATTTATCAACTTTTTACTTATTATAATGATTTAAATTATTTTCAAAATAAAAATATCTAAAACATTCTGGCTTAAAAGTACACACCAGCTTATCCATGCCTGGTATGGAATAGGTGGTGTGTACCTGTAGTTTAAACACCACTCATACAACATAAGTTAATTGATTGTCATATCTCACATATTTATTTTATTTCAACAATATGAGTTTATTAAATTTACTTGGGTCTGTGGGATTATCAACAAAATGTATGGGATCTGCGCTGATATTTTGCGCATATTCCTTTTTGATATCTGCCTCACGTACACTGATATCATACTGGGGGAACACTGCTGCAGTATCTCCATCTTTTGCCTTTTCTTCTTTCACCATTGCATCTGCACTTTTGTATAGCTGAGGATCCATCTATAACCTGGAAACATTCACAATAGTTTAACAATGAGTTTATAATACGTTTACTCTGTCACGTAGGAAAGCATAAAACTATATTCAATGCCCGATATTAGAAAATGAAACCTTTCCTGACATGATAATCTCCTTTGTAATTTGACAAGACACGACTTGCTTGTGCTCCCCTGATGACGATATGAAAACCTTGAAACCGGCAGGGTTATACTATTATATAAAATGGAATAAACAGCGTTTGATAAAACAAATTAAAATGTCTTGAAACCTCCACAAAGTTAATGCCGTAACTAAAAATAATATAATAATCTTATTTGTTAGCGGTGTGTGTAGATTTGTTTTCCAGACGTCTTATATAAATATTTATGATGTTGTATGAACACTAGACACATGCATTATACTACATCTAAAGCTTAATGTGTTAGTGTCACATATCAGAAGAGTTTTAAATGTGTTTTTTGCAATTTATGTGGCATCGTTAATTTTACTGTTTTTCTTACCAAACATATTTTTCTGAACATTTGCAAATGCGGAGTAGTGCCTTATCTAATGGTCACAACCACTACCTTCCTATCATAACACTCAACTTATATAAACTTAGTTTGTAATACTGTCATTGGCCAATAATAGCAAATTGAAATACGGAGTTAGATAACCCTTGAGGGTGTCTGCTATCTTCATGATGCTATATACATTGCCCGTTTATAACAATAAGAACAGAGTTAGAATTTTAAATATGTCATAGTTCACAATATAAAACCATAATTAAAAACATACAATATAAAAATTCAATTATGTACTCGTAACTCGCCCATGTTGTAAAGTCGAAAATAAAAACATACAGTGATGGTGAAGTGAAAATGAAACACAACATTAATGCAGAAGCTACTGCGTGACGTGAGAATTCTTATTTAGAAAGTCGTCCAATTTAAGAAAAACAAGTCCACAAACTTACAATGTTAGAAAAATTTATTTTTCTTTAACAGATTATCAAAACAAATATAAATAAATTTGTTGTCATTATCGAAATCGACTTTTTTAGTGACAATTTACAAGTCTCAAGGAGTGGTGGACAGTGGCGGGTTTGCGTTTCAACATAATGGACAATGTTTGAGAAAATATATTTTTGTTTGATTTGTACAGGATTTTTTTTTAATAACATAAAAATGTATTGAAATTTTTTATATGAAGTAAGCAGAGTTTGAACCAAACAACATGATTTTATTGTAAACGAGCTAATCTGCCCTCATAAGCAAAAACGCAGCTAACGGGGAAAAAACAGAAATTTAACCAAGTATGAGGCAATATCACATATCAAATTCTGAACCACAATCCATAAGAAAAAATACAGAAAACCATTTATTTCAATACAAAAATCGACAAAATGTCTTCTTTAATTTTACAAAATGCTAGGATTTTCTAAGCAAAAAAAGCAGTAAAATGTTATTCATAAGCTAAAAGACAGCAAGTGCCTATGCGTTTGCTGCGTTTTTGCTTATTAATCACATTTTAATGCTTTTTTGTTTATGAATCACGACATTTTTGATACACTTAACTTTGTTTTGTAAGTTTGTCTTGCGCAGCATTGAAAAAATATTTGTTCTATCTTATACTATGAGCCGTGGGAAGAAGATTCTCCGCCTTGCATTGGCATTATTGAATAAGGCAAGGCAATGTTCAAAGCGCTGCAAGATCCGATGAAATAATGGTATGTTATTCCCATACATATTTGTTTACAATTAGCTACTTCGTACTTCATTAATAATCTTGATTTTTATGTCTGATTTAGTCGATAATTCAATTAATTTTATAAGAATCTGTATATGCTGTTGAAGAAAAAGATAATGTTGAACCCAGTAATAGTTGGGCAACAATTGAGAATGTTGAAATTGTTGAAGGATCTAACTGTTCCCTACAAGATTCAAAATCAAAATACCAACTGTTGTTTAACAATTACAAGCAAAACACATCCTCTCTGGCACCGGGACCCGACCCTTGCGATACTAATGTGTGCAAAATGAAGTGTCTGATAATAATTGATAATAATCGAAGAAAAATAATACATCAGCAATTTATGGAAATGTCTCGGAAGAATGAAAAAAATGAACCCACGCAGACCTTACATGAAGGACATTTTAATTGTCAAACCCTTCAGAGGGAATAAGTATTTAATATATAAAACTTCATTTGAGAATGATTCCGTGGAGTACAAGATAAACTTTTTAACTAAACCTTATCTAAGCATACCTAAACCTCAAGCATGTACCTATACTGCACCTTGCGGAGTGAATGAAGAAAAAAAGAAAGCCATTATAGAAAAACTGGGCAAAGTTATGCCCAAAAATGGGATCATGTTTTGGGAGAATCTTCCCACAAATAATAATTATAGTTGACTTGTGTTCGAATGTATTATATACCTATTATGATTAAAATATTATATTTATGACAATAAAAATTATTCTTTCTGTATCTTGTATTTTATATTCAAATAAAACTTATAATTGTGAAATAATATTTTTTTTTATAAGCAAAAAAAGCAGTAATAATCATTAACTGTTTTTTTGCTTACAAAATCAAGTTCATTCAAAACAATAAGCAAAAACACAAATGTCACCTTCTTTATTAAAGAGTTTGTTTTTTTTTATAGTTTTTGTAGACAAAATATCGATTTTTAAATTATCTTTATATTAAAATCTATCAATGTTTCATTAAGCAGCAATGAAAAACATGAAAGTACAGTTTTCTCAAAACTTAACTTTTGCCATTTGATGTGTTTTTGCTTTAGAGACAGAAATATAGTTTGTGGAAAAAATTGTAAAACCTCTACGATGCACTAACAGTCCGGTATTGTAGTCACAATACAGTTTAGTGCAACATGCGACAAGATACGACGCTCTACAAACTATGTGTATTAATAACCGCTCGGTAATGTACCCTAATTACCCACTTTGTACTGTGCCTTCTATTACACTCGTCACGGGCTATGGGCATTCATGTCTATGACCTCAGTAAACCTTGTTCAACATAGTGTTATGTAAAGAAAAGAGGTAAGGTGGTTGGTTTCTGTTTTTTTTAGTTCCAATCCTGCAGGCTGACGCTCCTTATCAGATAAGTGATTGGCTGATTATTTGGGTGATGTGTTTTTAACTTAAAATAAAATTAAAGAAGAATGGCTTAGATAGATAAAAGGAATTTAGTGACAAAATGTACTTATATCATAATAGTGCTGTGGTAAACAAATAATTTTAAATATAAAATGTTTAATTTTTTTTGTTTATCTGAACAGAATACTGAAATGGATAATTTGTTTAAAATGTTGGTTTTAAATAGTTTTCCATTAAAAGTGAACTTACTTAAATTCCGATTTGAACGACTCATTTGACTTTAATGCAAAATTATTCATGTTATTTATGGTACTTTCTTCATAAGACCTCTATGGTACTGATGAAAATATGGTATTTCTTTTCTTCTTGAATAATGCCCTTGAATATAGTGACTAGATTTCAGTTCATATAAACCCTGAGATTGTGAGTTAAATAAATGGTTTTCTTCAATGAGAATTCTTTTAATAAATCAAAATAGGAACAGTATATAATAATCAGTTAAATGGTTATAGTAACTAACATTTTTTTTTATAAAATAGACAAAACACTAGAAACTGCGATGTTTAATGAATATAAATTGTATTTCATAATAGTCTAACGCTACGCGCTATACGCTCACGTTGAGTTAATTTTAGACATAATAAAAAAACTTGCTTAACCTGAAAAAATTATAACAAAATCCCGAGAACTCCTAGAAGATATTCGACATTTCAGCGAACCGTTAAAATAAAATGTATCCTAAAATAAGACTAGTGCAAAATAATTTATAGTATTTTAGTGCCAAACTGCAGTACTGATGAAATAATAGTCGCAACTGTCAAAATCAAATGTGACAAAAATATGACAATACAAAACAGTGCACGCTGATATAAGTAATCAGTTTGAACCGTTAATTTTATAGCTCGCATAAACAGTTCGATATTCTGATTTCAACACAATTATAGCTTTTCAAACAATGACATCCTAGACAATTGAGGTTATTTGCCAACTATGCATACATGATTGATCGACTGTTGAATTCCATAGATACCAAATGTTTTCTGCTTAGATATTCTTCATCTTCAACAGTGAACAGCTATATATGAAGGAGTATACACCAGTATCAAATACTAGATATTGTTTTGAAATTTTCAAAACATATAATTAAAAGAAATTTATATTTTGTCGCTACTTGTATACACTCTTAACAATTTCAAAAAATTATCAAGACCCACCTTCTTAATAATATAGGGTGGCCTAACAAGAACTGAAATTTTTAATTTGCAGCCATTTTTCAGTTGTATAATTATAATGGCCATACGTCATTTACATGTTTTCAGCATTTTTATAATAAAGTTTAATGATTTCCAAACGTTCTGCAATCGTGTAGCATTTTTAATTTATAGGTTATGTAAATGACGTATTTCCATTATAAATATTATACGTTTGACAGCTAAAAAATAGCGGCAAATTTAAAATTGCTGTTCTTGGAGCGCAACCCCGTAGTAAAAAATAAAATAAATAGTTTAGAAAATAGTGAAATCTACAAAATATGTAATTCCTAATCTAAATCTACAAAATATGTTAGAACAAGGAATAATTTGAGTTTTCGAGAAATTTAATCCCACGGCGAATCGTAATATCCTCAGTGTGAATAAAATAAACAAGTAACCTAGCCAAAAGACACGAAAAAAATAATAATAATAATAATGACAATCGGAAGAAATGCATCATTTTTTATTTTATTTCAACAATGATTCAACATAAACAGGAAACGATACGTTATGAAACGTCCAAACGATAATTGACAGGTGTTTGTTTGTTGACAGGAGACGGCGTGCCTAGCGCGCAGGCAAGATACATGACAGGAGACGGCGTGTCTAGCGCGCACTCGCGAAACATGACAGGAGACGGCGTGCCTAGCGCGCACGCGCGAAACATGACAGGAGATGGCGTGCCTAGCGCAAACGAGCCAACACGACAGGAGACGGCGTGCCTAGCGCGCACGCGCGAAACACGACAGGAGTCGGCGTGCCTAGCGCTCACGCGCGAAACATGACAGGAGACGGCGTGCCTAGCGCGCACGCGCGAAACATGACAGGAGATGGCGTGCCTAGCGCAAACGAGCCAACACGACAGGAGACGGCGTGCCTAGCGCGCACGCGCGAAACAAGACAGGAGTCGGCGTGCCTAGCGCTCACGCGCGAAACATGACAGGAGACGGCGTGTTTAGCGCGCACGCGTAAAACATGACAGGATACGGCTTGATATTGAGTCTATTGAGACTAAAAACTTTCAAGATTAGTAAATTTTTTTTTGTCTGATTTAATATTATTACTAACTTAATATTTATAAGCAATATTAATAACCCTCAAATACCTAAAAACAAGTGTTTTGTGAATTAAATATTTTTTGCGCATTTTCGTCTATTGAGACTAAAAACCTTTCAAGTTTAATAAATATTTTTTTGTCTGATTTCATATTATTACTAACTTATTATTTATAAGCGATATTAATAACCCTCAAATACCAAAAAAACAAGTGTTTTGTGAGTTAAATATTTTTTGCTCATTTTCGTCTATTGAGACTAAAAACCTTTCAAGTTTAGACAAATTTTTATTGTCTAATTTCATATAAATACTTACTTATTTTTGATAAGCGATATAAATTACCCTCAAATATCTAAAACAACGGGACAACGCTCACATATATTAAAACAAGGAATAATTTGAGTTTTCGAGAATTTTAATCCCACGGCGAATCGTAATATCCTCAGTGTGAATTAAATAAACATTCAAATAAACAAGTAACTTAGCCAAACGATAATTGACAGGTGTTTGCTTCTTGACAGAATACGGCGTGCCTATAGTGCAGGCGCGAAACATGACAGGAGACGGCGTGCCTAGTGCGCAGGCGCGAAACATAACAGCAGATGGCGTGCCTAGTGCGCAGGCGCGAAACATGACAGCAGATGGCGTGCCAAGTGCGCAGGCGCGAAACATGACAGGAGACGGCGTGCCTAGTGCGCAGGCGCGAAACATGACAGGAGACGGCGTGCCTAGCGCACACGCGCGAAACATGACAGGAGAAGGCGTGCCTAACGCGCACGCGTGAAACATGACAGGAGACGGCGTGCCTAGTGCGCAGGCGTGAAACATAACAAAAGAAAGCGTGCCTGGCGCGCACGCGCTAAACATGACAGGAGACGGCTTGCCTAGCGCGCACGCGTGAAACATGACAGGAGACGGCGTGCCTAGTGCGCAGGCGCGAAACATGACAGGAGACACTGCCTGGCGCGCACGCGCGAAACATGACAGGAGACCTCTTGCCTAGCGCGCACGCGTGAAACATGACAGGAGACGACGTGATATTGAGTCTATTTAAACTAAAAACCTTTCAAGTTTAGTCAATTTTTTTTGTCTGATTTCATATTATTACTAACTTAATATTTATAAGCAATATTAATAACCCTCAAAGACCTAAAAACAAGTGTTTTGTGAGTTAAATATTTTTTGCGCATTTTCGTCTATTGAGACTAAAAACCTTTCAAGTTTAGTCAAATTTTTTTTGTCTGATTTCATATTATTACTTACTTATTATTTATAAGCGATATTAATAACCCTCAAATACCAAAAAACAAGTGTTTTGTGAGTTAAATATTTTTTGAGCATTTTCGTCTATTGAGACTTTCAAGTTTAGACACATTTTTTTTGTCTGATTTCATATTATTACTTTATAATTATTGATAAGCGATATAAATTATCCTTTAATATCAAAAACAACGGGACAACGCTCACATATGTTAGAACAAAAAATAATTTGAGTTTTCGAGAATTTTAATCCCACGGCGAATCGTAATATCCTCAGTGTGAATAAAAGAAACATTAAAATAAACAAGTAACTTAGCCAAAAGACACGAAAAATAATAATAATAATGACAATGGGAAGAAATACCTTATTTTTTATTTTATTTTAACAATGATTCAACATAAACGGGAAACGATACGTTACGAAACGTCCAAACGACAATTGACAGGTGTTTGTTTGTTGACAAGAGACGGCGTGCATAGCGCGCACGCGCGAAACATGACGGGAGACGGCGTGCTTAGTGCGCACGCGCGAAACACGACAGAAGACGGCGTTTCTAACGCGCACGCGCGAAACATGACAGAAGACGGCGTGTTTAGCGCGCACGCGTAAACATGACAGGAGACGGCGTGATATTAAGTCTATTGAGACTAAAATCCTTTCAAGTTAAGTCAATTTTTTTTTGTCTGATTTCATATTATTACTTACTTATTATTTATAAGCAATATTAATAACCCTCAAATACAAAAAAACAAGTGTTTTGTGAGTTAAATATTTTTTGCGCATTTTCGTCTATTGAGACATACAAGTTTAGACACATTTTTTTTGTCTGATTTCATATTATTACTTTATTATTATTGATAAGCGATATGAATTACCCTCTACGGGACAACGCAAACATATTTTAGAACAAGAAATAATTTGAGTTTTCGAGAATTTAAATCCCACGGCGAATCGTAATATACTCAGTGTTAATAAAAGAAACATTAAAATAAACAAGTAACTTAGCCAAAAGACACGAAAAATAATAATAATAATAATAATGACAATGGGATGAAATACCTTATTTTTTATTTTATTTTAACAATGATTCAACATAAACGGGAAACGATACGTTATGTAACGTCCAAACAATAATTGACAGGTGTTTGTTTGTTGACAGGAGACGGCGTGCATAGCGGGCACGCGCAAAATATGACAGGAGACGGCGTGCCTAGCGCACACGCGCGAAACATAACAGGAGACGGCGTGCCTAGCGCGCACGCGCGAAACAATACAGGAGACGGCGTGCCTAGCGCGCACGCGCGAAACATGACAGGAGACGTCGTGCCTAGCGCGCACGCGCGAAACATGACAGGAGACGGCGTGCCAAGCACGCGCGCGAAACATCACAGGAGACGGCGTGCTTAGTGCGCACGCGCGAAACACGACAGGAAACGGCGTTTCTAGCGCGCACGCGCGAAACATGACAGGAGACTGCGTGTTTAGCACGCACGCGTAAACATGACAGGAGACGGCGTCATATTGAGTCTATTGAGACTAAAAACCTTTCAAGTTTAGTCAATTTTTTTTGTCTGATTTCATATTATTACTAACTTATTATTTATAAGCAATAATAATAACCCTCAAATACCAAAAAACAAGTGTTTTGTGAGTTAAATATTTTTTGCGCATTTTCGTCTATTGATACTAAAATCCTTTCAAGTTTAGTCAATTTTTTTTTGTCTGATTTCATATTGTTACTTACTTATTATTTATAAGCTATATTAATAACCCTCAAATACCAAAAAACAAGTGTTTTGTGAGTTAAATATTTTTTGCGCATTTTCGTCTATTGAGACTTTCAAGTTTAGACACATTTTTTTTGTCTGATTTCATATTATTACTTTATTATTATTGATAAGCGATATGAATTACCCTCAAATATCTAAAACTACGGGACAACGCTCACATATGTTAGAACAAGAAATAATTTGAGTTTTCGAGAATTTTAATCCCACGGCGAATCGTACAATCCTCAGTGTTAATAAAAGAAACATTCAAATAAACAAGTAACTTAGCCAAAAGACACGAAAAATAATAATAATAATAATAATGACAATGGGAAGAAATACATTATTTTTTATTATATTTTAACAATGATTCAACATAAACGGGAAACGATACGTTATGAAACGTCCAAACGATAATTGACAGGTGCTTGTTTGTTGACAGGAGACGGCGTGCATAGCGCGCACGCGCGAAACATGACAGGAGACGGCGTGCCTAGCGCACACGCGCGAAACATAACAGAAGACGGCGTGCCTAGCGCGCTTGCGCGAAACATGACAGGAGACGGCGTGCCTAGCGCGCACGCGCGAAACATGACAGGAGACGGCGTGCTTAGTGCGCACGCGCGAAACACGACAGGAGACGGCGTTTCTAGCGCGCACGCGCGAAACATGACAGGAGACGGTGTGTTTAGCACGCACGCGTAAACATGACAGGAGACGGCGTGATATTGAGTCTATTGAGACTAAAAACCTTTCAAGTTTAGTCAATATTTTTTTGTCTAATTTCATATTATTGCTTACTTATTATTTATAAGCTATATAAATAACTCTCAAATACCAAAAAACAAGTGTTTTGTGAGATAAATATTTTTTGCGCATTTTCGTCTATTGAGACTAAAATCCTTTCAAGTTCAGTCAATTTTTTTTTGTCTGATTTCATATTATTACTTACTTATTATTTATAAGCTATATAAATAACTCTCAAATACCAAAAAACAAGTGTTTTGTGAGATAAATATTTTTTGCGCATTTTCGTCTATTGAGACTTTCAAGTTTAGACACATTTTTTTTGTCTGATTTCATATTATTACTTTATTATTATTGATAAGCGATATGAATTACCCTCAAATATCTAAAACTATGGGACAACGCTCACATATGTTAGAACAAGAAATAATTTGAGTTTTTGAGAATTTTAATCCCACGGCGAATCGTAATATCCTCAGTGTTAATAAAAGAAACATTCAAATAAACAAGTAACTTAGCCAAAAGACACGAAAAATAATAATAATAATGACAATGGGAAGAAATACCTTATTTTTTATTTTATTTTAACAATGATTCAACATAAACGGGAAACGATACGTTACGAAACGTCCAAACGACAATTGACAGGTGTTTGTTTGTTGACAAGAGACGGCGTGCATAGCGCGCACGCGCGAAACATGACGGGAGACGGCGTGCTTAGTGCGCACGCGCGAAACACGACAGGAGACGGCGTTTCTAACGCGCACGCGCGAAACATGACAGGAGACGGCGTGTTTAGCGCGCACGCGTAAACATGACAGGAGACGGCGTGATATTAAGTCTATTGAGACTAAAATCCTTTCAAGTTAAGTCAATTTTTTTTTGTCTGATTTCATATTATTACTTACTTATTATTTATAAGCAATATTAATAACCCTCAAATACCAAAAAACAAGTGTTTTGTGAGTTAAATATTTTTTGCGCATTTTCGTCTATTGAGACATACAAGTTTAGACACATTTTTTTTGTCTGATTTCATATTATTACTTTATTATTATTGATAAGCGATATGAATTACCCTCTACGGGACAACGCAAACATATGTTAGAACAAGAAATAATTTGAGTTTTCGAGAATTTAAATCCCACGGCGAATCGTAATATACTCAGTGTTAATAAAAGAAACATTAAAATAAACAAGTAACTTAGCCAAAAGACACGAAAAATAATAATAATAATAATAATGACAATGGGATGAAATACCTTATTTTTTATTTTATTTTAACAATGATTCAACATAAACGGGAAACGATACGTTATGTAACGTCCAAACAATAATTGACAGGTGTTTGTTTGTTGACAGGAGACGGCGTGCATAGCGGGCACGCGCAAAATATGACAGGAGACGGCGTGCCTAGCGCACACGCGCGAAACATAACAGGAGACGGCGTGCCTAGCGCGCACGCGCGAAACAATACAGGAGACGGCGTGCCTAGCGCGCACGCGCGAAACATGACAGGAGACGTCGTGCCTAGCGCGCACGCGCGAAACATGACAGGAGACGGCGTGCCAAGCACGCGCGCGAAACATCACAGGAGACGGCGTGCTTAGTGCGCACGCGCGAAACACGACAGGAAACGGCGTTTCTAGCGCGCACGCGCGAAACATGACAGGAGACTGCGTGTTTAGCACGCACGCGTAAACATGACAGGAGACGGCGTCATATTGAGTCTATTGAGACTAAAAACCTTTCAAGTTTAGTCAATTTTTTTTGTCTGATTTCATATTATTACTAACTTATTATTTATAAGCAATAATAATAACCCTCAAATACCAAAAAACAAGTGTTTTGTGAGTTAAATATTTTTTGCGCATTTTCGTCTATTGATACTAAAATCCTTTCAAGTTTAGTCAATTTTTTTTTGTCTGATTTCATATTGTTACTTACTTATTATTTATAAGCTATATTAATAACCCTCAAATACCAAAAAACAAGTGTTTTGTGAGTTAAATATTTTTTGCGCATTTTCGTCTATTGAGACTTTCAAGTTTAGACACATTTTTTTTGTCTGATTTCATATTATTACTTTATTATTATTGATAAGCGATATGAATTACCCTCAAATATCTAAAACTACGGGACAACGCTCACATATGTTAGAACAAGAAATAATTTGAGTTTTCGAGAATTTTAATCCCACGGCGAATCGTACAATCCTCAGTGTTAATAAAAGAAACATTCAAATAAACAAGTAACTTAGCCAAAAGACACGAAAAATAATAATAATAATAATAATGACAATGGGAAGAAATACATTATTTTTTATTATATTTTAACAATGATTCAACATAAACGGGAAACGATACGTTATGAAACGTCCAAACGATAATTGACAGGTGCTTGTTTGTTGACAGGAGACGGCGTGCATAGCGCGCACGCGCGAAACATGACAGGAGACGGCGTGCCTAGCGCACACGCGCGAAACATAACAGAAGACGGCGTGCCTAGCGCGCTTGCGCGAAACATGACAGGAGACGGCGTGCCTAGCGCGCACGCGCGAAACATGACAGGAGACGGCGTGCTTAGTGCGCACGCGCGAAACACGACAGGAGACGGCGTTTCTAGCGCGCACGCGCGAAACATGACAGGAGACGGTGTGTTTAGCACGGCACGCGTAAACATGACAGGAGACGGCGTGATATTGAGTCTATTGAGACTAAAAACCTTTCAAGTTTAGTCAATATTTTTTTGTCTAATTTCATATTATTGCTTACTTATTATTTATAAGCTATATAAATAACTCTCAAATACCAAAAAACAAGTGTTTTGTGAGATAAATATTTTTTGCGCATTTTCGTCTATTGAGACTAAAATCCTTTCAAGTTCAGTCAATTTTTTTTTGTCTGATTTCATATTATTACTTACTTATTATTTATAAGCTATATAAATAACTCTCAAATACCAAAAAACAAGTGTTTTGTGAGATAAATATTTTTTGCGCATTTTCGTCTATTGAGACTTTCAAGTTTAGACACATTTTTTTTGTCTGATTTCATATTATTACTTTATTATTATTGATAAGCGATATGAATTACCCTCAAATATCTAAAACTATGGGACAACGCTCACATATGTTAGAACAAGAAATAATTTGAGTTTTTGAGAATTTTAATCCCACGGCGAATCGTAATATCCTCAGTGTTAATAAAAGAAACATTCAAATAAACAAGTAACTTAGCCAAAAGACACGAAAAATAATAATAATAATGACAATGGGAAGAAATACCTTATTTTTTATTTTATTTTAACAATGATTCAACATAAACGGGAAACGATACGTTACGAAACGTCCAAACGACAATTGACAGGTGTTTGTTTGTTGACAAGAGACGGCGTGCATAGCGCGCACGCGCGAAACATGACGGGAGACGGCGTGCTTAGTGCGCACGCGCGAAACACGACAGGAGACGGCGTTTCTAACGCGCACGCGCGAAACATGACAGGAGACGGCGTGTTTAGCGCGCACGCGTAAACATGACAGGAGACGGCGTGATATTAAGTCTATTGAGACTAAAATCCTTTCAAGTTAAGTCAATTTTTTTTTGTCTGATTTCATATTATTACTTACTTATTATTTATAAGCAATATTAATAACCCTCAAATACCAAAAAACAAGTGTTTTGTGAGTTAAATATTTTTTGCGCATTTTCGTCTATTGAGACATACAAGTTTAGACACATTTTTTTTGTCTGATTTCATATTATTACTTTATTATTATTGATAAGCGATATGAATTACCCTCTACGGGACAACGCAAACATATGTTAGAACAAGAAATAATTTGAGTTTTCGAGAATTTAAATCCCACGGCGAATCGTAATATCCTCAGTGTTAATAAAAGAAACATTAAAATAAACAAGTAACTTAGCCAAAAGACACGAAAAATAATAATAATAATAATAATGACAATGGGATGAAATACCTTATTTTTTATTTTATTTTAACAATGATTCAACATAAACGGGAAACGATACGTTATGTAACGTCCAAACAATAATTGACAGGTGTTTGTTTGTTGACAGGAGACGGCGTGCATAGCGGGCACGCGCAAAATATGACAGGAGACGGCGTGCCTAGCGCACACGCGCGAAACATAACAGGAGACGGCGTGCCTAGCGCGCACGCGCGAAACAATACAGGAGACGGCGTGCCTAGCGCGCACGCGCGAAACATGACAGGAGACGTCGTGCCTAGCGCGCACGCGCGAAACATGACAGGAGACGGCGTGCCAAGCACGCGCGCGAAACATCACAGGAGACGGCGTGCTTAGTGCGCACGCGCGAAACACGACAGGAAACGGCGTTTCTAGCGCGCACGCGCGAAACATGACAGAAGACGGCGTGTTAAGCGCGCACGCGTAAACATGACAGGAGACGGCGTCATATTGAGTCTATTGAGACTAAAAACCTTTCAAGTTTAGTAAATTTTTTTTTGTCTGATTTCATATTATTACTTACTTATTATTTATAAGCAATATAAATAACCCTCAAATACCAAAAAACAAGTGTTTTGTGAGTTAAATATTTTTTGCGCATTTTCGACTATTGAGACTAAAATACTTTCAAGTTCAGTCAATTTTTTTTTGTCTGATTTCATATTATTACTTACTAATTATTTAGAAGCAATATTAATAACCCTCAAATACCAAAAAACAAGTGTTTTGTGAGTTAAATATTTTTTACGCATTTTCGTCTATTGAGACTAAAAACCTTTTAAGTTTAGTAAATTTTTTTTGTCTGATTTCATATTATTACTTACTTATTATTTAAAAGCTATATTAATAACCCTCAAATACCAAAAAACAAGTGTTTTGTGAGTTAAATATTTTTTGCGCATTTTTGTCCATTGAGACTAAAATCCTTTCAAGTTAAGTCAATTTTTTTTGTCTGATTTCATATTATTACTTACTTATTATTTATAAGCTATATTAATAACCCTCAAATACCAAAAAAACAAGTGTTTTGTGAGTTAAATATTTTTTGCGCATTTTCGTCCATAGAGACTAAAATCCTTTCAAGTTTAGTCAATTTTTTTTTGTCTGATTTCATATTATTACTTACTTATTATTTATAAGCTATATTAATAACCCTCAAATACCAAAAAATAAGTGTTTTGTGAGTTAAATATTTTTTGCGCATTTTCGACTATTGAGACTAAAAACCTTTTAAGTTTAGTCAATTTTTTTTTGTCTGATTTCATAATATTACTAATTTATTATTTATAAGCGATATAAATTACCCTCAAATACCACAATACAAGTGTTTTGTGAGTTTAATATTTTTTGCGCATTTTCGTCTATTGAGACTTTCAAGTTAAGACACATTTTTTTTGTCTGATTTCATATTATTACTAACTTATTATTTATAAGCGATATTAATAACCTTCATATACCAAAAAACAAGTGTTTTGTGAGTTAAATATTTTTTGCGCATTTTTGTCTATTGAGACTTTCAAGTTTAGATACATTTTTTTTGTCTGATTTCATATTATTACTTTATTATTATTGATAAGAGATATGAATTACCCTCATATATCTTAAACTATGGGACAACGCTCACATATGTTAGAACAAGAAATAATTTGAGTATTCGAGAATTTTAATCCCACGGCGAATCGTAATCGCCTCAGTGTTATTAAAAGAAAGATTCAAAAAAACAAGTAACTTAGCCAAAAGACACGAAAAATAATAATAATGACAATGGGAAGAAATACATTATTTTTTATTTTATTTTAACAATGATTCAACATAAACGGGAAACGATACGTTATGAAACGTCAAAACGATAATTGACAGGTGTTGACAGGAGACGGCGTGTTGACAGGAGACAGGAGACAGGTTTGACAGGAGACAGGTTTGTTGACAGGAGACGGCGTGCATAGCGCGCACGCGCGAAACATGACAGGAGACGGCGTGCCTAGCGCACACGCGCGAAACATAACAGGAGACGGCGTGCCTAGCGCGCACGCGCGAAACATGACAGGAGACGGCGTGCCTAGTGCGCACGCGAAAAACATGACAGGAGACGGCGTGCCTAGCAAGCACGCGCGAAACATGACAGGAGACGGCGTGCTTAGTGCGCACGCGTAAACATGACAGGAGACGGCGTGATATTGAGTCTATTGAGACTAAAAACCTTTCAAGTTTAGTCAATTTTTTTTGTCTGATTTCATATTATTACTTACTTATTATTTATAAGCAATATTAATAACCCTCAAATACCAAAAAACAAGTGTTTTGTGAGTTAAATATTTTTTGCGCATTTTCGTCTATTGAGACATACAAGTTTAGACACATTTTTTTTGTCTGATTTCATATTATTACTTTATTATTATTGATAAGCGATATGAATTACCCTCTACGGGACAACGCAAACATATGTTAGAACAAGAAATAATTTGAGTTTTCGAGAATTTAAATCCCACGGCGAATCGTAATATCCTCAGTGTTAATAAAAGAAACATTAAAATAAACAAGTAACTTAGCCAAAAGACACGAAAAATAATAATAATAATAATAATGACAATGGGATGAAATACCTTATTTTTTATTTTATTTTAACAATGATTCAACATAAACGGGAAACGATACGTTATGTAACGTCCAAACAATAATTGACAGGTGTTTGTTTGTTGACAGGAGACGGCGTGCATAGCGGGCACGCGCAAAATATGACAGGAGACGGCGTGCCTAGCGCACACGCGCGAAACATAACAGGAGACGGCGTGCCTAGCGCGCACGCGCGAAACAATACAGGAGACGGCGTGCCTAGCGCGCACGCGCGAAACATGACAGGAGACGTCGTGCCTAGCGCGCACGCGCGAAACATGACAGGAGACGGCGTGCCAAGCACGCGCGCGAAACATCACAGGAGACGGCGTGCTTAGTGCGCACGCGCGAAACACGACAGGAAACGGCGTTTCTAGCGCGCACGCGCGAAACATGACAGAAGACGGCGTGTTAAGCGCGCACGCGTAAACATGACAGGAGACGGCGTCATATTGAGTCTATTGAGACTAAAAACCTTTCAAGTTTAGTCAATTTTTTTTGTCTGATTTCATATTATTACTAACTTATTATTTATAAGCAATAATAATAACCCTCAAATACCAAAAAACAAGTGTTTTGTGAGTTAAATATTTTTTGCGCATTTTCGTCTATTGATACTAAAATCCTTTCAAGTTTAGTCAATTTTTTTTTGTCTGATTTCATATTGTTACTTACTTATTATTTATAAGCTATATTAATAACCCTCAAATACCAAAAAACAAGTGTTTTGTGAGTTAAATATTTTTTGCGCATTTTCGTCTATTGAGACTTTCAAGTTTAGACACATTTTTTTTGTCTGATTTCATATTATTACTTTATTATTATTGATAAGCGATATGAATTACCCTCAAATATCTAAAACTACGGGACAACGCTCACATATGTTAGAACAAGAAATAATTTGAGTTTTCGAGAATTTTAATCCCACGGCGAATCGTACAATCCTCAGTGTTAATAAAAGAAACATTCAAATAAACAAGTAACTTAGCCAAAAGACACGAAAAATAATAATAATAATAATAATGACAATGGGAAGAAATACATTATTTTTTATTATATTTTAACAATGATTCAACATAAACGGGAAACGATACGTTATGAAACGTCCAAACGATAATTGACAGGTGCTTGTTTGTTGACAGGAGACGGCGTGCATAGCGCGCACGCGCGAAACATGACAGGAGACGGCGTGCCTAGCGCACACGCGCGAAACATAACAGAAGACGGCGTGCCTAGCGCGCTTGCGCGAAACATGACAGGAGACGGCGTGCCTAGCGCGCACGCGCGAAACATGACAGGAGACGGCGTGCTTAGTGCGCACGCGCGAAACACGACAGGAGACGGCGTTTCTAGCGCGCACGCGCGAAACATGACAGGAGACGGTGTGTTTAGCACGCACGCGTAAACATGACAGGAGACGGCGTGATATTGAGTCTATTGAGACTAAAAACCTTTCAAGTTTAGTCAATATTTTTTTGTCTAATTTCATATTATTGCTTACTTATTATTTATAAGCTATATAAATAACTCTCAAATACCAAAAAACAAGTGTTTTGTGAGATAAATATTTTTTGCGCATTTTCGTCTATTGAGACTAAAATCCTTTCAAGTTCAGTCAATTTTTTTTTGTCTGATTTCATATTATTACTTACTTATTATTTATAAGCTATATAAATAACTCTCAAATACCAAAAAACAAGTGTTTTGTGAGATAAATATTTTTTGCGCATTTTCGTCTATTGAGACTTTCAAGTTTAGACACATTTTTTTTGTCTGATTTCATATTATTACTTTATTATTATTGATAAGCGATATGAATTACCCTCAAATATCTAAAACTATGGGACAACGCTCACATATGTTAGAACAAGAAATAATTTGAGTTTTTGAGAATTTTAATCCCACGGCGAATCGTAATATCCTCAGTGTTAATAAAAGAAACATTCAAATAAACAAGTAACTTAGCCAAAAGACACGAAAAATAATAATAATAATGACAATGGGAAGAAATACCTTATTTTTTATTTTATTTTAACAATGATTCAACATAAACGGGAAACGATACGTTACGAAACGTCCAAACGACAATTGACAGGTGTTTGTTTGTTGACAAGAGACGGCGTGCATAGCGCGCACGCGCGAAACATGACGGGAGACGGCGTGCTTAGTGCGCACGCGCGAAACACGACAGGAGACGGCGTTTCTAACGCGCACGCGCGAAACATGACAGGAGACGGCGTGTTTAGCGCGCACGCGTAAACATGACAGGAGACGGCGTGATATTAAGTCTATTGAGACTAAAAACCTTTCAAGTTTAGTCAATATTTTTTTGTCTAATTTCATATTATTGCTTACTTATTATTTATAAGCTATATAAATAACTCTCAAATACCAAAAAACAAGTGTTTTGTGAGATAAATATTTTTTGCGCATTTTCGTCTATTGAGACTAAAATCCTTTCAAGTTCAGTCAATTTTTTTTTGTCTGATTTCATATTATTACTTACTTATTATTTATAAGCTATATAAATAACTCTCAAATACCAAAAAACAAGTGTTTTGTGAGATAAATATTTTTTGCGCATTTTCGTCTATTGAGACTTTCAAGTTTAGACACATTTTTTTTGTCTGATTTCATATTATTACTTTATTATTATTGATAAGCGATATGAATTACCCTCAAATATCTAAAACTATGGGACAACGCTCACATATGTTAGAACAAGAAATAATTTGAGTTTTTGAGAATTTTAATCCCACGGCGAATCGTAATATCCTCAGTGTTAATAAAAGAAACATTCAAATAAACAAGTAACTTAGCCAAAAGACACGAAAAATAATAATAATAATGACAATGGGAAGAAATACCTTATTTTTTATTTTATTTTAACAATGATTCAACATAAACGGGAAACGATACGTTACGAAACGTCCAAACGACAATTGACAGGTGTTTGTTTGTTGACAAGAGACGGCGTGCATAGCGCGCACGCGCGAAACATGACGGGAGACGGCGTGCTTAGTGCGCACGCGCGAAACACGACAGGAGACGGCGTTTCTAACGCGCACGCGCGAAACATGACAGGAGACGGCGTGTTTAGCGCGCACGCGTAAACATGACAGGAGACGGCGTGATATTAAGTCTATTGAGACTAAAATCCTTTCAAGTTAAGTCAATTTTTTTTTGTCTGATTTCATATTATTACTTACTTATTATTTATAAGCAATATTAATAACCCTCAAATACCAAAAAACAAGTGTTTTGTGAGTTAAATATTTTTTGCGCATTTTCGTCTATTGAGACATACAAGTTTAGACACATTTTTTTTGTCTGATTTCATATTATTACTTTATTATTATTGATAAGCGATATGAATTACCCTCTACGGGACAACGCAAACATATGTTAGAACAAGAAATAATTTGAGTTTTCGAGAATTTAAATCCCACGGCGAATCGTAATATCCTCAGTGTTAATAAAAGAAACATTAAAATAAACAAGTAACTTAGCCAAAAGACACGAAAAATAATAATAATAATAATAATGACAATGGGATGAAATACCTTATTTTTTATTTTATTTTAACAATGATTCAACATAAACGGGAAACGATACGTTATGTAACGTCCAAACAATAATTGACAGGTGTTTGTTTGTTGACAGGAGACGGCGTGCATAGCGGGCACGCGCAAAATATGACAGGAGACGGCGTGCCTAGCGCACACGCGCGAAACATAACAGGAGACGGCGTGCCTAGCGCGCACGCGCGAAACAATACAGGAGACGGCGTGCCTAGCGCGCACGCGCGAAACATGACAGGAGACGTCGTGCCTAGCGCGCACGCGCGAAACATGACAGGAGACGGCGTGCCAAGCACGCGCGCGAAACATCACAGGAGACGGCGTGCTTAGTGCGCACGCGCGAAACACGACAGGAAACGGCGTTTCTAGCGCGCACGCGCGAAACATGACAGAAGACGGCGTGTTAAGCGCGCACGCGTAAACATGACAGGAGACGGCGTCATATTGAGTCTATTGAGACTAAAAACCTTTCAAGTTTAGTAAATTTTTTTTTGTCTGATTTCATATTATTACTTACTTATTATTTATAAGCAATATAAATAACCCTCAAATACCAAAAAACAAGTGTTTTGTGAGTTAAATATTTTTTGCGCATTTTCGACTATTGAGACTAAAATATTTTCAAGTTCAGTCAATTTTTTTTTGTCTGATTTCATATTATTACTTACTAATTATTTAGAAGCAATATTAATAACCCTCAAATACCAAAAAACAAGTGTTTTGTGAGTTAAATATTTTTTGCGCATTTTCGTCTATTGAGACTAAAAACCTTTTAAGTTTAGTAAATTTTTTTTGTCTGATTTCATATTATTACTTACTTATTATTTAAAAGCTATATTAATAACCCTCAAATACCAAAAAACAAGTGTTTTGTGAGTTAAATATTTTTTGCGCATTTTTGTCCATTGAGACTAAAATCCTTTCAAGTTAAGTCAATTTTTTTTGTCTGATTTCATATTATTACTTACTTATTATTTAAAAGCTATATTAATAACCCTCAAATACCAAAAAACAAGTGTTTTGTGAGTTAAATATTTTTTGCGCATTTTTGTCCATTGAGACTAAAATCCTTTCAAGTTTAGTCAATTTTTTTTGTCTGATTTCATATTATTACTAACTTATTATTTATAAGCAATAATAATAACCCTCAAATACCAAAAAACAAGTGTTTTGTGAGTTAAATATTTTTTGCGCATTTTCGTCTATTGATACTAAAATCCTTTCAAGTTTAGTCAATTTTTTTTGTCTGATTTCATATTGTTACTTACTTATTATTTATAAGCTATATTAATAACCCTCAAATAATTTGAGTTTTCGAGAATTTAAATCCCACGGCGAATCGTAATATCCTCAGTGTTAATAAAAGAAACATTAAAATAAACAAGTAACTTAGCCAAAAGACACGAAAAATAATAATAATAATAATAATGACAATGGGATGAAATACCTTATTTTTTATTTTATTTTAACAATGATTCAACATAAACGGGAAACGATACGTTATGTAACGTCCAAACAATAATTGACAGGTGTTTGTTTGTTGACAGGAGACGGCGTGCATAGCGGGCACGCGCAAAATATGACAGGAGACGGCGTGCCTAGCGCACACGCGCGAAACATAACAGGAGACGGCGTGCCTAGCGCGCACGCGCGAAACAATACAGGAGACGGTGTGCCTAGCGCGCACGCGCGAAACATGACAGGAGACGTCGTGCCTAGCGCGCACGCGCGAAACATGACAGGAGACGGCGTGCCAAGCACGCGCGCGAAACATCACAGGAGACGGCGTGCTTAGTGCGCACGCGCGAAACACGACAGGAAACGGCGTTTCTAGCGCGCACGCGCGAAACATGACAGAAGACGGCGTGTTAAGCGCGCACGCGTAAACATGACAGGAGACGGCGTCATATTGAGTCTATTGAGACTAAAAACCTTTCAAGTTTAGTCAATTTTTTTTGTCTGATTTCATATTATTACTAACTTATTATTTATAAGCAATAATAATAACCCTCAAATACCAAAAAACAAGTGTTTTGTGAGTTAAATATTTTTTGCGCATTTTCGTCTATTGATACTAAAATCCTTTCAAGTTTAGTCAATTTTTTTTTGTCTGATTTCATATTGTTACTTACTTATTATTTATAAGCTATATTAATAACCCTCAAATACCAAAAAACAAGTGTTTTGTGAGTTAAATATTTTTTGCGCATTTTCGTCTATTGAGACTTTCAAGTTTAGACACATTTTTTTTGTCTGATTTCATATTATTACTTTATTATTATTGATAAGCGATATGAATTACCCTCAAATATCTAAAACTACGGGACAACGCTCACATATGTTAGAACAAGAAATAATTTGAGTTTTCGAGAATTTTAATCCCACGGCGAATCGTACAATCCTCAGTGTTAATAAAAGAAACATTCAAATAAACAAGTAACTTAGCCAAAAGACACGAAAAATAATAATAATAATAATAATGACAATGGGAAGAAATACATTATTTTTTATTATATTTTAACAATGATTCAACATAAACGGGAAACGATACGTTATGAAACGTCCAAACGATAATTGACAGGTGCTTGTTTGTTGACAGGAGACGGCGTGCATAGCGCGCACGCGCGAAACATGACAGGAGACGGCGTGCCTAGCGCACACGCGCGAAACATAACAGAAGACGGCGTGCCTAGCGCGCTTGCGCGAAACATGACAGGAGACGGCGTGCCTAGCGCGCACGCGCGAAACATGACAGGAGACGGCGTGCTTAGTGCGCACGCGCGAAACACGACAGGAGACGGCGTTTCTAGCGCGCACGCGCGAAACATGACAGGAGACGGTGTGTTTAGCACGCACGCGTAAACATGACAGGAGACGGCGTGATATTGAGTCTATTGAGACTAAAAACCTTTCAAGTTTAGTCAATATTTTTTTGTCTAATTTCATATTATTGCTTACTTATTATTTATAAGCTATAAAAATAACTCTCAAATACCAAAAAACAAGTGTTTTGTGAGATAAATATTTTTTGCGCATTTTCGTCTATTGAGACTAAAATCCTTTCAAGTTCAGTCAATTTTTTTTTGTCTGATTTCATATTATTACTTACTTATTATTTATAAGCTATATAAATAACTCTCAAATACCAAAAAACAAGTGTTTTGTGAGATAAATATTTTTTGCGCATTTTCGTCTATTGAGACTTTCAAGTTTAGACACATTTTTTTTGTCTGATTTCATATTATTACTTTATTATTATTGATAAGCGATATGAATTACCCTCAAATATCTAAAACTATGGGACAACGCTCACATATGTTAGAACAAGAAATAATTTGAGTTTTTGAGAATTTTAATCCCACGGCGAATCGTAATATCCTCAGTGTTAATAAAAGAAACATTCAAATAAACAAGTAACTTAGCCAAAAGACACGAAAAATAATAATAATAATGACAATGGGAAGAAATACCTTATTTTTTATTTTATTTTAACAATGATTCAACATAAACGGGAAACGATACGTTACGAAACGTCCAAACGACAATTGACAGGTGTTTGTTTGTTGACAAGAGACGGCGTGCATAGCGCGCACGCGCGAAACATGACGGGAGACGGCGTGCTTAGTGCGCACGCGCGAAACACGACAGGAGACGGCGTTTCTAACGCGCACGCGCGAAACATGACAGGAGACGGCGTGTTTAGCGCGCACGCGTAAACATGACAGGAGACGGCGTGATATTAAGTCTATTGAGACTAAAATCCTTTCAAGTTAAGTCAATTTTTTTTTGTCTGATTTCATATTATTACTTACTTATTATTTATAAGCAATATTAATAACCCTCAAATACCAAAAAACAAGTGTTTTGTGAGTTAAATATTTTTTGCGCATTTTCGTCTATTGAGACATACAAGTTTAGACACATTTTTTTTGTCTGATTTCATATTATTACTTTATTATTATTGATAAGCGATATGAATTACCCTCTACGGGACAACGCAAACATATGTTAGAACAAGAAATAATTTGAGTTTTCGAGAATTTAAATCCCACGGCGAATCGTAATATCCTCAGTGTTAATAAAAGAAACATTAAAATAAACAAGTAACTTAGCCAAAAGACACGAAAAATAATAATAATAATAATAGTGACAATGGGATGAAATACCTTATTTTTTATTTTATTTTAACAATGATTCAACATAAACGGGAAACGATACGTTATGTAACGTCCAAACAATAATTGACAGGTGTTTGTTTGTTGACAGGAGACGGCGTGCATAGCGGGCACGCGCAAAATATGACAGGAGACGGCGTGCCTAGCGCACACGCGCGAAACATAACAGGAGACGGCGTGCCTAGCGCGCACGCGCGAAACAATACAGGAGACGGCGTGCCTAGCGCGCACGCGCGAAACATGACAGGAGACGTCGTGCCTAGCGCGCACGCGCGAAACATGACAGGAGACGGCGTGCCAAGCACGCGCGCGAAACATCACAGGAGACGGCGTGCTTAGTGCGCACGCGCGAAACACGACAGGAAACGGCGTTTCTAGCGCGCACGCGCGAAACATGACAGAAGACGGCGTGTTTAGCGCGCACGCGTAAACATGACAGGAGACGGCGTCATATTGAGTCTATTGAGACTAAAAACCTTTCAAGTTTAGTAAATTTTTTTTTGTCTGATTTCATATTATTACTTACTTATTATTTATAAGCAATATAAATAACCCTCAAATACCAAAAAACAAGTGTTTTGTGAGTTAAATATTTTTTGCGCATTTTCGACTATTGAGACTAAAATACTTTCAAGTTCAGTCAATTTTTTTTTGTCTGATTTCATATTATTACTTACTAATTATTTAGAAGCAATATTAATAACCCTCAAATACCAAAAAACAAGTGTTTTGTGAGTTAAATATTTTTTGCGCATTTTCGTCTATTGAGACTAAAAACCTTTAAAGTTTAGTAAATTTTTTTTGTCTGATTTCATATTATTACTTACTTATTATTGAAAAGCTATATTAATAACCCTCAAATACCAAAAAACAAGTGTTTTGTGAGTTAAATATTTTTTGCGCATTTTTGTCCATTGAGACTAAAATCCTTTCAAGTTAAGTCAATTTTTTTTGTCTGATTTCATATTATTACTTACTTATTATTTAAAAGCTATATTAATAACCCTCAAATACCAAAAAACAAGTGTTTTGTGAGTTAAATATTTTTTGCGCATTTTTGTCCATTGAGACTAAAATCCTTTCAAGTTTAGTCAATTTTTTTTGTCTGATTTCATATTATTACTAACTTATTATTTATAAGCAATAATAATAACCCTCAAATACCAAAAAACAAGTGTTTTGTGAGTTAAATATTTTTTGCGCATTTTCGTCTATTGATACTAAAATCCTTTCAAGTTTAGTCAATTTTTTTTTGTCTGATTTCATATTGTTACTTACTTATTATTTATAAGCGATATTAATAACCCTCAAATACCAAAAAACAAGTGTTTTGTGAGTAAAATATTTTTTGCGCATTTTCGTCTATTGAGACTTTCAAGTTTAGACACATTTTTTTTGTCTGATTTCATATTATTACTTTATTATTATTGATAAGCGATATGAATTTCCCTCAAATATCTAAAACTACGGGACAACGCTCACATATGTTAGAACAAGAAATAATTTGAGTTTTCGAGAATTTTAATCCCACGGCTAATCGTAATATCCTCAGTGTGAATAAAAGAAACATTCAAATAAACAAGGACCTTCGCTAAAAGACACGAAAAAAATATTATTAATAATAATAACAATCGGAAGAATGGCATCATTTTTTATTTTATTTTAACAATGATTCAACATAAACGAGAAACGATACGTTATAAAACGTCCAAACGATAATTGACAGGTATTTGTTTGTTGACAGGAGACGGCGTGCCTAGTGCGCACGCGCGAAACATGACAGGAGACGGCGTGCCTACCGCACACGCGCGAAACATGACAGGAGATGGGGTGCCTAGTGCGCACGAGCGAAACATGACAGGAGACGGCGTGCCTAGTGCGCACGCGCGAAACATGACAGGAGACAGCGTTCCTAGCGCACACGCGCGAAACATGACAGGAGACGGCGTGCTAAGCGCGCACGCGCGAAACGAGACACGCGAGACAGGTGATCGAATGTTTAGCGCGCACGCGTAAACATGACAGGAGACGGCGTGATATTGAGTCTATTGAGACTAAAAACCTTTCAAGTTTAGTCAAATTTTTTTTGTCTGCTTTCATATTATTACTTACTTATTATTTATAAGCAATATTAATAACCCTCAAATACCAAAAAACAAGTGTTTTGTGATTTAAATATTTTTTGCGCATTTTCGTCTATTGAGACTAAAAACCTTTTAAGTTTAGTAAATATTTTTTGTCTGATTTCATATTATTACTTACTTATTATTTATTAGCTATATTAATAACCCTCAAATACCAAAAAACAAGTGTTTTGTGAGTTAAATATTTTTTGCGCATTTTCGTCGATTGAGACTAAAATCCTTTCAAGTTTAGTCAATTTTTTTTGTCTGATTTCATATTATTACTTACTTATTATTTATAAGCGATATTAAAAACCCTCAAATACCACAAAACAAGTGTTTTGTGAGTTAAATATTTTTTGCGCATTTTCGTCTATTGAGACTTTTAAGTTTAGACACATTTTTTTTGTCTGATTTCATATTATTACTTACTTATTATTTATAAGCTATATTAATAACCCTCAAATACCAAAAAACAGGTGTTTTGTGAGTTAAATATTTTTTGCGCATTTTCGTCTATTGAGACTAAAAACCTTTTAAGTTTAGTAAATTTTTTTTTGTCTGATTTCATATTATTACTTACTTATTATTTATAAGCGATATTAAAAACCCTCAAATACCACAAAACAAGTGTTTTGTGAGTTAAATATTTTTTGCGCATTTTCGTCTATTGAGACTTTCAAGTTTAGACACATTTTTTTTGTCTGGTTTCATATTATAACTTTATTATTATTAATAAGCGATATGAATTACCCTCATATATCTAAAACTATGGGACAACGCTCACATATGTTAGAACAAGAAATAATTTGAGTTTTCGAGAATTTTAATCCCACGGCGAATCGTAATATCCTCAGTGTTAATAAAAGAAAGATTCAAATAAACAAGTAACTTAGCCAAAAGACACGAAAAATAATAATAATGACAATGTGAAGAAATACATTATTTTTTATTTTATTTTAACAATGATTCAACATAAACGGGAAACGATACGTTATGAAACGTCCAAACGATAATTGACAGGTGTTTGTTTGTTGACAGGAGACGGCGTGCATAGCGCGCACACGCCAAACATGACAGGAGACGGCGTGCCTAGTGCGCACGCGCGAAACATGACAGGAGACGGCGTGCCTAGCGCGCACGCGCGAAACATGACAGGAGACGGCGTGCTAAGTGCGCACGCGTAATCATGACAGGAGACGGCGTGCCTAGCACGCACGCGCGAAACATGACACGAGACGGCGTGCCTAGTGCGCACGCGCGAAACACGACAGGATACGGCAATTCAAGCGCGCACGCGCGAAACATGACAGGAGACGGCGTGTTTAGCGCGCACGCGTAAACATGACAGGAGACGGCGTGATATTGAGTCTATTGAGACTAAAAACCTTTCAAGTTTAGTAAATTTTTTTTTGTCTGATTTCATATTATTACTTACTTATTATTTATAAGCAATATAAATAACCCTCAAATACCAAAAAACAAGTGTTTTGTGAGTTAAATATTTTTTGGCCATTTTCGACTATTGAGACTAAAATTCTTTTAAGTTCAGTCAATTTTTTTTGTCTGATTTCATATTATTACTGACTTATTATTAAGAAGCAATATTAATAACCCTCAAATACCAAAAAACAAGTGTTTTGTGAGTTAAATATTTTTTGCGCATTTTCGTGTATTGAGACTAAAAACCTTTTAAGTTTAGTAAATTTTTTTGTCTGATTTCATATTATTACTTACTTATTATTTAAAAGCTATATTAATAACCCTCAAATACCAAAAAACAAGTGTTTTGTGAGTTAAATATTTTTTGCGCATTTTCGTCTATTGAGACTAAAATCCTTTCAAGTTCAGTCAATTTTTTTTTGTCTGATTTCATATTATTACTTACTTATTATTTATAAGCTTTATTAATAACCCTCAAATACCAAAAAAACAGGTTTTTTGTGAGTTAAATATTTTTTGGGCATTTTTGTCCATTGAGACTAAAAACTTTTTAAGTTTAGTCAATTTTTTTTTGTCTGATTTCATAATATTACTTACTTATTATTTATAAGCGATATAAATAACCCTCAAATATAAAAAAACAAGTGTTTTGTGAGTTAAATATTTTTTGCGCATTTTCGTCTATTGAGACTTTCAAGTTTAGACACATTTTTTTTGTCTGATTTCATATTATTACTTTATTATTATTAATAAGCGATATTAATTACCCTCAAATATCGAAAACTACGGGACAACGCTCACATATGTTAGAACAAGAAATAATTTGAGTTTTCGAGAATTTTAATCCCACGGCGAATTGTAATATCCTTAGTGTTAATAAAAGAAAAATTCAAATAAACAAGTAACTTCGCCAAAAGACACGAATAATAATAATAATAATGATAATGGGAAGAAATACATTATTTTTTATTTTATTTTTACAATGATTCAACATAAACGGGAAACGATACGTTATGAAACGTCCAAACGATAATTGACAGGTGTTTGTTTGTTGACAGGAGACGGCGTGCATAGCGCGCACGCGCGAAACATGACAGGAGACGGCGTGCCTAGCGCGCACGCGCGAAACATAACAGGATACGGCGTGCCTATCGCGCACGCGCGAAACATGACAGGAGACTGCGTGCCTAGCGCGCACGCGCGAAACATGACAGGAGACGGCGTGCCTAGCACGCACGCGCGAAACATGACACGAGACGGCGTGCCTAGTGCGCACGCGCGAAACACGACAGGATACGGCAATTCAAGCGCGCACGCGCGAAACATGACAGGAGACGGCATGTTTAGCGCGCACGCGTAAACATGACAGGAGACGGCGTGATATTGAGTCTATTGAGACTAAAAACCTTTCAAGTTTAGTAAATTTTTTTTTGTCTGATTTCATATTATTACTTACTTATTATTTATAAGCAATATAAATAACCCTCAAATACCAAAAAACAAGTGTTTTGTGAGTTAAATATTTTTTGCGCATTTTCGACTATTGAGACTAAAATTCTTTTAAGTTCAGTCAATTTTTTTTGTCTGATTTCATATTATTACTTACTTATTATTAAGAAGCGATATTAATAACCCTCAAATACCAAAAAACAAGTGTTTTGTGAGTTAAATATTTTTTGCGCATTTTCGTGTATTGAGACTAAAAACCTTTTAAGTTTAGTAAATTTTTTTGTCTGATTTCATATTATTACTTACTTATTATTTAAAAGCTATATTAATAACCCTCAAATACCAAAAAACAAGTGTTTTGTGAGTTAAATATTTTTTGCGCATTTTCGTCCATTGAGACTAAAATCCTTTCAAGTTTAGTCTATTTTTTTATGTTTGATTTCATATTATTACTTACTTATTATTTATAAGCTATATTAATAACCCTCAAATACCAAAAAATAAGTGTTTTGTGAGTTAAATAATTTTTGCGCATTTTCGACTATTGAGACTAAAAACCTTTTAAGTTAAGTCAATTTTTTTTTGTCTGATTTCATAATATTACTAACTTATTATTTATAAGCGATATTAATAACCCTTAAATACCACAAAACAAGTGTTTTGTGAGTTAAATATTTTTTGCGCATTTTCGTCTATTGAGACTTTCAAGTTAAGACACATTTTTTTTGTCTGATTTCATATTATTACTAACTTATTATTTATAAGCAATATAAATAACCCTCAAATACCAAAAAACAAGTGTTTTGTGAGTTAAATATTTTTTGCGCATTTTCGTCTATTGAGACTAAAATCCTTTCAAGTTCAGTCAATTTTTTTTTGTCTGATTTCATATTATTACTAACTTATTTTTTATAAGCGATATTAATAACCCTCAAATACCAAAAAACAAGTGTTTTGTCAGTTAAATATTTTTTGCGCATTTTTGTCTATTGAGACTTTCAAGTTTAGACACATTTTTTTTGTCTGATTTCATATTATTACTTTATTATTATTAATAAGCGATAATAATTACCCTCAAATATCGAAAACTACGGGACAACGCTCACATATGTTAGAACAAGAAATAATTTGAGTTTTCGAGAATTTTAATCCCACGGCGAATCGTAATATCCTTAGTGTTAATAAAAGAAACATTCAAATAAACAAGTAACTTCGCCAAAAGACACGAATAATAATAATAATAATAATAATGACAATGGGAAGAAATACATTATTTTTTATTTAATTTTTACAATGATTCAACATAAACGGGAAACGATACGTTATGAAACGTCCAAACGATAATTGACAGGTGTTTGTTTGTTGACAGGAGACGGCGTGCATAGCGCGCACGCGCGAAACATGACAGGAGACGGCAAGCCTAGCGCGCACGCGCGAAACATGACAGGAGACGGCGTGCTTAGTGCGCACGCGCGAAACACGACAGGAGACGGCGTTTCTAGCGCGCACGCGCGAAACATGACAGGAGATTGCGTGTTTAGCGCGCACGCGTAAACATGACAGGAGACGGCGTGATATTGAGTCTATTGAGACTAAAAACCTTTCAAGTTTAGTCAATTTTTTTTTGTCTGATTTCATATTATTACTAACTTATTATTTATAAGCTATATTAATAACCCTCAAATACAAAAAAACAAGTGTTTTGTGAGTTAAATATTTTTTGCGCATTTTCGTCTATTAAGACTTTCAAGTTTAGACACATTTGTTTTGTCTAATTTCATATAATTACTTAATTATTATTGATAAGCGATATAAATTACTCTCAAATATCAAAAACAACGGGACAACGCTACCATATGTTAGAACAAGAAATAATTTGAATTTTGGAGAATTTTAATCCCACGGCGAATCGTAATATCCTCAGTGTGAATAAAAGAAAGATTCAAATAAACAAGTAACTTAGCCAAAAGACACGAAAAATAATAATAATAATAATAATGACAATGGGAAGAAATACATTATTTTTTATTTTATTTTAACAATGATTCAACATAAACGGGAAACGATACGTTATGAAAAGTCCAAACGATAATTGACAGGTGTTTGTTTGTTGACAGGAGACGGAGTGCATAGCGCGCACGCGCGAAACATGACAGGAGACGGCGTGCACACGCGCGAAACATAACAGGAGATGGCGTGCCTAGCGCGCACGCGCGAAACATGACAGGAGACGGCGTGCCTAGCGCGCACGCGCGAAACATGACAGGAGACGGCGTGCCTAGTGCGCACGCGCGAAACATGACAGGAGACGGCGTGCCTAGCGCGCAAGCGCGAAACATGACAGGAGACGGCGTGCTTAGTGCGCACGCGCGAAACACGACAGGAGACGGCGTTTCTAGCGCGCACGCGCGAAACACGACAGGTGACGGCGTGTTTAGCGCGCACGCGTAAACATGACAGGAGACGGCGTGATATTGAGTCTATTGAGACTAAAAACCTTTCAAGTTTAGTCAATTTTTTTTTTGTCTGATTTCATATTATTACTTACTTATTATTTATAAGCAATATTGATAACCCTCAAATACCAAAAAACAAGTGTTTTGTGAGTTAAATATTTTTTGCGCATTTTCGTCTATTGAGACTAAAAACCTTTCAAGTTTAGTCAATTTTTTTTGTCTGATTTCATATTATTACTTACTTATTATTTATAAGCAATATTAATAACCCTCAAATACCAAAAAACAAGTGTTTTGTGAGTTAAATATTTTTTGCGCATTTTCGTCTATTGAGACTTTCAAGTTTAGACACATTTTTTTTGTCTAATTTCATATTATTACTTTATTATTTTTGATAAGCGATATGAATTACTCTCAAATATCAAAAACAACGGGACAATGCTCACATATGTTAGAACAAGAAATAATTTGAATTTTGGAGAATTTTAATCCCACGGCGAATCGTAATATCCTCAGTGTGAATTAAAGAAACATTCAAATAAACAAGTAACTTAGCCAAAAGACACGAAAAATAATAATTATAATGACAATGGGAAGAAATACATTATTTTTTATTTTATTTTAACAATGATTCAACTTAAACGGGAAACGATACGTTATACAACGTCCAAACGATAATTGACAGGTGTTTGTTTGTTGACAGGAGACGGCGTGCATAGCGCGCACGCGCGAAACATGACAGGAGACGGCGTGCACACGCGCGAAACATAACAGGAGACGGCGTGCCTAGCGCGCACGCGCGAAACATGACAGGAGACGGCGTGCCTAGTGCGCACGCGCGAATCATGACAGGAGACGGCGTGCCTAGCGCGCACGCGCGAAACATGACAGGAGACGGCGTGCCTAGCGCGCACGCGCAAAACATGACAGGAGACGGCGTGCCTAGCGCGCACGCGCGAAATTGACAGGAGACGGCGTGCCTAGCGCGCACACGCGAAACATGACAGGAGACGGTGTGCCTAGCGCGCACGCGCGAAACGTGACAGGAGACGGCGTGTTTAGCGCGCACGCGTTAACATGACAGGAGACGGCGTGATATTGATTCTATTGAGACTAAAAACGTTTTGTGAGTTAAATATTTTTTGCGCATTTTCGTCCATTGAGACTAAAAACTTTTTAAGTTTAGTCAATTTTTTTTGTCTGATTTCATATTATTACTTAATTATTATTTATAAGCGATATAAATAACCCTCAAATATAAAAAAACAAGTGTTTTGTGAGTTAAATATTTTTTGCGCAATTTCGTCTATTGAGCCTTCAAGTTTAGACACATTGTTTTTGTCTGATTTCATATTATTACTTTATTATTATTGATAAGCGATATGAATTACCCTCAAATATCTAAAACTACGGGACAACGCTCACATATGTTAGAACCAGAAATAATTTGAGTTTTCGAGAATTTTAATCCCACGGCGAATCGTAATATCCTCAGTGTTAATAAAAGAAACATTCAAATAAACAAGTAACTTAGCCAAAAGACACGAAAAATAATAATATTAATAATAATAACAATGGGAAGAAATACATTATTTTTTATTTTATTTTAACAATGATTCAACATAAACGGGAAACGATACGTTATGAAACGTCCAAACGATACTTGACAGGTGTTTAATTGTTGACAGAAGACGGCGTGCATAGCGCGCACGCGCGAAACATGACAGGAGACGGCGTGCCTAGCGCACACGCGCGAAACATAACAGGAGACGGCGTGCCTAGCGCGCACGCGCGAAACATGACAGGAGACGGCGTGCCTAGCGCGCACGCGCGAAACATGACAGGAGACGGCGTGCCTAGCGCGCACCCGCGAAACATGACAGGAGACGGTGTGCTTAGTGCGCACGCAAGAAACACGACAGGAGACGGCGTTTCTAGCGCGCACGCGAAAAACATGACAGGAGACGGCGTGTTTAGCACGCACGCGTAAACATGACAGGAGACAGCGTGATAATTTTAATCCCACGGCGAATCGTAATATCCTCAGTGTAAATAAAAGAAACATTCAATTAAACAAGTAACTTTGCCAAAAGACACGAATAATAATAATAATGACAATGGGAAAAAATACATTATTTTTTATTTTATTTTTACAATGATTCAACATAAACGGGAAACGATACGTTATGAAACGTCCAAACGATAATTGACAGGTGTTTGTTTGTTGACAGGAGACGGCGTGCATAGCGCGCACGCGCGAAACATGACAGGAGACGGCGTGCCTAGCGCGCACGCGCGAAACATGACAGGAGACGGCGTGCCTAGCGCGCACGCGCGAAACATGACAGGAGACGGCGTGCTTAGTGCGCACGAGCGAAACACGACAGAAGACGGCGATTCTAGCGCGCACGCGCGAAACATGACAGAAGACGGCGTGTTTAGCACGCACGCGTAAACATGACAGGAGACGGCGTGATATTGAGTCTATTGAGACTAAAAACCTTTCAAGTTTAGTCAATTTTTTTTTGTCTGATTTCATATTATTACTTACTTATTATTTATAAGCTATATTAATAACCCTCAAATACAAAAAACAAGTGTTTTGTGAGTTAAATATTTTTTGCGCATTTTCGTCTATTGAGACTTTCAAGTTTAGACACATTTTTTTTGTCTAATTTCATATTATTACTTTATTATTATTGATAAGCGATATGAATTACTCTCAAATATCAAAAACAACGGGACAACGCTCACATATGTTAGAACAAGAAATAATTTGAGTTTTGGAGAATTTAAATCCCACGGCGAATCGTAATATCCTCAGTGTGAATAAAAGAAACATTCAAATAAACAAGTAACTTAGCCAAAAGACACGAAAAATAATAATAATAATAATAATGACAATGGGAAGAAATACAATATTTTTTATTTTATTTTAACAATGATTCAACATAAACGGGAAACGATACGTTATACAACGTCTAAACGATATTTGACAGGTGTTTGTTTGTTGACAGCAGACGGCGTGCATAGCGCGCACGCGCGAAACATGACAGGAGACGGCGTGCCTAGCGCACACGCGCGAAACATAACAGAAGACGGCGTGCCAAGCGCGCACGCGCGAAACATGACAGGAGACGGCGTGCACACGCGCGAAACATAACAGGAGACGGCGTGCCTAGCGCGCACGCGCGAAACATGACAGGAGACGGCGTGCCTAGTGCGCATTCGCGAAACATGACAGGAGACGGCGTGCCTAGTGCGCACGCGCGAAACACGACAGGAGACGGCGTGCCTAGCGCGCACGCGCGAAACATGACAGGAGACGGCGTGCCTAGCGCGCACGCGCGAAATATGACAGGAGACGGCGTGCCTAGCGCGCACGCGCGAAACATGACAGGAGACGGCGTGCCTAGCATGCACGCGCAAAACATGACAGGAGACGGCGTGCTTAGTGCGCACGGGCGAAACACGACAGGAGACGGCGTTTCTAGCGCGCACGCGCAAAACATGACAGGAGACGGCGTGCCTAGCGCGCAAGCGCGAAACGTGACAGGAGACGGCGTGCTTAGTGCGCACGCGCGAAACACGACAGGAGACGGCGTTTCTAGCGCGCACGCGCGAATCATGACAGCTAACGGCGTGTTTAGCGCGCACGCGTAAACATGACACGAGACGGCGTGATATTGAGACTAAAAACCTTTCAAGTTTAGTCAATTTTTTTTTGTCTGATTTCATATTATTACTAACTAATTATTTATAAGCAATATTAATAACCCTTAAATACCAAAAAACAAGTGTTTTGTGAGTTAAATATTTTTTGCGCATTTTCGTCTATTGAGGCTTTTAAGTTTACACACATTTTTTTAGTCTGATTTCATATTATTACTTACTTATTATTTATAAGCTATATTAAAAACCTTCAAATACCAAAAAACAAGTGTTTTGTGAGTTAAATATTTTTTGCGCATTTTCGTCTATTGAGACTTTCAAGTTTAGACCCATTTTTTTTGTCTGATTTCATATTATTACTTTATTATTATTGATATGCGATAAGAATTACCCTCAAATATCTAAAACTACGGGACAACGCTCACATATGTTAGAACAAGAAATAATTTGAGTTTTCGAGAATTTTAATCCCACGGCGAATCGTAATATCCTCAGTGTAAATAAAAGAAACATTCAAATAAACAAGTAACTTAGCCAAAAGACACGAATAATAATAATAATAATAATGACAATGGGAAGAAATACAATATTTTTTATTTTATTTTAACAATGATTCAACATAAACGGGAAACGATACGTTATACAACGTCCAAACGATATTTGACAGGTGTTTGTTTGTTGACAGGAGACGGCGTGCATAGCGCGCACGCGCGAAACATGACAGGAGACGGCGTGCGTAGCGCACACGCGCGAAACATAACAGAAGAAGGCGTGCCTAGCGCGCACGCGCGAAACATGACAGGAGACGGCGTGCACACGCGCGAAACATAACAGGAGACGGCGTGCCTAGTGCGCACGCGCGAAACATGACAGGAGACGGCGTGCCTAGAGCGCACGCGCGAAACATGACAGAAGACCTCGTGCCTAGCGCGCACGCGCGAAACATGACAGGAGACGGCGTGCACACGCACGAAACATAACAGGAGACGGCGTGCCTAGCGCGCACGCGCGAAACATGACAGAGACGGCGTGCCTAGCGCGCACGCGCGAAACATGACAGGAGACGGTGTGCCTAGCACGCACGCGCGGAACATGACCGGAATCGGCGTGCTTAGTGCGCACGCGCGAAACACGACAGGAGAAGACGTGCCTAGTGCGCATGCGCGAAACATGACAAAAGACGGCGTGCCTAGCGCGCACGCGCAAAACATGACAGGAGACGGCGTGCCTAGCGCGCACGCGCGAAACGTGACAGGAAACGGCGTGCCTAGCGCGCACGCGCGAATCATGACCTTTCAAGTTTTATTACTTTATTATTATTGATATGCGATAAGAATTACCCTCAAATATCTAAAACTACGGGACAACGCTCACATATGTTAGAACAAGAAATAATTTGAGTTTTCGAGAATTTTAATCCCACGGCGAATCGTAATATCCTCAGTGTAAATAAAAGAAACATTCAAATAAACAAGTAACTTAGCCAAAAGACACGAATAATAATAATAATAATAATGACAATGGGAAGAAATACAATATTTTTTATTTTATTTTTACAATGATTCAACATAAACGGGAAACGATACGTTATGAAACGTCCAAACGATAATTGGCAGGTGTTTGTTTGTTGACAGGAGACGGCGTGCATAGCGCGCACGCGCGAAACATGACAGGAGACGGCGTGCACACGCGCGAAACATAACAGGAGACGGCGTGCCTAGCGCGCACGCGCGAAACATGACAGGAGACGGCGTGCCTAGCGCGCACGCGCGAAACATGACAGGGTACGGCGTGCCTAGCACGCACGCGCGGAACATGACCGGAATCGGCGTGCTTAGTGCGCACGCGCGAAACACGACAGGAGAAGACGTGCCTAGTGCGCATGCGCGAAACATGACAAAAGACGGCGTGCCTAGCGCGCACGCGCAAAACATGACAGGAGACGGCGTGCCTAGCGCGCACGCGCGAAACGTGACAGGAAACGGCGTGCCTAGCGCGCACGCGCGAATCATGACCTTTCAAGTTTAGTCAAAACCTTTCAAGTTTAGTCAATTTTTTTTTGTCTGATTTCATTTTATTACTTACTTATTATTTATAAGCAATATTAATTACCCTCAAATACCAAAAAACAAGTGTTTTGTGAGTTAAATATTTTTTGCGCATTTTCGTCTATTGAGACTTAAAACCTTTCAAGTTTAGTCAATTTTTTTTTGTCTGATTTCATATTATTACTTACTTATTATTTATAAGCTATATTAATAACCCTCAAATACAAAAAACAAGTGTTTTGTGAGTTAAATATTTTTTGTGCATTTTCGTCTACTGAGTATTTCAAGTTTAGACACATTTTTTATGTCTAATTACATATTATTACTTTATTATTATTGATAAGCGATATGAATTACCCTCAAATATCTAAAACTACGGGACAACGCTCACATATGTTAGAACAAGAAATAATTTGAGTTTTGGAGAATTTCAATCCCACGGCGAATCGTAATATCCTCAGTGTGAATAAAAGAAACATTCAAATAAACAAGTAACTTAGCCAAAAGACACGAAAAATAAAAATAATAATAATAATGACAATGGGAAGAAATACATTATTTTTTATTTTATTTTAACAATGATTCAACATAAACGGGAAACGATACGTTATACAACGTCCAAACGATAATTGACAGGTGTTTGTTTGTTGACAGGAGACGGCGTGCATAGCGCGCACGCGCGACACATGACAGGAGACGGCGTGCCTAGCGCACACGCGCGAAACATAACAGGATACGGCGTGCCTAGCGCGCACGCGCGAAACATGACAGGAGACGGCGTGCCTAGCGCGCACGCGCGAAACATGACAGGAGACGGCGTGCCTAGCGCGCACGCGCGAAACATGACAGGAGACGGCGTGCTTAGTGCGCACGCGCGAAACACACCAGGAGACGGCGTTTCTAGTGCGCACGCGCGAAACATGACAGGTGACGGCGTGTTTAGCGCGCACGCGTGAACATGACAGGAGACGGCGTGATATTGAGTCTATTGAGACTAAAAACCTTTCAAGTTTAGTCAATTTTTTGTGTCTGATTTCATATTATTACTTACTTATTATTAATAAGCAATATTAATAAACCTCAAATACCAAAAAACAAGTGTTTTGTGAGTTAAATATTTTTTGCGCATTTTTGTCTATTGAGACTAAAATCCTTTCAAGTTCAGTCAATTTTTTTTGTCCGATTTCATATTGTTACTAACTTATTATTTATAAGCTATATTAATAACCCTCAAATACAAAAAACAAGTGTTTTGTGAGTTAAATATTTTTTGCGCATTTTCGTCTATTGAGACTTTCAAGTTTAGACACATTTTTTTTGTCTAATTTCATATAATTACTTTATTATTATTGATAAGCGATATGAATAACTCTCGAATATCAAAAACGACGGGACAACGCTCACATATGTTAGAACAAGAAATAATTTGAGTTTTGGAGAATTTTAATCCCACGGCGAATCGTAATATCCTCAGTGTGAATAAAAGAAACATTCAAATAAACAAGTTACTTAGCCAAAAGACACGAATAATAATAATAATAATAATAATAATGACAATGGGAAGAAATACATTATTTTTTATTTTATTTTAACAATGATTCAACATAAACGGGAAACGATACGTTATACAACGTCCAAACGATACTTGACAGGTGTTTGTTTGTTGACAGGAGACGGCGTGCTTAGTGCGCACGCGCGAAACACGACAGGAGACGGCGTTTCTAGCGCGCACGCGCGAAACATGACAGGAGACTGCGTGTTTAGCACGCACGCGTAAACATGACAGGAGACGGCGTGATATTGAGTCTATTGAGACTAAAAACCTTTCAAGTTTAGTCAATTTTTTTTTGTCTGATTTCATATTATTACTTACTTATTATTTATAAGCAATATTAATTACCCTCAAATACCAAAAAACAAGTGTTTTGTGAGTTTAATATTTTTTGCGCATTTTCGTCTATTGAGACTTAAAACCTTTCAAGTTTCGTCAATTTTTTTTTGTCTGATTTCATATTATTACTTACATATTATTTATAAGCTATATTAATAACCCTCAAATACAAAAAACAAGTGTTTTGTGAGTTAAATATTTTTTGCGCATTTTCGTCTATTGAGACTTTCAAGTTCCGACACATTTTTTTTGTCTAATTTCATATAATTACTTTATTATTATTGATAAGCAATATGAATTACTCTCAAATATCAAAAACAACGGGACAACGCTCACATATGGTAGAACAAGAAATAATTTGAGTTTTGGAGAATTTTAATCCCACGGCGAATCGTAATATTGTGAATAAAAGAAACATTCAAATAAACAAGTTACGGTGTTTGTGTGTTGACAGGAGACGGCGTGCTTAGTGCGCACGCGCGAAACACGACAGGAGACGGCGTTTCTAGCGCGCACGCGCGAAACATGACAGGAGACTGCGTGTTTAGCACGCACGCGTAAACATGACAGGAGACGGCGTGATATTGAGTCTATTGAGACTAAAAACCTTTCAAGTTTAGTCAATTTTTTTTTGTCTGATTTCATATTATTACTTACTTATTATTTATAAGCAATATTAATTACCCTCAAATACCAAAAAACAAGTGTTTTGTGAGTTAAATATTTTTTGCGCATTTTCGTCTATTGAGACTTAAAACCTTTCAAGTTAAGTCAATTTTTTTTTGTCTGATTTCATATTATTACTTACTTATTATTTATAAGCTATATTAATAACCCTCAAATACAAAAAACACGTGTTTTGTGAGTTAAATATTTTTTGCGCATTTTCGTCTATTGAGACTTTCAAGTTCCGACACATTTTTTTTGTCTAATTTCATATAATTACTTTATTATTATTGATAAGCGATATGAATTACTCTCAAATATCAAAAACAACGGGACAACGCTCACATATGTTAGAACAAGAAATAATTTGAGTTTTGGAGAATTTTAATCCCACGGCGAATCGTAATATTGTGAATAAAAGAAACATTCAAATAAACAAGTTACTTAGCCAAAAGACACGAAAAATAATAATAATAATAATAATGACAATGGGAAGAAATACATTATTTTTTATTTTATTTTAACAATGATTCAACATAAACGGGAAACGATAAGTTATACAACGTCCAAACGATAATTGACAGGTGATTGTTTGTTGACAGGAGACGGCGTGCATAGCGCGCACGCGCGAAACATGACAGGAGACGGCGTGCCTAGCGCGCACGCGCGACACATGACAGGAGACGGCGTGCCTAGCGCACACGCGCGAAACATAACAGGATACGGCGTGCCTAGCGCGCACGCGCGAAACATGACAGGAGACGGCGTGCCTAGCGCGCACGCGCGAAACATGACAGGAGACGGCGTGCCTAGCGCGCACGCGCGAAACATGACAGGAGACGGCGTGCCTAGCGCGCACGCGCGAAACATGACAGGAGACGGCGTGCCTAGCGCGCACGCGCGAAACATGACAGGAGACGGCGTGCTTAGTGCGCACGCGCGAAACACACCAGGAGACGGCGTTTCTAGTGCGCACGCGCGAAACATGACAGGTGACGGCGTGTTTAGCGCGCACGCGTGAACATGACAGGAGACGGCGTGATATTGAGTCTATTGAGACTAAAAACCTTTCAAGTTTAGTCAATTTTTTGTGTCTGATTTCATATTATTACTTACTTATTATTAATAAGCAATATTAATAAACCTCAAATACCAAAAAACAAGTGTTTTGTGAGTTAAATATTTTTTGCGCATTTTTGTCTATTGAGACTAAAATCCTTTCAAGTTCAGTCAATTTTTTTTGTCCGATTTCATATTGTTACTAACTTATTATTTATAAGCTATATTAATAACCCTCAAATACAAAAAACAAGTGTTTTGTGAGTTAAATATTTTTTGCGCATTTTCGTCTATTGAGACTTTCAAGTTTAGACACATTTTTTTTGTCTAATTTCATATAATTACTTTATTATTATTGATAAGCGATATGAATAACTCTCGAATATCAAAAACGACGGGACAACGCTCACATATGTTAGAACAAGAAATAATTTGAGTTTTGGAGAATTTTAATCCCACGGCGAATCGTAATATCCTCAGTGTGAATAAAAGAAACATTCAAATAAACAAGTTACTTAGCCAAAAGACACGAATAATAATAATAATAATAATAATGACAATGGGAAGAAATACATTATTTTTTATTTTATTTTAACAATGATTCAACATAAACGGGAAACGATACGTTATACAACGTCCAAACGATACTTGACAGGTGTTTGTTTGTTGACAGGAGACGGCGTGCTTAGTGCGCACGCGCGAAACACGACAGGAGACGGCGTTTCTAGCGCGCACGCGCGAAACATGACAGGAGACTGCGTGTTTAGCACGCACGCGTAAACATGACAGGAGACGGCGTGATATTGAGTCTATTGAGACTAAAAACCTTTCAAGTTTAGTCAATTTTTTTTTGTCTGATTTCATATTATTACTTACTTATTATTTATAAGCAATATTAATTACCCTCAAATACCAAAAAACAAGTGTTTTGTGAGTTTAATATTTTTTGCGCATTTTCGTCTATTGAGACTTAAAACCTTTCAAGTTTCGTCAATTTTTTTTTGTCTGATTTCATATTATTACTTACATATTATTTATAAGCTATATTAATAACCCTCAAATACAAAAAACAAGTGTTTTGTGAGTTAAATATTTTTTGCGCATTTTCGTCTATTGAGACTTTCAAGTTCCGACACATTTTTTTTGTCTAATTTCATATAATTACTTTATTATTATTGATAAGCAATATGAATTACTCTCAAATATCAAAAACAACGGGACAACGCTCACATATGGTAGAACAAGAAATAATTTGAGTTTTGGAGAATTTTAATCCCACGGCGAATCGTAATATTGTGAATAAAAGAAACATTCAAATAAACAAGTTACGGTGTTTGTGTGTTGACAGGAGACGGCGTGCTTAGTGCGCACGCGCGAAACACGACAGGAGACGGCGTTTCTAGCGCGCACGCGCGAAACATGACAGGAGACTGCGTGTTTAGCACGCACGCGTAAACATGACAGGAGACGGCGTGATATTGAGTCTATTGAGACTAAAAACCTTTCAAGTTTAGTCAATTTTTTTTTGTCTGATTTCATATTATTACTTACTTATTATTTATAAGCAATATTAATTACCCTCAAATACCAAAAAACAAGTGTTTTGTGAGTTAAATATTTTTTGCGCATTTTCGTCTATTGAGACTTAAAACCTTTCAAGTTAAGTCAATTTTTTTTTGTCTGATTTCATATTATTACTTACTTATTATTTATAAGCTATATTAATAACCCTCAAATACAAAAAACACGTGTTTTGTGAGTTAAATATTTTTTGCGCATTTTCGTCTATTGAGACTTTCAAGTTCCGACACATTTTTTTTGTCTAATTTCATATAATTACTTTATTATTATTGATAAGCGATATGAATTACTCTCAAATATCAAAAACAACGGGACAACGCTCACATATGTTAGAACAAGAAATAATTTGAGTTTTGGAGAATTTTAATCCCACGGCGAATCGTAATATTGTGAATAAAAGAAACATTCAAATAAACAAGTTACTTAGCCAAAAGACACGAAAAATAATAATAATAATAATAATGACAATGGGAAGAAATACATTATTTTTTATTTTATTTTAACAATGATTCAACATAAACGGGAAACGATAAGTTATACAACGTCCAAACGATAATTGACAGGTGATTGTTTGTTGACAGGAGACGGCGTGCATAGCGCGCACGCGCGAAACATGACAGGAGACGGCGTGCCTAGCGCGCACGCGCGAAACATGACAGGCGACGGTGTGCCTAGCGCGCACGCGCGAAACGTGACAGGAGACGGCGTGTTTAGCGCGCACGCGTTAACATGACAGGAGACGGCGTGATATTGAGTCTATTGAGACTAAAAACCTTTCAAGTTTAGTCAATTTTTTTTTGTCTGATTTCATATTATTACTTACTTATTATTTATAAGCTATATTAATAACCCTCAAATACCAAAAAACAAGTGTTTTGTGAGTTAAATATTTTTTGCGCATTTTTGTCTATTGAGACTAAAATCCTTTCAAGTTCAGTCAATTTTTTTTTGTCCGATTTCATATTATTACTAACTTATTATTTATAAGCTATATTAATAACCCTCAAATACAAAAAACAAGTGTTTTGTGAGTTAAATATTTTTTGCGCATTTTCGTCTATTGAGACTTTCAAGTTTAGACCCATTTTTTTGTCTAATTTCATATAATTACTTTATTATTATTGATAAGCGATATGAATTACTCTCAAATATCAAAAACAATGGGACAACGCTCACATATGTTAGAACAAGAAATAATTTGAATTTTGGAGAATTTAAATCCCACGGCGAATCGTAATATCCTCAGTGTGAATAAAAGAAACATTCAAATAAACAAGTTACTTAGCCAAAAGACACGAAAAATAATAATAATAATAATAATGACAATGGGAAGAAATACATTATTTTTTATTTTATTTTTAGAATGATTCAACATAAACGGGAAACGATACGTTATACAACGTCCAAACGATAATTGACAGGTGTTTGTTTGTTGACAGGAGACGGCGTGCATAGCGCGCACGCGCGAAACATGACAGGAGACGGCGTGCACACGCGCGAAACATAACAGGAGACGGCGTGCCTAGCGCGCACGCGCAAAACATGACAGGAGACGGCGTGCCTAGCGCGCACGCGCGAAACATGAGAGGAGACGGCTTGCACACGCGCGAAACATGACAAAAGACGGCGTGCCTAGTGCGCACGCGCGAAACACGACAGGAGAAGGCGTGCCTAGTGCGCATGCGCGAAACATGACAAAAGACGGCGTGCCTAGTGCGCACGCGCGAAACGCGACAGGAGACGGCGTGCCTAGCGCGCACGCGCGAAACATGACAGGAGACGGCGTGCCTAGCGCGCACGCGCGAAACATGACAGGAGACGGCGTGCCTAGCGCGCACGCGCAAAACATGACAGGAGACGGTGTGCCTAGCGCGCACGCGCGAAACGTGACAGGAGACGGCGTGTTTAGCGCGCACGCGTAAACATGACAGGAGACGGCGTGATATTGAGTCTATTGAGACTTTCCTTTCAAGTTTAGTCAATTTTTTGTGTCTGATTTCATATTATTACTTACTTATTATTTATAAGCAATATTAATAAACCTCAAATACCAAAAAACAAGTGATTTGTGAGATAAATATTTTTTGCGCATTTTCGTCTACTGAGTATTTCAAGTTTAGACACATTTTTTATGTCTAATTTCATATTATTACTTTATTTTTATTGATAAGCGATATGAATTACCCTCAAATATCTAAAACTACGGGACAACGCTCACATATGTTAGAACAAGAAATAATTTGAGTTTTGGAGAATTTCAATCCCACGGCGAATCGTAATATCCTCAGTGTGAATAAAAGAAACATTCAAATAAACAAGTAACTTAGCCAAAAGACACGAAAAATAAAAATAATAATAATAATGACAATGGGAAGAAATACATTATTTTTTATTTTATTTTAACAATGATTCAACATAAACGGGAAACGATACGTTATACAACGTCCAAACGATAATTGACAGGTGTTTGTTTGTTGACAGGAGACGGCGTGCATAGCGCGCACGCGCGAAACATGACAGGAGACGGCGTGCCTAGCGCACACGCGCGAAACATAACAGGATACGGCGTGCCTAGCGCGCACGCGCGAAACATGACACGAGACGGCTTGCCTAGCGCGCACGGGCGAAACATGACAGGAGACGGCGTGCCTAGCGCGCACGCGCGAAACATGACAGGAAACGGCGTGCTTAGTGCGCACGCGCGAAACACACCAGGAGACGGCGTTTCTAGTGCGCACGCGCGAAACATGACAGGTGACGGCGTGTTTAGCGCGCACGCGTGAACATGACAGGAGACGGCGTGATATTGAGTCTATTGAGACTAAAAACCTTTCAAGTTTAGTCAATTTTTTTTTGTCTGATTTCATATTTTTACTAACTTATTATTTATAAGCAATATTAATAACCCTCAAATACCAAAAAACAAGTGTTTTGTGAGTTAAATATTTTTTGCGCATTTTTGTCTATTGAGACTAAAATCCTTTCAAGTTCAGTCAATTTTTTTTTGTCCGATTTCATATTGTTACTAACTTATTATTTATAAGCTATATTAATAACCCTCAAATACAAAAAACAAGTGTTTTGTGAGTTAAATATTTTTTGCGCATTTTCGTCTATTGAGACTTTCAAGTTTAGACACATTTTTTTTGTCTAATTTCATATAATTACTTTATTATTATTGATAAGCGATACGAATAACTCTCGAATATCAAAAACAACGGGACAACGCTCACATATGTTAGAACAAGAAATAATTTGAGTTTTGGAGAATTTTAATCCCACGGCGAATCGTAATATCCTCAGTGTGAATAAAAGAAACATTCAAATAAACAAGTTACTTAGCCAAAAGACACGAAAAATAATAATAATAATAATAATGACAATGGGAAGAAATACATTATTTTTTATTTTATTTTAACAATGATTCAACATAAACGGGAAACGATACGTTATACAACGTCCAAACGATACTTGACAGGTGTTTGTGTGTTGACAGGAGACGGCGTGCTTAGTGCGCACGCGCGAAACACGACAGGAGACGGCGTTTCTAGCGCGCACGCGCGAAACATGACAGGAGACTGCGTGTTTAGCACGCACGCGTAAACATGACAGGAGACGGCGTGATATTGAGTCTATTGAGACTAAAAACCTTTCAAGTTTAGTCAATTTTTTTTTGTCTGATTTCATATTATTACTTACTTATTATTTATAAGCAATATTAATTACCCTCAAATACCAAAAAACAAGTGTTTTGTGAGTTAAATATTTTTTGCGCATTTTCGTCTATTGAGACTTAAAACCTTTCAAGTTAAGTCAATTTTTTTTTTGTCTGATTTCATATTATTACTTACTTATTATTTATAAGCTATATTAATAACCCTCAAATACAAAAAACACGTGTTTTGTGAGTTAAATATTTTTTGCGCATTTTCGTCTATTGAGACTTTCAAGTTCCGACACATTTTTTTTGTCTAATTTCATATAATTACTTTATTATTATTGATAAGCGATATGAATTACTCTCAAATATCAAAAACAACGGGACAACGCTCACATATGTTAGAACAAGAAATAATTTGAGTTTTGGAGAATTTTAATCCCACGGCGAATCGTAATATTGTGAATAAAAGAAACATTCAAATAAACAAGTTACTTAGCCAAAAGACACGAAAAATAATAATAATAATAATAATGACAATGGGAAGAAATACATTATTTTTTATTTTATTTTAACAATGATTCAACATAAACGGGAAACGATAAGTTATACAACGTCCAAACGATAATTGACAGGTGATTGTTTGTTGACAGGAGACGGCGTGCATAGCGCGCACGCGCGAAACATGACAGGAGACGGCGTGCCTAGCGCGCACGCGCGAAACATGACAGGCGACGGTGTGCCTAGCGCGCACGCGCGAAACGTGACAGGAGACGGCGTGTTTAGCGCGCACGCGTAAACATGACAGGAGACGGCGTGATATTGAGTCTATTGAGACTAAAAACCTTTCAAGTTTAGTCAATTTTTTTTTGTCTGATTTCATATTATTACTTACTTATTATTTATAAGCTATATTAATAACCCTCAAATACCAAAAAACAAGTGTTTTGTGAGTTAAATATTTTTTGCGCATTTTTGTCTATTGAGACTAAAATCCTTTCAAGTTCAGTCAATTTTTTTTTGTCCGATTTCATATTATTACTAACTTATTATTTATAAGCTATATTAATAACCCTCAAATACAAAAAACAAGTGTTTTGTGAGTTAAATATTTTTTGCGCATTTTCGTCTATTGAGACTTTCAAGTTTAGACCCATTTTTTTTGTCTAATTTCATATAATTACTTTATTATTATTGATAAGCGATATGAATTACTCTCAAATATCTAAAACAATGGGACAACGCTCACATATGTTAGAACAAGAAATAATTTGAATTTTGGAGAATTTAAATCCCACGGCGAATCGTAATATCCTCAGTGTGAATAAAAGAAACATTCAAATAAACAAGTTCCTTAGCCAAAAGACACGAAAAATAATAATAATAATAATAATGACAATGGGAAGAAATACATTATTTTTTATTTTATTTTTAGAATGATTCAACATAAACGGGAAACGATACGTTATACAACGTCCAAACGATAATTGACAGGTGTTTGTTTGTTGACAGGAGACGGCGTGCATAGCGCGCACGCGCGAAACATGACAGGAGACGGCGTGCACACGCGCGAAACATAACAGGAGACGGCGTGCCTAGCGCGCACGCGCAAAACATGACAGGAGACGGCGTGCCTAGCGCGCACGCGCGAAACATGAGAGGAGACGGCGTGCACACGCGCGAAACATGACAAAAGACGGCGTGCCTAGTGCGCACGCGCGAAACACGACAGGAGAAGGCGTGCCTAGTGCGCATGCGCGAAACATGACAAAAGACGGCGTGCCTAGTGCGCACGCGCGAAACACGACAGGAGACGGCGTGCCTAGCGCGCACGCGCGAAACATGACAGGAGACGGCGTGCCTAGCGCGCACGCGCGAAACATGACAGGAGACGGCGTGCCTAGCGCGCACGCGCAAAACATGACAGGAGACGGTGTGCCTAGCGCGCACGCGCGAAACGTGACAGGAGACGGCGTGTTTAGCGCGCACGCGTAAACATGACAGGAGACGGCGTGATATTGAGTCTATTGAGACTTTCCTTTCAAGTTTAGTCAATTTTTTGTGTCTGATTTCATATTATTACTTACTTATTATTTATAAGCAATATTAATAAACCTCAAATACCAAAAAACAAGTGATTTGTGAGATAAATATTTTTTGCGCATTTTCGTCTACTGAGTATTTCAAGTTTAGACACATTTTTTATGTCTAATTTCATATTATTACTTTATTATTATTGATAAGCGATATGAATTACCCTCAAATATCTAAAACTACGGGACAACGCTCACATATGTTAGAACAAGAAATAATTTGAGTTTTGGAGAATTTCAATCCCACGGCGAATCGTAATATCCTCAGTGTGAATAAAAGAAACATTCAAATAAACAAGTAACTTAGCCAAAAGACACGAAAAATAAAAATAATAATAATAATGACAATGGGAAGAAATACATTATTTTTTATTTTATTTTAACAATGATTCAACATAAACGGGAAACGATACGTTATACAACGTCCAAACGATAATTGACAGGTGTTTGTTTGTTGACAGGAGACGGCGTGCATAGCGCGCACGCGCGAAACATGACAGGAGACGGCGTGCCTAGCGCACACGCGCGAAACATAACAGGATACGGCGTGCCTAGCGCGCACGCGCGAAACATGACACGAGACGGCTTGCCTAGCGCGCACGGGCGAAACATGACAGGAGACGGCGTGCCTAGCGCGCACGCGCGAAACATGACAGGAAACGGCGTGCTTAGTGCGCACGCGCGAAACACACCAGGAGACGGCGTTTCTAGTGCGCACGCGCGAAACATGACAGGTGACGGCGTGTTTAGCGCGCACGCGTGAACATGACAGGAGACGGCGTGATATTGAGTCTATTGAGACTAAAAACCTTTCAAGTTTAGTCAATTTTTTTTTGTCTGATTTCATATTTTTACTAACTTATTATTTATAAGCAATATTAATAACCCTCAAATACCAAAAAACAAGTGTTTTGTGAGTTAAATATTTTTTGCGCATTTTTGTCTATTGAGACTAAAATCCTTTCAAGTTCAGTCAATTTTTTTTTGTCCGATTTCATATTGTTACTAACTTATTATTTATAAGCTATATTAATAACCCTCAAATACAAAAAACAAGTGTTTTGTGAGTTAAATATTTTTTGCGCATTTTCGTCTATTGAGACTTTCAAGTTTAGACACATTTTTTTTGTCTAATTTCATATAATTACTTTATTATTATTGATAAGCGATATGAATAACTCTCGAATATCAAAAACAACGGGACAACGCTCACATATGTTAGAACAAGAAATAATTTGAGTTTTGGAGAATTTTAATCCCACGGCGAATCGTTATATCCTCAGTGTGAATAAAAGAAACATTCAAATAAACAAGTTACTTAGCCAAAAGACACGAAAAATAATAATAATAATAATAATGACAATGGGAAGAAATACATTATTTTTTATTTTATTTTAACAATGATTCAACATAAACGGGAAACGATACGTTATACAACGTCCAAACGATACTTGACAGGTGTTTGTGTGTTGACAGGAGACGGCGTGCTTAGTGCGCACGCGCGAAACACGACAGGAGACGGCGTTTCTAGCGCGCACGCGCGAAACATGACAGGAGACTGCGTGTTTAGCACGCACGCGTAAACATGACAGGAGACGGCGTGATATTGAGTCTATTGAGACTAAAAACCTTTCAAGTTTAGTCAATTTTTTTTTGTCTGATTTCATATTATTACTTACTTATTATTTATAAGCAATATTAATTACCCTCAAATACCAAAAAACAAGTGTTTTGTGAGTTAAATATTTTTTGCGCATTTTCGTCTATTGAGACTTAAAACCTTTCAAGTTAAGTCAATTTTTTTTTGTCTGATTTCATATTATTACTTACTTATTATTTATAAGCTATATTAATAACCCTCAAATACAAAAAACACGTGTTTTGTGAGTTAAATATTTTTTGCGCATTTTCGTCTATTGAGACTTTCAAGTTCCGACACATTTTTTTTGTCTAATTTCATATAATTACTTTATTATTATTGATAAGCGATATGAATTACTCTCAAATATCAAAAACAACGGGACAACGCTCACATATGTTAGAACAAGAAATAATTTGAGTTTTGGAGAATTTTAATCCCACGGCGAATCGTAATATTGTGAATAAAAGAAACATTCAAATAAACAAGTTACTTAGCCAAAAGACACGAAAAATAATAATAATAATAATAATGACAATGGGAAGAAATACATTATTTTTTATTTTATTTTAACAATGATTCAACATAAACGGGAAACGATAAGTTATACAACGTCCAAACGATAATTGACAGGTGATTGTTTGTTGACAGGAGACGGCGTGCATAGCGCGCACGCGCGAAACATGACAGGAGACGGCGTGCCTAGCGCGCACGCGCGAAACATGACAGGCGACGGTGTGCCTAGCGCGCACGCGCGAAACGTGACAGGAGACGGCGTGTTTAGCGCGCACGCGTAAACATGACAGGAGACGGCGTGATATTGAGTCTATTGAGACTAAAAACCTTTCAAGTTTAGTCAATTTTTTTTTGTCTGATTTCATATTATTACTTACTTATTATTTATAAGCTATATTAATAACCCTCAAATACCAAAAAACAAGTGTTTTGTGAGTTAAATATTTTTTGCGCATTTTTGTCTATTGAGACTAAAATCCTTTCAAGTTCAGTCAATTTTTTTTTGTCTGATTTCATATTATTACTTACTTATTATTTATAAGCTATATTAATAACCCTCAAATACAAAAAACACGTGTTTTGTGAGTTAAATATTTTTTGCGCATTTTCGTCTATTGAGACTTTCAAGTTCCGACACATTTTTTTTGTCTAATTTCATATAATTACTTTATTATTATTGATAAGCGATATGAATTACTCTCAAATATCAAAAACAACGGGACAACGCTCACATATGTTAGAACAAGAAATAATTTGAGTTTTGGAGAATTTTAATCCCACGGCGAATCGTAATATTGTGAATAAAAGAAACATTCAAATAAACAAGTTACTTAGCCAAAAGACACGAAAAATAATAATAATAATAATAATGACAATGGGAAGAAATACATTATTTTTTATTTTATTTTAACAATGATTCAACATAAACGGGAAACGATAAGTTATACAACGTCCAAACGATAATTGACAGGTGATTGTTTGTTGACAGGAGACGGCGTGCATAGCGCGCACGCGCGAAACATGACAGGAGACGGCGTGCCTAGCGCGCACGCGCAAAACATGACAGGCGACGGTGTGCCTAGCGCGCACGCGCGAAACGTGACAGGAGACGGCGTGTTTAGCGCGCACGCGTAAACATGACAGGAGACGGCGTGATATTGAGTCTATTGAGACTAAAAACCTTTCAAGTTTAGTCAATTTTTTTTTGTCTGATTTCATATTATTACTTACTTATTATTTATAAGCTATATTAATAACCCTCAAATACCAAAAAACAAGTGTTTTGTGAGTTAAATATTTTTTGCGCATTTTTGTCTATTGAGACTAAAATCCTTTCAAGTTCAGTCAATTTTTTTTGTCCGATTTCATATTATTACTAACTTATTATTTATAAGCTATATTAATAACCCTCAAATACAAAAAACAAGTGTTTTGTGAGTTAAATATTTTTTGCGCATTTTCGTCTATTGAGACTTTCAAGTTTAGACCCATTTTTTTTGTCTAATTTCATATAATTACTTTATTATTATTGATAAGCGATATGAATTACTCTCAAATATCAAAAACAATGGGACAACGCTCACATATGTTAGAACAAGAAATAATTTGAATTTTGGAGAATTTAAATCCCACGGCGAATCGTAATATCCTCAGTGTGAATAAAAGAAACATTCAAATAAACAAGTAACTTAGCCAAAAGACACGAAAAATAATAATAATAATAATAATGACAATGGGAAGAAATACATTATTTTTTATTTTATTTTTAGAATGATTCAACATAAACGGGAAACGATACGTTATACAACGTCCAAACGATAATTGACAGGTGTTTGTTTGTTGACAGGAGACGGCGTGCATAGCGCGCACGCGCGAAACATGACAGGAGACGGCGTGCACACGCGCGAAACATAACAGGAAACGGCGTGCCTAGCGCGCACGCGCAAAACATGACAGGAGACGGCGTGCCTAGCGCGCACGCGCGAAACATGAGAGGAGACGGCGTGCACACGCGCGAAACATGACAAAAGACGGCGTGCCTAGTGCGCACGCGCGAAACACGACAGGAGAAGGCGTGCCTAGTGCGCATGCGCGAAACATGACAAAAGACGGCGTGCCTAGTGCGCACGCGCGAAACACGACAGGAGACGGCGTGCCTAGCGCGCACGCGCGAAACATGACAGGAGACGGCGTGCCTAGCGCGCACGCGCGAAACATGACAGGAGACGGCGTGCCTAGCGCGCACGCGCAAAACATGACAGGAGACGGCGTGTTTAGCGCGCACGCGTAAAAATGACAGGAGACGGCGTGATATTGAGTCTATTGAGACTAAAATCCTTTCAACTTTAGTTAATTTTTTTTTGTCTGATTTCGTATTATTACTTACTTATTATTTATAAGCAATATTAATATCCCTCAAATACCAAAAAACAAGGTATTTGTGAGTTAAATATTTTTTGCGCATTTTCGTCTATTGAGACTAAAAACCTTTCAAGTTTAGTCAATTTTTTTTTGTCTGATTTCATATTATAACTTACTTATTATTTATAAGCTGTATTAATAACCCTCAAATACCAAAAAAACAAGTGTTTTGTGAGTTAAATATTTTTTGCGCATTTTCGTCTATTGAGACTTTCAAGTTCCGACACATTTTTTTTTGTCTTATTTCATATAATTACTTTATTATTATTGATAAGCGATATGAATTACCCTCAAATATCTAAAACTACGGAACAGTGCTCACATATGTTAGAACAAGAAATAATTTGAGTTTTCGAGAATTTTAATCCCACGGCGAATCGTAATATCCTTAGTGTTAATAAGAGAAACATTCAAATAAACAAGTAACTTAGCCAGGAGACACAAAAATAATAATAATAATAATAATAATAACAATGGGAAGAAATACATTATTTTTTATTTAATTTTAACAATGATTCAACATTAACGGGAAACGATACGTTATAAAACGTCCAAACGATAATTGACAGGTGTTTGTTTGTTGACAGGAGACGGCGTGCATAGCGCGCACGCGCGAAACATGACAGGAGACGGCATGCACAAGCGCGAAACATAACAGGAGACAGCGTGCCCAGCGCGCACGCGCGAAACATGACAGGAGACGGCGTGCCTAGGGCGCACGCGCGAAACATGACAGGAGACGACGTGCCTAGCACGCACGCGCGGAACATGACCGGAGTCGGCGTGCTTAGTGCGCACGCGCAAAACACGAAAGGAGAAGGCGTGCCTAGTGCGCATGCGCGAAACATGACAAAAGACGGCGTGCCTAGTGCGCACGCAAGAAACACGACAGGAGACGGCGTGCCTAGCGCGCACGCGCGAAACATGACAGGAGACGGCGTGCCTAGCGCGCACGCGCGAAACATGACAGGAGACGGCGTGCCTAGCGCGCACGTGCGAAACATGACAGAAGACGGCGTGCTAAGTGCGCACGGGCGAAACACGACAGGAGACGGCGTTTCTAGCGCGCACGCGCGAAACATGACAGGAGACGGCGTGCCTAGCGCGCACGCGCGAAACATGACAGGAGACGGCGTGCCTAGCGCGCACGCGCGAAACATGACAGGAGACGGTGTGCCTAGCGCGCACGCGCGAAACGTGACAGGAGACGGCGTGCCTAGCGCGCACGCGCGAAACATGACAGGAGATGGCGTGCCTAGCGCGCATGCGCGAAACATGACAGGAGACGGCGTGCTTAGTGCGCACGCGCGAAACACGACAGGAGACGGCGTTTCTAGCGCGCAAGCGCGAAACATGACAGGAGACGGCGTGATATTAAGTCTATTGAGACTAAAAACCTTTCAAGTTAAGTCAATTTTTTTTTGTCTGATTTCATATTATTACTTACTTATTATTTATAAGCAATATTAATTACCCTCAAATACCAAAAAACAAGTGTTTTGTGAGTTTAATATTTTTTGCGCATTTTCGTCTATTGAGACTAAAAACCTTTCAAGTTTAGTCAATTTTTTTTTGTCTGATTTCATATTATTACTTACTTTTTATTTATAAGCTATATTAATAACCCTCAAATACAAAAAAACAAGTGTTTTGTGAGTTAAATATTTTTTGCGCATTTTCGTCTATTGAGACTTTCAAGTTTAGACACATTTTTTTTGTCTAATTTCATATTATTACTTTATTATTATCACTAAGCGATATGAATTACTCTCAAATATAAAAAACAACGGGACAACGCTCACATATGTTAGAACAAGAAATAATTTCAGTTTTGGAGAATTTTATTCCCACGGCGAATCGTAATATCCTCAGTGTGAATAAAAGAAAAATTCAAATAAACAAGTAACTTAGCCAAAAGACACGAAAAATAATAATAATAATAATAATGACAATGGGAAGAAATACATTATTTTTTATTTTATTTTAACAATGATTCAATATAAACGGGAAACGATACGTTATAAAACGTCCAAACGATAATTGACAGGTGTTTGTTTGTTGACAGGAGACGGCGTGCATAGCGCGCACGCGCGAAACATGACAGGAGACGGCGTGCCTAGCGCGCACGCGCGAAACATGACAGGAGACGACGTGCCTAGCGCGCACGCGCGAAACATGACAGGAGACGGCGTGCACACGCGCGAAACATAACAGGAGACGGCGTGCCTAGCGCGCACGCGCGAAACATGACAGGAGACGGCGTGCCTAGCGCGCACGCGCGAAACAATACAGGAGACGGCGTGCCTAGCGCGCACGCGCGAAACATGACACGACAGGAGAAGGCGTGCCTAGTGCGCATGCGCGAAACATGACAAAAGACGGCGTGCCTAGTGCGCACGCGCGAAACACGACAGGAGACGGCGTGCCTAGCGCGCAAGCGCGAAACGTGACAGGAGACGGCGTGCCTAGCGCGCACGCGCGAAACGTGACAGGAGACGGCGTGCCTAGCGCGCACGCGCAAAACATGACAGGAGACGGCGTGCCTAGCGCGCACGCGCGAAACATGACAGGAGACGGCGTGCCTAGCGCACACGCGCGAAACATGACAGGAGACGGTGTGCCTAGCCGTGATATTGAGTCAGGAGACGGCGTGATATTGAGTCTATTGAGACTTTCCTTTCAAGTTTAGTCAATTTTTTGTGTCTGATTTCATATTATTACTTACTTATTATTTATAAGCAATATAAATAAACCTCAAATACCAAAAAACAAGTGATTTGTGAGATAAATATTTTTTGCGCATTTTCGTCTATTGAGACTAAAACCTTTCAAGTTAAGTCTGATTTCATTTTTTTTTGTCTGATTTCATATTATTACTTACTTATTATTTATAAGCTATATTAATAACCCTCAAATACAAAAAAACAAGTGTTTTGTGAGTTAAATATTTTTTATTGAGTATTTCAAGTTTAGACACATTTTTTTTGTCTAATTTCATATTATTACTTTATTATTATTGATAAGCGATATGAATTACCCTCAAATATCTAAAACTACGGGACAACGCTCACATATGTTAAAACAAGAAATAATTTGAGTTTTCGAGAATTTTAATCCCACGGCGAATATTAATATCCTCAGTGTTAATAAAAGAAACATTCAAATAAACAAGTAACTTAGCCAAAAGACACGAAAAATAATAATAATAATAATAATGACAATGGGAAGAAATACATTATTTTTTATTTTATTTTAACAATGATTCAACATAAACGGGAAACGACGTATCGTTTCCCGTTTATGTTATACAACGTCCAAACGATAATTGACAGGTGTTTGTTTGTTGACAGGAGACGGCGTGCATAGCGCGCACGCGCGAAACATGACAGGAGACGGCGTGCACACGCGCGAAACATAACAGGAGACGGAATGCCTAGCGCGCACGCGCGAAACATGACAGGAGACGGCGTGCCTAACGTGCACGCGCGAAACATGACAGGAGACGGCGTGCCTAGCGCGCACGCGCAAAACATGACAAAAGACGGCGTGCCTAGCGCACACGCGCGAAACATGACAGGAGACGGCGTGCCTAGCGCGCACGCGCGAAACATGACAGGAGAGGGTGTGCCTAGCGCGCACGCGCGAAACGTGACAGGAGACGGCGTGTTTAGCGCGCACGCGTAAACATGACATGAGACGGCGTGATATTGATTCTATTGAGACTAAAAACCTTTCAAGTTTAGTCAATTTTTTTTTGTCTGATTTCATATTATTACTTACTTATTATTAATAAGCAATATTAATAACCCTTAAATACCAAAAAACAAGTGTTTTGTGAGTTAAATATTTTTTGCGCATTTTCGTCTATTGAGACTAAAAACCTTTCAAGTTTAGTCAATTTTTTTTTGTCTGATTTCATATTATTACTTACTTATTATTTATAAGCTATATTAATAACCCTCAAATACAAAAAACAAGTGTTTTGTGAGTTAAATATTTTTTGCGCATTTTCGTCTATTGAGACTTTCAAGTTTAGACACATTTGTTTTGTCTAATTTCATATAATTACTTTATTATTATTGATAAGCGATATGAATTACTCTCAAATATCAAAAACAACGGGACAACGCTCACATATCAAAATAATTTGAATTTTGGAGAATTTTAATCCCACGGCGAATCGTAATATCCTCAGTGTGAATAAAAGAAACATTCAAATAAACAAGTAACTTAGCCAAAAGACACGAAAAATAATAATAATAATAATAATGACAATGGGAAGAAATACATTATTTTTTATTTTATTTTAACAATGATTCAACATAAACGGGAAACGATAAGTTATACAACGTCCAAACGATAATTGACAGGTGTTTGTTTGTTGACAGGAGACGGCGTGCATAGCGCGCACGCGCGAAACATGACAGGAGACGGCGTGCACACGCGCGAAACATAACAGGAGACGGCGTGCCTAGCGCGCACGCGCAAAACATGACAGGAGACGGCGTGCCTAGCGCGCACGCGCGAAACATGAGAGGAGACGGCGTTCCTAGCACGCACGCGCGGAACATGACCGGAGTCGGCGTGCTTAGTGCGCACGCGCGAAACACGACAGGAGAAGGCGTGCCTAGTGCGCATGCGCGAAACATGACAAAAGACGGCGTGCCTAGTGCGCACGCGCGAAACACGACAGGAGACGGCGTGCTTAGCGCGCACGCGCGAAACATGACAGGAGACGGCGTGCCTAGCGCGCACGCGCGAAACATGACAGGAGACGGCGTGCCTAGCGCGCACGCGCGAAACATGACAGGAGACGGTGTGCCTAGCGCGCACGCGCGAAACGTGACAGGAGACGGCGTGTTTAGCGCGCACGCGTAAACATGACAGGAAACGGCGTGATATTGAGTCTATTGAGACTTTCCTTTCAAGTTTAGTCAATTTTTTGTGTCTGATTTCATATTATTACTTACTTATTATTTATAAGCAATATTAATAAACCTCAAATACCAAAAAACAAGTGATTTGTGAGATAAATATTTTTTGCGCATTTTCGTCTATTGAGACTAAAAACCTTTCAAGTTTAGTCAATTTTTTTTTGTCTGATTTCATATTATTACTTACTTATTATTTATAAGCTATATTAATAACCCTCAAATACAAAAAAACAAGTGTTTTGTGAGTTAAATATTTTTTATTGAGTATTTCAAGTTTAGACACATTTTTTTTGTCTAATTTCATATTATTACTTTATTATTATTGATAAGCGATATGAATTACCCTCAAATATCTAAAACTACGGGACAACGCTCACATATGTTAGAACAAGAAATAATTTGAGTTTTCGAGAATTTTAATCCCACGGGGAATATTAATATCCTCAGTGTTAATAAAAGAAACATTCAAATAAACAAGTAACTTAGCCAAAAGACACGAAAAATAATAATAATGACAATGGGAAGAAATACATTATTTTTTATTTTATTTTTACAATGATTCAACATAAACGGGAAACGATACGTTATACAACGTCCAAACGATAATTGACAGGTGTTTGTTTGTTGACAGGAGACGGCGTGCATAGCACGCACGCGCGAAACATGACAGGAGACGGCGTGCCTAGCGCGCACGCGCGAAACATGACAGGCGACGGTGTGCCTAGCGCGCACGCGCGAAACGTGACAGGAGACGGCGTGTTTAGCGCGCACGCGTAAACATGACAGGAGACGGCGTGCTTAGTGCGCACGCGCGAACCACGACAGGAGACGGCGTTTCTAGCGCGCACGCGCGAAACATGACCGGAGACGGCGTGTTTAGCGCGCACGCGTAAACATAACAGGAGACGGCGTCATATTGAGTCTATTGAGACTAAAATCCTTTCAAGTTTAGTCAATTTTTTTTTGTCTGATTTCATATTATTACTTACTTATTATTTATAAGCTATATTAATAACCCTCAAATACAAAAAACAAGTGTTTTGTGAGTTTAATATTTTTTGCGCATTTTCGTCTATTGAGACTTTCAAGTTTACACATTTTTTTTGTCTGATTTCATATTATTACTTTATTATTATTGATAAGCGATATGAATTACCCTCAAATATCTAAAACTACGGGACAACGCTCACATATGTTAGAACAAGAAATAATTTGAGTTTTCGAGAATTTTAATCCCACGGCGAATCGTAATATCCTCAGTGTTAATAAAAGAAACATTCAAATAAACAAGTAACTTAGCCAAAAGACACGAAAAATAATAATAATAATAATTATAACAATGGGAAGAAATACATTATTTTTTATTTTATTTTAACAATGATTCAACATAAACGGGAAACGATACGTTATACAACGTCCAAACGAAAATTGACAAATGATTGTTTGTTGACAGGAGACGGCGTGCCTAGCGCGCACGCGCGAAACATGACAGGAGACGGCGTGCCTAGCGTGCACGCGCGAAACATGACAGGAGACGGCGTGCCTAGCGCGCACGCGCGAAACATGACAAAAGACGGCGTGCCTAGCGCACACGCGCGAAACATGACAGGAGACGGCGTGCCTAGCGCGCACGCGCGAAACATGACAGGAGACGGTGTGCCTAGCACGCACGCGCGAAACGTGACAGGAGGAGAGTTAAATATTTTTTGCGCATTTTCGTCTATATAGACTAAAAACCTTTCAAGTTTAGTCAACTTTTTTTTGTCTGATTTCATATTATTACTTACTTCTTATTTATAAGCTATATAAATAACCCTCAAATACAAAAAAACAAGTGTTTTGTGAGTTTAATATTTTTTGCGCATTTTCGTCTATTGAGTATTTCAAGTTTAGACACATTTTTTTTGTCTAATTTCATATTATTACTTTATTATTATTGATAAGCGATATGAATTACCCTCAAATATCTAAAACTACGGAACAGTGCTCACATATGTTAGAACAAGAAATAATTTGAGTTTTCGAGAATTTTAATCCCACGGCGAATCGTAATATCCTCAGTGTTAATAAGAGAAACATTCAAATAAACAAGTAACTTAGCCAAAAGACACAAAAATAATTATAATAATATTAATAATAACAATGGGAAGAAATACATTATTTTTTATTTTATTTTAACAATGATTCAACATTAACGGGAAACGATACGTTATAAAACGTCCAAACGATAATTGACAGGTGTTTGTTTGTTGACAGGAGACGGCGTGCATAGCGCGCACGCGTGAAACATGACAGGAGACGGCGTGCACAAGCGCGAAACATAACAGGAGACAGCGTGCCTAGCGCGCACGCGCGAAACATGACAGGAGACGGCGTGCCTAGCGCGCACGCGCGAAACATGACAGGAGACGGCGTGCCTAGCACGCACGCGCGGAACATGACCGGAGTCGGCGTGCTTAGTGCGCACGCGCGAAACACGAAAGGAGAAGGCGTGCCTAGTGCGCATGCGCGAAACATGACAAAAGACGGCGTGCCTAGTGCGCACGCAAGAAACACGACAGGAGACGGCGTGCCTAGCGCGCACGCGCGAAATATGACAGGAGACGGCGTGCCTAGCGCGCACGCGCGAAACATGACAGGAGACGGCGTGCCTAGCGCGCACGCGCGAAACATGACAGGAGACGGCGTGCCTAGCGCGCACGTGCGAAACATGACAGGAGACGGCGTGCTAAGTGCGCACGGGCGAAACACGACAGAAGACGGCGTTTCTAGCGCGCACGCGCGAAACATGACAGGAGACGGCGTGCCTAGCGCGCACGCGCGAAACATGACAGGAGACGGCGTGCCTAGCGCGCACGCGCGAAACATGACAGGAGACGGCGTGCCTAGCGCGCACGCGCGAAACATGACAGGAGATGGCGTGCCTAGCGCGCATGCGCGAAACATGACAGGAGACGGCGTGCTTAGTGCGCACGCGCGAGACACGACAGGAGACGGCGTTTCTAGCGCGCAAGCGCGAAACATGACAGGAGACGGCGTGATATTAAGTCTATTGAGACTAAAAACCTTTCAAGTTTAGTCAATTTTTTTTTTGTCTGATTTCATATTATACTACTTATTATTTATAAGCAATATTAATAACCCTCAAATACCAAAAAACAAGTGTTTTGTGAGTTAAATATTTTTTGCGCATTTTCGTCTATTGAGACTTTCAAGTTTAGACACATTTGTTTTGTCTAATTTCATATAATTACTTTATTATTATTGATAAGCGATATGAATTAATATCCTCAGTGTTAATAAAAGAAACATTCAAATAAACAAGTAACTTAGCCAAAAGACACGAAAAATAATAATAATAATAATTATAACAATGGGAAGAAATACATTATTTTTTATTTTATTTTAACAATGATTCAACATAAACGGGAAACGATACGTTATACAACGTCCAAACGAAAATTGACTAATGATTGTTTGTTGACAGGAGACGGCGTGCATAGCGCGCACGCGCGAAACATAACAGGAGACGGCGTGCCTAGCGCGCACGCGCGAAACGTGACAGGAGACGGCGTGCCTAGCGCGCACGCGCGAAACGTGACAGGAGACGGCGTGTTTAGCGCGCACGCGTAAACATGACAGGAGACGGCGTGATATTGAGTCTATTGAGACTTTCCTTTCAAGTATAGTCAATTTTTTTTGTCTGATTTCATATTATTACTTACTTATTATTTATAAGCAATATTAATAAACCTCAAATACCAAAAAACAAGTGATTTGTGAGATAAATATTTTTTGCGCATTTTCGTCAATTGAGACTAAAAACCTTTCAAGTTTAGTCAATTTTTTTTTGTCTGATTTCATATTATTACTAACTTATTATTTATAAGCTATATTAATAACCCTCAAATACAAAAAAAACAAGTGTTTTGTGAGTTAAATATTTTTTGCGCATTTTCGTCTATTGAGACTTACAAGTTTAGACACATTCTTTTTGTCTAATTTCATATTATTACTTTATTATTATTACTAAGCGATATGAATTACTCTCAAATATAAAATACAACGGGACAACGCTCACATATGTTAGAACAAGATATAATTTCAGTTTTGGAGAATTTTAATCCCACGGCGAATCGTAATATCCTCAGTGTGAATAAAAGAAAAATTCAAATCAACAAGTAACTTAGCCAAAAGACACGAAAAATAATAATAATAATAATAATGACAATGGGAAGAAATACATTATTTTTTATTTTATTTTAACAATGATTCAACATAAACGAGAAACGATACGTTATAAAACGTCCAAACGATAATTGACAGGTTTGTTGACAGGAGACGGCGTGCATAGCGCACACGCGCGAAACAAAACAGGAAACGGCGTGCCTAGCGCGCACGCGCGAAACATGACAGGAGACGGCGAGCCTAGCGCGCACGCGCGAAACAATACAGGAGACGGCGTGCCTAGCGCGCACGCGCGCAACATGACAGGAGACGGTGTGCACAAGCGCGAAACATAACAGGAGACAGCGTGCCTAGCGCGCACGCGCGAAACATGACAGGTGACGGCGTGCCTAGCGCGCACGCGCGAAACATGACAGGAGACGGCGTGCCTAGCACGCACGCGCGGAACATGACCGGAGTCGGCGTGCTTAGTGCGCACGCGCGAAACACGAAAGGAGAAGGCGTGCCTAGTGCGCATGCGCGAAACATGACAAAAGACGGCGTGCCTAGTGCGCACGCAAGAAACACGACAGGAGACGGCGTGCCTAGCGCGCACGCGCGAAATATGACAGGAGACGGCGTGCCTAGCGCGCACGCGCGAAACATGACAGGAGACGGCGTGCCTAGCGCGCACGCGCGAAACATGACAGGAGACGGCGTGCCTAGCGCGCACGTGCGAAACATGACAGGAGACGGCGTGCTAAGTGCGCACGGGCGAAACACGACAGGAGACGGCGTTTCTAGCGCGCACGCGCGAAACATGACAGGAGACGGCGTGCCTAGCGCGCACGCGCGAAACATGACAGGAGACGGCGTGCCTAGCGCGCACGCGCGAAACATGACAGGAGACGGCGTGCCTAGCGCGCACGCGCGAAACATGACAGGAGATGGCGTGCCTAGCGCGCATGCGCGAAACATGACAGGAGACGGCGTGCTTAGTGCGCACGCGCGAAACACGACAGGAGACGGCGTTTCTAGCGCGCAAGCGCGAAACATGACAGGAGACGGCGTGATATTAAGTCTATTGAGACTAAAAACCTTTCAAGTTTAGTCAATTTTTTTTTTTCTGATTTCATATTATACTTACTTATTATTTATAAGCAATATTAATAACCCTCAAATACCAAAAAACAAGTGTTTTGTGAGTTAAATATTTTTTGCGCATTTTCGTCTATTGAGACTTTCAAGTTTAGACACATTCTTTTTGTCTAATTTCATATTATTACTTTATTATTATTACTAAGCGATATGAATTACTCTCAAATATAAAATACAACGGGACAACGCTCACATATGTTAGAACAAGATATAATTTCAGTTTTGGAGAATTTTAATCCCACGGCGAATCGTAATATCCTCAGTGTGAATAAAAGAAAAATTCAAATCAACAAGTAACTTAGCCAAAAGACACGAAAAATAATAATAATAATAATAATGACAATGGGAAGAAATACATTATTTTTTATTTTATTTTAACAATGATTCAACATAAACGGGAAACGATACGTTATACAACGTCCAAACGATACTTGACAGGTGTTTGTTTGTTGACAGGAGACGGCGTGCTTAGTGCGCACGCGCGAAACACGACAGGAGACGGCGTTTCTAGCGCGCACGCGCGAAACATGAGAGGAGACGGCGTGTTTAGCGCGCACGCGTAAACATGACAGGAGACGGCTTGATATTGAGTCTATTGAGACTAAAAACCTTTCAAGTTTAGTCAATTTTTTTTTGTCTGATTTCATATTATTACTTACTTATTATTTATAAGCAATATTAATAACCCTCAAATACCAAAAAACAAGTGTTTTGTGAGTTAAATATTTTTTGCGCATTTTCGTCTATTGAGACTTTCAAGTTTAGACACATTTTTTTTGTCTAATTTCATATAATTACTTTATTATTATTGATAAGCGATATGAATAACTCTCTAATATCAAAAACAACGGGACAACGCTCACATATGTTAGAACAAGAAATAATTTGAGTTTTGGAGAATATCAATCCCACGGCGAATCGTAATATCCTCAGTGTGAATAAAAGAAACATTCAAATAAACAAGTTACTTAGCCAAAAGACACGAAAAATAATAATAGTAATAATAATGACAATGGGAAGAAATACATTATTTTTTATTTTATTTTAACAATGATTCAACATAAACGGGAAACGATACGTTATACAACGTCCAAACGATAATTGACAGGTGTTTGTTTGTTGACAGAAGACGGCGTGCATAGAGCGCACGCGCGAAACATGACAGGAGACGGCGTGCACACGCGCGAAACATAACAGGAGACAAGAAACGGCGTGTTTAGCGCGCACGCGTAAACACGACAGGAGACGGCGTGCCTAGCGCGCACGCGCGAAACATGACAGGAGACGGCGTGCCTAGCGCGCACGCGCGAAACATGACAGGAGACGGCGTGCCTAGCGCGCACGCGCGAAACATGACAGGAGACGGCGTACCTAGCGCGCACGTGCGAAACATGACAGGAGACGGCGTGCTAAGTGCGCACGGGCGAAACACGACAGGAGACGGCGTTTCTAGCGCACACGCGCGAAACATGACAGGAGACGGCGTGCCTAGCGCGCACGCGCAAAACATGACAGGAGACGGCGTGCCTAGCGCGCACGCGCGAAACATGACAGGAGACGGTGTGCCTAGCGCGCACGCGCGAAACGTGACAGGAGACGGCGTGCTTAGCGCGCACGCGCGAAACATGACATAAGATGGCGTGCCTAGCGCGCATGCGCGAAACATGACAGAAGACGGCGTGCTTAGTGCGCACGCGCGAAACACGACAGGAGACGGCGTTTCTAGCGCGCACGCGCGAAACATGACAGGAGACGGCGTGCCTAGCGCGCACGCGTGAAACATGACAGGAGACGGCGTGCCTAGCGCGCACGCGCGAAACATGACAGGAGACGGCGTGCCTAGCGCGCACGCGCGAAACGTGACAGGAAACGGCGTGCGAGACTTAAAACCTTTCAAGTTTAGTCATTTTTTTTTTGTCTGATTTCATATTATTACTTACTTATTATTTATAAGCAATATTAATAACCCTCAAATACCAAAAAACAAGTGTTTTGTGAGTTAAATATTTTTGCGCATTTTCGTCTATTGAGTATTTCAAGTTTAGACACATTTTTTTTGTCTAATTTCATATTATTACTTTATTATTATTGATAAGCGATATGAATTACCCTCAAATATCTAAAACTACGGGACAAAGCTCACATATGTTAGAACAAGAAATAATTTGAGTTTTCGAGAATTTTAATCACACGGCGAATCGTAATATCCTCAGTGTTAATAAAAGAAACATTCAAATAAACAAGTAACTTAGCCAAAAGACACGAAAAATAATAATAATAATAATAATAACAATGGGAAGAAATACATTATTTTTTATTTTATTTTAACAATGATTCAACATAAACGGGAAACGATACGTTATACAACTTCCAAACGAAAATTGACAAATGATTGTTTGTTGACAGGAGACGGCGTGCATTGCGCGCACGCATGAAAGATGACAGGAGACGGCGTGCCTAGCGCACACGAGCGAAACATAACAGGAGACGGCGTGCCTAGCGCGCACGCGCGAAACATGACAGGAGACGGCGTGCCTAGCGCGCACGCGCGAAACATGACAGGAGACGGCGTGCTTAGTGCGCACGCGCGAAACACACCAGGAGACGGCGTTTCTAGTGCGCACGCGCGAAACATGACAGGTGACGGCGTGTTTAGCGCGCACGCGTGAACATGACAGGAGACGGCGTGATATTGAGTCTATTGAGACTAAAAACCTTTCAAGTTTAGTCAATTTTTTTTTGTCTGATTTCATATTTTTACTAACTTATTATTTATAAGCAAAATTAATAACCCTCAAATACCAAAAAACAAGTGTTTTGTGAGTTAAATATTTTTTGCGCATTTTTGTCTATTGAGACTAAAATCCTTTCAAGTTCAGTAAATTTTTTTTTGTCCGATTTCATATTGTTACTAACTTATTATTTATAAGCTATATTAATAACCCTCAAATACAAAAAACAAGTGTTTTGTGAGTTAAATATTTTTTGCGCATTTTCGTCTATTGAGACTTTCAAGTTTAGATACATTTTTTTTGTCTAATTTCATATAATTACTTTATTATTATTGATAAGCGATATGACTAACTCTCGAATATCAAAAACAACGGGACAACGCTCACATATGTTAGAACAAGAAATAATTTGAGTTTTGGAGAATTTTAATCCCACGGCGAATCGTAATATCCTCAGTGTGAATAAAAGAAACATTCAAATAAACAAGTTACTTAGCCAAAAGACACGAAAAATAATAATAATAATAATAATGACAATGGGAAGAAATACATTATTTTTTATTTTATTTTAACAATGATTCAACATAAACGGGAAACGATACGTTATACAACGTCCAAACGATACTTGACAGGTGTTTGTTTGTTGACAGGAGACGGCGTGCTTAGTGCGCACGCGCGAAACACGACAGGAGACGGCGTTTCTAGCGCGCACGCGCGAAACATGACAGGAGACTGCGTGTTTAGCACGCACGCGTAAACATGACAGGAGACGGCGTGATATTGAGTCTATTGAGACTAAAAACCTTTCAAGTTTAGTCAATTTTTTTTTGTCTGATTTCATATTATTACTTACTTATTATTTATAAGCAATATTAATTATCTCAAATACCAAAAAACAAGTGTTTTGTGAGTTAAATATTTTTTGCGCCTTTTCGTCTATTGAGACTTTCAAGTTCCGACACATTTTTTTTGTATAATTTCATATAATTACTTTATTATTATTGATAAGCGATATGAATTACCCTCAAATATCTAAAACTACGGGACAACGCTCACATATGTTAGAACAAGAAATAATTTGAGTTTTCGAGAATTTTAATCCCACGGCGAATCGTAATATCCTCAGTGTTAATAAAAGAAACATTCAAATAAACAAGTTACTTAACCAAAAGACACGAAAAATAATAATAATAATAATAATAACAATGGGAAGAAATACATTATTTTTCATTTTATTTTAACAATGATTCAACATAAACGGGAAACGATACGTTATACAACGTCCAAACGATAATTGACAAATGTTTGTTTGTTGACAGGAGACGGCGTGCATAGCGCGCACGCGCGAAACATGACAGGAGACGGCGTGCCTAGCGCACACGCGCGAAACATAACAGGAGACGGCGTACCTAGCGCGCACGCGCGAAACATGACAGGAGACGGCGTGCCTAGCGCGCACGCGCGAAACATGACCGGAGACGGCGTGCTTAGTGCGCACGCGCGAACCACGACAGGAGACGGCGTTTCTAGCGCGCACGCGCGAAACATGACCGGAGACGGCGTGTTTAGCGCGCACGCGTAAACATGACAGGAGACGGCGTCATATTGAGTCCGTCCGGCGTCATACTTATTATTTATAAGCTATATTAATAACCCTCAAATACAAAAAAACAAGTGTTTTGTGAGTTAAATATTTTTTATTGAGTATTTCAAGTTTAGACACATTTTTTTTGTCTAATTTCATATTATTACTTTATTATTATTGATAAGCGATATGAATTACCCTCAAATATCTAAAACTACGGGACAACGCTCACATATGTTAGAACAAGAAATAATTTGAGTTTTCGAGAATTTTAATCACACGGCGAATCGTAATATCCTCAGTGTGAATAAAAGAAACATTCAAATAAACAAGTAACTTAGCCAAAAGACACGAAAAATAATAATAATAATAACAATGGGAAGAAATACATTATTTTTTATTTTATTTTAACAATGATTCAACATAAACGGGAAACGATACGTTATACAACGTCCAAACGAAAATTGACAAATGATTGTTTGTTGACAGGAGACGGCGTGCATAGCGCGCACGCGCGAAAGATGACAGGAGACGGCGTGCCTAGCGCACACGCGCGAAACATAACAGGAGACGGCGTGCCTAGCGCGCACGCGCGAAACATGACAGGAAACGGCGTGCCTAGCACGCACGCGCGGAACATGACCGGAGTCGGCGTGCTTAGTGCGCACGCGCGAAACACGACAGGAGAAGGCGTGCCTAGTGCGCATGCGCGAAACATAACAAAAGACGGCGTGCCTAGTGCGCACGCGCGAAACACGACAGGAGACGGCGTGCCTAGCGCGCACGCGCGAAACATGACAGGAGACGGCGTGCCTAGCGCGCACGCGCGAAACATGACAGGAGACGGCGTGCCTAGCGCGCACGCGCGAAACATGACATAAGACGGCGTGCCTAGCGCGCACGCGCAAAACATGACAGGAGACGGCGTGCCTAGCGCGCACGCGCGAAACATGACCGGAGACGGCGTGCTTAGTGCGCACGCGCGAACCACGACAGGAGACGGCGTTTCTAGCGCGCACGCGCGAAACATGACCGGAGACGGCGTGCTTAGTGCGCACGCGCGAACCACGACAGGAGACGGCGTTTCTAGCGCGCACGCGCGAAACATGACCGGAGACGGCGTGTTTAGCGCGCACGCGTAAACATGACAGGAGACGGCGTCATATTGAGTCTATTGAGACTAAAATCCTTTCAAGTTTAGTCAATTTTTTTTTGTCTGATTTCATATTATTACTTACTTATTATTTATAAGCTATATTAATAACCCTCAAATACCAAAAAACAAGTGTTTTGTGAGTTAAATATTTTTTGCGCATTTTTGTCTATTGAGACTAAAATCTTTTCAAGTTCAGTAAATTTTTTTTTGTCCGATTTCATATTATTACTAACTTATTATTTATAAGCTATATTAATAACCCTCAAATACAAAAAACAAGTGTTTTGTGAGTTAAATATTTTTTGCGCATTTTCGTCTATTGAGACTTTCAAGTTTAGACCCATTTTTTTTGTCTAATTTCATATAATTACTTTATTATTATTGATAAGCGATATGAATTACTCTCAAATATCAAAAGCAACGGGACAACGCTCACATATGTTAGAACAAGAAATAATTTGAATTTTGGAGAATTTTAATCCCACGGCGAATCGTAATATCCTCAGTGTGAATAAAAGAAACATTCAAATAAACAAGTAACTTAGCCAAAAGACACGAAAAATAATAAAAATAATAATAATGACAATGGGAAAAAATACATTATTTTTTATTTTATTTTTAGAATGATTCAACATAAACGGGAAACGATACAACGTTATAAAACGTCCAAACGATAATTGACAGGTGTTTGTTTGTTGACAGGAGACGGCGTGCACACGCGCGAAACATAACAGGAGACGGCGTGCCTAGCGCGCACGCGCAAAACATGACAGGAGACGGCGTGCCTAGCGCGCACGCGCGAAACTTGAGAGAGACGGCGTGCCTAGCACGCACGCGCGGAACATGACCGGAGTCTGCGTGCTTAGTGCGCACGCGCAAAACACGACAGGAGAAGGCGTGCCTAGTGCGCATGCGCGAAACATGACAAAAGACGGCGTGCCTAGTGCGCACGCGCGAAACACGACAGGAGACGGCGTGCCTAGCGCGCACGCGCGAAACATGACAGGAGACGGCGTGCCTAGCGCGCACGCGCGAAACATGACAGGAGACGGCGTGCCTAGCGCGCACGCGCAAAACATGACAGGAGACGGCGTGCCTAGCGCGCACGAGCGAAACATGACAGGAGACGGCGTGCCTAGCGCACACGCGCGAAACATGACAGGAGACGGTGTGCCTAGCGCGCACGCGCGAAACGTGACAGGAGACGGCGTGTTTAGCGCGCACGCGTAAACATGACAGGAGACGGCGTGATATTGAGTCTATTGAGACTAAAAACCTTTCAAGTTTAGTCAATTTTTTTTTGTCTGATTTCATATTATTACTTACTTATTATTTATAAGCAATATTAATAACCCTCAAATACCAAAAAACAAGTGTTTTGTGAGTTAAATATTTTTTGCGCCTTTTCGTCTATTGAGTATTTCAAGTTTAGACACATTTTTTTTGTCTAATTTCATATTATTACTTTATTATTATTGATAAGCGATATGAATTACCCTCAAATATCTAAAACTACGGGACAACGCTCACATATGTTAGAACAAGAAATAATTTGAGTTTTCGAGAATTTTAATCCCACGGCGAATCGTAATATCCTCAGTGTTAATAAAAGAAACATTCAAATAAACAAGTTACTTAGCCAAAAGACACGAAAAATAATAATAATAATAATAATAACAATGGGAAGAAATACATTATTTTTCATTTTATTTTAACAATGATTCAACATAAACGGGAAACGATACGTTATACAACGTCCAAACGATAATTGACAAATGTTTGTTTGTTGACAGGAGACGGCGTGCATAGCGCGCACGCGCGAAACATGACAGGAGACGGCTTGCCTAGCGCACACGCGCGAAACATAACAGGAGACGGCGTGCCTAGCGCGCACGCGCGAAACATGACAGGAGACGGCGTGCCTAGCGCGCACGCGCGAAACATGACCGGAGACGGCGTGCTTAGTGCGCACGCGCGAACCACGACAGGAGACGGCGTTTCTAGCGCGCACGCGCGAAACATGACCGGAGACGGCGTGTTTAGCGCGCACGCGTAAACATGACAGGAGACGGCGTCATATTGAGTCCGTCCGGCGTCATACTTATTATTTATAAGCTATATTAATAACCCTCAAATACAAAAAAACAAGTGTTTTGTGAGTTAAATATTTTTTATTGAGTATTTCAAGTTAAGACACATTTTTTTTGTCTAATTTCATATTATTACTTTATTATTATTGATAAGCGATATGAATTACCCTCAAATATCTAAAACTACGGGACAACGCTCACATATGTTAGAACAAGAAATAATTTGAGTTTTCGAGAATTTTAATCACACGGCGAATCGTAATATCCTCAGTGTGAATAAAAGAAACATTCAAATAAACAAGTAACTTAGCCAAAAGACACGAAAAATAATAATAATAATAACAATGGGAAGAAATACATTATTTTTTATTTTATTTTAACAATGATTCAACATAAACGGGAAACGATACGTTATACAACGTCCAAACGAAAATTGACAAATGATTGTTTGTTGACAGGAGACGGCGTGCATAGCGCGCACGCGCGAAAGATGACAGGAGACGGCGTGCCTAGCGCACACGCGCGAAACATAACAGGAGACGGCGTGCCTAGCGCGCACGCGCGAAACATGACAGGAAACGGCGTGCCTAGCACGCACGCGCGGAACATGACCGGAGTCGGCGTGCTTAGTGCGCACGCGCGAAACACGACAGGAGAAGGCGTGCCTAGTGCGCGTGCGCGAAACATAACAAAAGACGGCGTGCCTAGTGCGCACGCGCGAAACACGAAAGGAGACGGCGTGCCTAGCGCGCACGCGCGAAACATGACAGGAGACGGCGTGCCTAGCGCGCACGCGCGAAACATGACAGGAGACGGCGTGCCTAGCGCGCACGCGCGAAACATGACATAAGACGGCGTGCCTAGCGCGCACGCGCAAAACATGACAGGAGACGGCGTGCTAAGTGCGCACGGGCGAAACACGACAGGAGACGGCGTTTCTAGCGCGCACGCGCGAAACATGACAGGAAACGGCGTGCCTAGCGCGCACGCGTGAAACATGACAGGAGACGGCGTGCCTAGCGCGCACGCGCGAAACATGACAGGAGACGGCGTGCCTAGCGCGCACGCGCCAAACGTGACAGGAGACGGCGTGCCTAGCGCGCAGTCGCGAAACATGACAGGAGACGGCGTGCCTAGCGCACACGCGCGAAACATAACAGGATACGGCGTGCCTAGCGCGCACGCGTGAAACATGACAGAAGACGGCGTGCCTAGCGCGCACGCGCGAAACATGACAGGAGACGGCGTGCCTAGCGCGCACGCGCGAAACATGACAGAAGACGGCGTGTTTAGTGCGCACGCGCGAAACACACCAGGAGACGGCGTTTCTAGTGCGCACGCGCGAAACATGACAGGTGACGGCGTGTTTAGCGCGCACGCGTGAACATGACAGGAGACGGCGTGATATTGAGTCTATTGAGACTAAAAACCTTTCAAGTTGAGTCAATTTTTTTTTGTCTGATTTCATATTTTTACTAACTTATTATTTATATGCAATATTAATAACCCTCAAATACCTAAAAACAAGTGTTTTGTGAGTTAAATATTTTTTGCGCATTTTTGTCTATTGAGACTAAAATCCTTTTAAGTTCAGTCATTTTTTTTTTGTCCGGTTTCATATTGTTACTAACTTATTATTTATAAGCTATATTAATAACCCTCAAATACAAAAAACAAGTGTTTTGTGAGTTAAATATTTTTTGCGCATTTTCGTCCATTGAGACATTCAAGTTTAGACACATTTTTTTTTGTCTAATTTCATATAATTACTTTATTATTATTGATAAGCGATATGAATAACTCTCTAATATCAAAAACAACAAGACAACGCTCACATATGTTAGAACAAGAAATAATTTGAGTTTTGAAGAATTTTAATCCCACGGCGAATCGTAATATCCTCAGTGTGAATAAAAGAAACATTCAAATAAACAAGTTACTTAGCCAAAAGACACGAAAAATAATAATAATAATAATAATGACAATGGGAAGAAATACATTATTTTTTATTTTATTTAAACAATGATTCAACATAAACGGGAAACGATACGTTATACAACGTCCAAACGATACTTGACAGGTGTTTGTTTGTTGACAGGAGACGGCGTGCTTAGTGCGCACGCGCGAAACACGACAGGAGACGGCGTTTCTATCGCGCACGCGCGAAACATGACAGGAGACTGCGTGTTTAGCACGCACGCGTAAACATGACAGGAGACGGCGTGATATTGAGTCTATTGAGACTAAAAACCTTTCAAGTTTAGTCAATTTTTTTTTTCTGATTTCATATTATTACTTACTTATTATTTATAAGCAATATTAATTACCATCAAATACCAAAAAACAAGTGTTTTGTGAGTTAAATATTTTTTGCGCCTTTTCGTCTATTGAGTATTTCAAGTTTAGACACATTTTTTTTGTCTAATTTCATATTATTACTTTATTATTATTGATAAGCGATATGAATTACCCTCAAATATCTAAAACTACGGGACAACGCTCACATATGTTAGAACAAGAAATAATTTGAGTTTTCGAGAATTTTAATCCCACGGCGAATCGTAATATCCTCAGTGTTAATAAAAGAAACATTCAAATAAACAAGTTACTTAGCCAAAAGACACGAAAAATAATAATAATAATAATAATAACAATGGGAAGAAATACATTATTTTTCATTTTATTTTAACAATGATTCAACATAAACGGGAAACGATACGTTATACAACGTCCAAACGATAATTGACAAATGTTTGTTTGTTGACAGGAGACGGCGTGCATAGCGCGCACGCGCGAAACATGACAGGAGACGGCTTGCCTAGCGCACACGCGCGAAACATAACAGGAGACGGCGTGCCTAGCGCGCACGCGCGAAACATGACAGGAGACGGCGTGCCTAGCGCGCACGCGCGAAACATGACCGGAGACGGCGTGCTTAGTGCGCACGCGCGAACCACGACAGGAGACGGCGTTTCTAGCGCGCACGCGCGAAACATGACCGGAGACGGCGTGTTTAGCGCGCACGCGTAAACATGACAGGAGACGGCGTCATATTGAGTCCGTCCGGCGTCATACTTATTATTTATAAGCTATATTAATAACCCTCAAATACAAAAAAACAAGTGTTTTGTGAGTTAAATATTTTTTATTGAGTATTTCAAGTTAAGACACATTTTTTTTGTCTAATTTCATATTATTACTTTATTATTATTGATAAGCGATATGAATTACCCTCAAATATCTAAAACTACGGGACAACGCTCACATATGTTAGAACAAGAAATAATTTGAGTTTTCGAGAATTTTAATCACACGGCGAATCGTAATATCCTCAGTGTGAATAAAAGAAACATTCAAATAAACAAGTAACTTAGCCAAAAGACACGAAAAATAATAATAATAATAACAATGGGAAGAAATACATTATTTTTTATTTTATTTTAACAATGATTCAACATAAACGGGAAACGATACGTTATACAACGTCCAAACGAAAATTGACAAATGATTGTTTGTTGACAGGAGACGGCGTGCATAGCGCGCACGCGCGAAAGATGACAGGAGACGGCGTGCCTAGCGCACACGCGCGAAACATAACAGGAGACGGCGTGCCTAGCGCGCACGCGCGAAACATGACAGGAAACGGCGTGCCTAGCACGCACGCGCGGAACATGACCGGAGTCGGCGTGCTTAGTGCGCACGCGCGAAACACGACAGGAGAAGGCGTGCCTAGTGCGCGTGCGCGAAACATAACAAAAGACGGCGTGCCTAGTGCGCACGCGCGAAACACGAAAGGAGACGGCGTGCCTAGCGCGCACGCGCGAAACATGACAGCAGACGGCGTGCCTAGCGCGCACGCGCGAAACATGACAGGAGACGGCGTGCCTAGCGCGCACGCGCGAAACATGACATAAGACGGCGTGCCTAGCGCGCACGCGCAAAACATGACAGGAGACGGCGTGCTAAGTGCGCACGGGCGAAACACGACAGGAGACGGCGTTTCTAGCGCGCACGCGCGAAACATGACAGGAAACGGCGTGCCTAGCGCGCACGCGTGAAACATGACAGGAGACGGCGTGCCTAGCGCGCACGCGCGAAACATGACAGGAGACGGCGTGCCTAGCGCGCACGCGCGAAACATGACAGGAAACGGCGTGCCTAGCACGCACGCGCGGAACATGACCGGAGTCGGCGTGCTTAGTGCGCACGCGCGAAACACGACAGGAGAAGGCGTGCCTAGTGCGCGTGCGCGAAACATAACAAAAGACGGCGTGCCGAGTGCGCACGCGCGAAACACGAAAGGAGACGGCGTGCCTAGCGCGCACGCGCGAAACATGACAGGAGACGGCGTGCCTAGCGCGCACGCGCGAAACATGACAGGAGACGGCGTGCCTAGCGCGCACGCGCGAAACATGACATAAGACGGCGTGCCTAGCGCGCACGCGCAAAACATGACAGGAGACGGCGTGCTAAGTGCGCACGGGCGAAACACGACAGGAGACGGCGTTTCTAGCGCGCACGCGCGAAACATGACAGGAAACGGCGTGCCTAGCGCGCACGCGTGAAACATGACAGGAGACGGCGTGCCTAGCGCGCACGCGCGAAACATGACAGGAGACGGCGTGCCTAGCGCGCACGCGCCAAACGTGACAGGAGACGGCGTGCCTAGCGCGCAGTCGCGAAACATGACAGGAGACGGCGTGCCTAGCGCACACGCGCGAAACATAACAGGATACGGCGTGCCTAGCGCGCACGCGTGAAACATGACAGAAGACGGCGTGCCTAGCGCGCACGCGCGAAACATGACAGGAGACGGCGTGCCTAGCGCGCACGCGCGAAACATGACAGAAGACGGCGTGTTTAGTGCGCACGCGCGAAACACATTAGGAGACGGCGTTTCTAGTGCGCACGCGCGAAACATGACAGGTGACGGCGTGTTTAGCGCGCACGCGTGAACATGACAGGAGACGGCGTGATATTGAGTCTATTGAGACTAAAAACCTTTCAAGTTGAGTCAATTTTTTTTTGTCTGATTTCATATTTTTACTAACTTATTATTTATATGCAATATTAATAACCCTCAAATACCTAAAAACAAGTGTTTTGTGAGTTAAATATTTTTTGCGCATTTTTGTCTATTGAGACTAAAATCCTTTTAAGTTCAGTCATTTTTTTTTTGTCCGGTTTCATATTGTTACTAACTTATTATTTATAAGCTATATTAATAACCCTCAAATACAAAAAACAAGTGTTTTGTGAGTTAAATATTTTTTGCGCATTTTCGTCCATTGAGACATTCAAGTTTAGACACATTTTTTTTTGTCTAATTTCATATAATTACTTTATTATTATTGATAAGCGATATGAATAACTCTCTAATATCAAAAACAACAAGACAACGCTCACATATGTTAGAACAAGAAATAATTTGAGTTTTGAAGAATTTTAATCCCACGGCGAATCGTAATATCCTCAGTGTGAATAAAAGAAACATTCAAATAAACAAGTTACTTAGCCAAAAGACACGAAAAATAATAATAATAATAATAATGACAATGGGAAGAAATACATTATTTTTTATTTTATTTAAACAATGATTCAACATAAACGGGAAACGATACGTTATACAACGTCCAAACGATACTTGACAGGTGTTTGTTTGTTGACAGGAGACGGCGTGCTTAGTGCGCACGCGCGAAACACGACAGGAGACGGCGTTTCTATCGCGCACGCGCGAAACATGACAGGAGACTGCGTGTTTAGCACGCACGCGTAAACATGACAGGAGACGGCGTGATATTGAGTCTATTGAGACTAAAAACCTTTCAAGTTTAGTCAATTTTTTTTTGTCTGATTTCATATTATTACTTACTTATTATTTATAAGCAATATTAATTACCATCAAATACCAAAAAACAAGTGTTTTGTGAGTTAAATATTTTTTGCGCCTTTTCGTCTATTGAGTATTTCAAGTTTAGACACATTTTTTTTGTCTAATTTCATATTATTACTTTATTATTATTGATAAGCGATATGAATTACCCTCAAATATCTAAAACTACGGGACAACGCTCACATATGTTAGAACAAGAAATAATTTGAGTTTTCGAGAATTTTAATCCCACGGCGAATCGTAATATCCTCAGTGTTAATAAAAGAAACATTCAAATAAACAAGTTACTTAGCCAAAAGACACGAAAAATAATAATAATAATAATAATAACAATGGGAAGAAATACATTATTTTTCATTTTATTTTAACAATGATTCAACATAAACGGGAAACGATACGTTATACAACGTCCAAACGATAATTGACAAATGTTTGTTTGTTGACAGGAGACGGCGTGCATAGCGCGCACGCGCGAAACATGACAGGAGACGGCTTGCCTAGCGCACACGCGCGAAACATAACAGGAGACGGCGTGCCTAGCGCGCACGCGCGAAACATGACAGGAGACGGCGTGCCTAGCGCGCACGCGCGAAACATGACCGGAGACGGCGTGCTTAGTGCGCACGCGCGAACCACGACAGGAGACGGCGTTTCTAGCGCGCACGCGCGAAACATGACCGGAGACGGCGTGTTTAGCGCGCACGCGTAAACATGACAGGAGACGGCGTCATATTGAGTCCGTCCGGCGTCATACTTATTATTTATAAGCTATATTAATAACCCTCAAATACAAAAAAACAAGTGTTTTGTGAGTTAAATATTTTTTATTGAGTATTTCAAGTTAAGACACATTTTTTTTGTCTAATTTCATATTATTACTTTATTATTATTGATAAGCGATATGAATTACCCTCAAATATCTTAAACTACGGGACAACGCTCACATATGTTAGAACAAGAAATAATTTGAGTTTTCGAGAATTTTAATCACACGGCGAATCGTAATATCCTCAGTGTGAATAAAAGAAACATTCAAATAAACAAGTAACTTAGCCAAAAGACACGAAAAATAATAATAATAATAACAATGGGAAGAAATACATTATTTTTTATTTTATTTTAACAATGATTCAACATAAACGGGAAACGATACGTTATACAACGTCCAAACGAAAATTGACAAATGATTGTTTGTTGACAGGAGACGGCGTGCATAGCGCGCACGCGCGAAAGATGACAGGAGACGGCGTGCCTAGCGCACACGCGCGAAACATAACAGGAGACGGCGTGCCTAGCGCGCACGCGCGAAACATGCCAGGAAACGGCGTGCCTAGCACGCACGCGCGGAACATGACCGGAGTCGGCGTGCTTAGTGCGCACGCGCGAAACACGACAGGAGAAGGCGTGCCTAGTGCGCGTGCGCGAAACATAACAAAAGACGGCGTGCCTAGTGCGCACGCGCGAAACACGAAAGGAGACGGCGTGCCTAGCGCGCACGCGCGAAACATGACAGGAGACGGCGTGCCTAGCGCGCACGCGCGAAACATGACAGGAGACGGCGTGCCTAGCGCGCACGCGCGAAACATGACATAAGACGGCGTGCCTAGCGCGCACGCGCAAAACATGACAGGAGACGGCGTGCTAAGTGCGCACGGGCGAAACACGACAGGAGACGGCGTTTCTAGCGCGCACGCGCGAAACATGACAGGAAACGGCGTGCCTAGCGCGCACGCGTGAAACATGACAGGAGACGGCGTGCCTAGCGCGCACGCGCGAAACATGACAGGAGACGGCGTGCCTAGCGCGCACGCGCCAAACGTGACAGGAGACGGCGTGCCTAGCGCGCAGTCGCGAAACATGACAGGAGACGGCGTGCCTAGCGCACACGCGCGAAACATAACAGGATACGGCGTGCCTAGCGCGCACGCGCGAAACATGACAGAAGACGGCGTGCCTAGCGCGCACGCGCGAAACATGACAGGAGACGGCGTGCCTAGCGCGCACGCGCGAAACATGACAGAAGACGGCGTGTTTAGTGCGCACGCGCGAAACACACCAGGAGACGGCGTTTCTAGTGCGCACGCGCGAAACATGACAGGTGACGGCGTGTTTAGCGCGCACGCGTGAACATGACAGGAGACGGCGTGATATTGAGTCTATTGAGACTAAAAACCTTTCAAGTTGAGTCAATTTTTTTTTGTCTGATTTCATATTTTTACTAACTTATTATTTATATGCAATATTAATAACCCTCAAATACCTAAAAACAAGTGTTTTGTGAGTTAAATATTTTTTGCGCATTTTTGTCTATTGAGACTAAAATCCTTTTAAGTTCAGTCATTTTTTTTTTGTCCGGTTTCATATTGTTACTAACTTATTATTTATAAGCTATATTAATAACCCTCAAATACAAAAAACAAGTGTTTTGTGAGTTAAATATTTTTTGCGCATTTTCGTCCATTGAGACATTCAAGTTTAGACACATTTTTTTTTGTCTAATTTCATATAATTACTTTATTATTATTGATAAGCGATATGAATAACTCTCTAATATCAAAAACAACAAGACAACGCTCACATATGTTAGAACAAGAAATAATTTGAGTTTTGAAGAATTTTAATCCCACGGCGAATCGTAATATCCTCAGTGTGAATAAAAGAAACATTCAAATAAACAAGTTACTTAGCCAAAAGACACGAATAATAATAATAATAATGACAATGGGAAGAAATACATTATTTTTTATTTTATTTAAACAATGATTCAACATAAACGGGAAACGATACGTTATACAACGTCCAAACGATACTTGACAGGTGTTTGTTTGTTGACAGGAGACGGCGTGCTTAGTGCGCACGCGCGAAACACGACAGGAGACGGCGTTTCTATCGCGCACGCGCGAAACATGACAGGAGACTGCGTGTTTAGCACGCACGCGTAAACATGACAGGAGACGGCGTGATATTGAGTCTATTGAGACTAAAAACCTTTCAAGTTTAGTCAATTTTTTTTTGTCTGATTTCATATTATTACTTACTTATTATTTATAAGCAATATTAATTACCATCAAATACCAAAAAACAAGTGTTTTGTGAGTTAAATATTTTTTGCGCATTTTCGTCTATTGAGACTTAAAACCTTTCAAGTTTAGTCAATTTTTTTTTGTCTGATTTCATATTATTACTTACTTATTATTTATAAGCTATATTAATAACCCTCAAATACAAAAAACAAGTGTTTTGTGAGTTAAATATTTTTTGCGCATTTTCGTCTATTGAGACTTTCAAGTTCCGACACATTTTTTTTGTCTAATTTCATATAATTACTTTATTATTATTGATAAGCGATATGAATTACTCTCAAATATCAAAAACAACGGGACAACGCTCACATATGTTAGAACAAGAAATAATTTTAGTTTTGGAGAATTTTAATCCCACGGCGAATCGTAATATTGTGAATAAAAGAAACATTCAAATAAACAAGTTACTTAGCCAAAAGACACGAAAAATAATAATAATAATAAAAATGACAATGGGAAGAAATACATTATTTTTTATTTTATTTTAACAATGATTCAACATAAACGGGAAACGATACGTTATACAACGTCCAAACGATAATTGACAGGTGTTTGTTTGTTGACAGGAGACGGCGTGCATAGCGCGCACGCGCGAAACATGACAGGAGACGGCGTGCCTAGCGCGCACGCGTGAAACATGACCGGCGACGGTGTGCCTAGCGCGCACGCGCGAAACGTGACAGGAGACTACGTGTTTAGCGCGCACGCGTAAACATGACAGGAGACGGCGTGCTTAGTGCGCACGCGCGAACCACGACAGGAGACGGCGTTTCTAGCGCGCACGCGCGAAACATGACCGGAGACGGCGTGTTTAGCGCGCACGCGTAAACATGACAGGAGACGGCGTCATATTGAGTCTATTGAGACTAAAATCCTTTCACGTTTAGTCAATTTTTTTTTGTCTGATTTCATATTATTACTTACTTATTATTTATAAGCTATATTAATAACCCTCAAATACAAAAAACAAGTGTTTTGTGAGTTAAATATTTTTTGCGCATTTTCGTCTATTGAGTATTTCAAGTTTAGACACATTTTTTTTGTCTAATTTCATATTATTACTTTATTATTATTGATAAGCGATATGAATTTCCCTCAAATATCTAAAACTACGGGACAACGCTCACATATGTTAGAACAAGAAATAATTTGAGTTTTCGAGAATTTTAATCCCACGGCGAATCGTAATATCCTCAGTGTTAATAAAAGAAACATTCAAATAAACAAGTAACTTAGCCAAAAGACACGAAAAATAATAATAATAATAATAATGACAATGGGAAGAAATACATTATTTTTTATTTTATTTTAACAATGATTCAACATAAACGGGAAACGATACGTTATACAACGTCCAAACGATAATTGACAGGTGTTTGTTTGTTGACAGGAGACGGCGTGCATAGAGCGCACGCGCGAAACATGACAGGAGACGGCGTGCCTAGCGCGCACGCGCGAAACATGACAGGCGACGGTGTGCCTAGCGCGCACGCGCGAAACGTGACAGGAGACGGCGTGTTTAGCGCGCACGCGTAAACATGACAGGAGACGGCGTGCTTAGTGCGCACGCGCGAACCACGACAGGAGACGGCGTTTCTAGCGCGCACGCGCGAAACATGACCGGAGACGGCGTGTTTAGCGCGCACGCGTAAACATGACAGGAGACGGCGTCATATTGAGTCTATTGAGACTAAAATCCTTTCACGTTTAGTCAATTTTTTTTTGTCTGATTTCATATTATTACTTACTTATTATTTATAAGCTATATTAATAACCCTCAAATACAAAAAACAAGTGTTTTGTGAGTTTAATATTTTTTGCGCATTTTCGTCTATTGAATATTTCAAGTTTAGACACATTTTTTTTGTCTAATTTCATATTATTACTTTATTATTATTGATAAGCGATATGAATTTCCCTCAAATATCTAAAACTACGGGACAACGCTCACATATGTTAGAACAAGAAATAATTTGAGTTTTCGAGAATTTTAATCCCACGGCGAATCGTAATATCCTCAGTGTTAATAAAAGAAACATTCAAATAAACAAGTAACTTAGCCAAAAGACACGAAAAATAATAATAATAATGACAATGGGAAGAAATACATTATTTTTTATTTTATTTTAAAAATGATTCAACATAAACGAGAAACGATACGTTATACAACGTCCAAACGATAATTGACAGGTGTTTGTTTGTTGACAGGAGACGGCGTGCATAGCGCGCACGCGCGAAACATGACAGGAGACGGCGTGCCTAGCGCGCGCGCGCGAAACATGACAGGCGACGGTGTGCCTAGCGCGCACGCGTGAAACGTGACAGGAGACGGCGTGTTTAGCGCGCACGCGTAAACATGACAGGAGACGGCGTGCTTAGTGCGCACGCGCGAACCACGACAGGAGACGGCGTTTCTAGCGCGCACGCGCGAAACATGACCGGAGACGGCGTGTTTAGCGCGCACGCGTAAACATGACAGGAGACGGCGTCATATTGAGTCTATTGAGACTAAAATCCTTTCACGTTTAGTCAACTTTTTTTTGTCTGATTTCATATTATTACTTACTTATTATTTATAAGCTATATTAATAACCCTCAAATACAAAAAACAAGTGTTTTGTGAGTTTAATATTTTTTGCGCATTTTCGTCTATTGAGTATTTCAAGTTTAGACACATTTTTTTTGTCTAATTTCATATTATTACTTTATTATTATTGATAAGCGATATGAATTACCCTCAAATATCTTAAACTACGGGACAACGCTCACATATGTTAGAACAAGAAATAATTTGAGTTTTCGAGAATTTTAATCCCACGGCGAATCGTAATATCCTCAGTGTTAATAAAAGAAACATTCAAATAAACAAGTAACTTAGCCAAAAGACACGAAAAATAATAATAATAATAATAATGACAATGGGAAGAAATACATTATTTTTTATTTTATTTTAACAATAATTCAACATAAACGGGAAACGATACGTTATACAACGTCCAAACGATAATTGACAGGTGTTTGTTTGTTGACAGGAAACGGCGTACATAGCGCGCACGCGCGAAACATGACAGGAGACGGCGTGCCTAGCGCGCACGCGTGAAACATGACAGGCGACGGTGTGCCTAGCGCGCACGCGCGAAACGTGACAGGAGACGGCGTGTTTAGCGCGCACGCGTAAACATGACAGGAGACGGCGTGCTTAGTGCGCACGCGCAAACCACGACAGGAGACGGCGTTTCTAGCGCGCACGCGCGAAACATGACCGGAGACGGCGTGTTTAGCGCGCACGCGTAAACATGACAGGAGACGGCGTCATATTGAGTCTATTGAGACTAAAATCCTTTCAAGTTTAGTCAATTTTTTTTTGTCTGATTTCATATTATTACTTACTTATTATTTATAAGCTATATTAATAACCCTCAAATACAAAAAACAAGTGTTTTGTGAGTTTAATATTTTTTGCGCATTTTCGTCTATTGAGTATTTCAAGTTTAGACATTTTTTTTGTCTAATTTCATATTATTACTTTATTATTATTGATAAGCGATATGAATTACCCTCAAATATCTAAAACTACGGGACAACGCTCACATATGTTAGAACAAGAAATAATTTGAGTTTTCGAGAATTTTAATCCCACGGCGAATCGTAATATCCTCAGTGTTAATAAAAGAAACATTCAAATAAACAAGTAACTTAGCCAAAAGACACGAAAAATAATAATAATAATAAAAATGACAATGGGAAGAAATACATTATTTTTTATTTTATTTTAACAATGATTCAACATAAACGGGAAACGATACGTTATACAACGTCCAAACGATAATTGACAGGTGTTTGTTTGTTGACAGGAGACGGCGTGCATAGCGCGCACGCGCGAAACATGACAGGAGACGGCGTGCCTAGCGCGCACGCGCGAAACATGACAGGCGACGGTGTGCCTAGCGCGCACGCGCGAAACGTGACAGGAGACTACGTGTTTAGCGCGCACGCGTAAACATGACAGGAGACGGCGTGCTTAGTGCGCACGCGCGAACCACGACAGGAGACGGCGTTTCTAGCGCCTACGCGCGAAACATGACCGGAGACGGCGTGTTTAGCGCGCACGCGTAAACATGACAGGAGACGGCGTGCTTAGTGCGCACGCGCGAACCACGACAGGAGACGGCGTTTCTAGCGCCTACGCGCGAAACATGACCGGAGACGGCGTGTTTAGCGCGCACGCGTAAACATGACAGGAGACGGCGTCATATTGAGTCTATTGAGACTAAAATCCTTTCAAGTTTAGTCAATTTTTTTTTGTCTGATTTCATATTATTACTTACTTATTATTTATAAGCTATATTAATAACCCTCAAATACAAAAAACAAGTGTTTTGTGAGTTAGATATTTTTTGCGCATTTTCGTCTATTGAGTATTTCAAGTTTAGACACATTTTTTTTGTCTAATTTCATATTATTACTTTATTATTATTGATAAGCGATATGAATTTCCCTCAAATATCTAAAACTACGGGACAACGCTCACATATGTTAGAACAAGAAATAATTTGAGTTTTCGAGAATTTTAATCCCACGGCGAATCGTAATATCCTCAGTGTTAATAAAAGAAACATTCAAATAAACAAGTAACTTAGCCAAAAGACACGAAAAATAATAATAATAATAATAATGACAATGGGAAGAAATACATTATTTTTTATTTTATTTTAACAATGATTCAACATAAACGGGAAACGATACGTTATACAACGTCCAAACGATAATTGACAGGTGTTTGTTTGTTGACAGGAGACGGCGTGCTTAGTGCGCACGCGCGAAACACGACAGGAGACGGCGTTTCTATCGCGCACGCGCGAAACATGACAGGAGACTGCGTGTTTAGCACGCACGCGTAAACATGACAGGAGACGGCGTGATATTGAGTCTATTGAGACTAAAAACCTTTCAAGTTTAGTCAATTTTTTTTTGTCTGATTTCATATTATTACTTACTTATTATTTATAAGCAATATTAATTACCATCAAATACCAAAAAACAAGTGTTTTGTGAGTTAAATATTTTTTGCGCATTTTCGTCTATTGAGACTTAAAACCTTTCAAGTTTAGTCAATTTTTTTTTGTCTGATTTCATATTATTACTTACTTATTATTAATAAGCTATATTAATAACCCTCAAATACAAAAAACAAGTGTTTTGTGAGTTAAATATTTTTTGCGCATTTTCGTCTATTGAGACTTTCAAGTTCCGACACATTTTTTTTGTCTAATTTCATATAATTACTTTATTATTATTGATAAGCGATATGAATTACTCTCAAATATCAAAAACAACGGGACAACGCTCACATATGTTAGAACAAGAAATAATTTGAGTTTTGGAGAATTTTAATCCCACGGCGAATCGTAATATTGTGAATAAAAGAAACATTCAAATAAACAAGTTACTTAGCCAAAAGACACGAAAAATAATAATTATAATAAAAATGACAATGGGAAGAAATACATTATTTTTTATTTTATTTTAACAATGATTCAACATAAACGGGAAACGATACGTTATACAACGTCCAAACGATAATTGACAGGTGTTTGTTTGTTGACAGGAGACGGCGTGCATAGCGCGCACGCGCGAAACATGACAGGAGACGGCGTGCCTAGCGCGCACGCGCGAAACATGACCGGCGACGGTGTGCCTAGCGCGCACGCGCGAAACGTGACAGGAGACTACGTGTTTAGCGCGCACGCGTAAACATGACAGGAGACGGCGTGCTTAGTGCGCACGCGCGAACCACGACAGGAGACGGCGTTTCTAGCGCGCACGCGCGAAACATGACCGGAGACGGCGTGTTTAGCGCGCACGCGTAAACATGACAGGAGACGGCGTCATATTGAGTCTATTGAGACTAAAATCCTTTCACGTTTAGTCAATTTTTTTTTGTCTGATTTCATATTATTACTTACTTATTATTTATAAGCTATATTAATAACCCTCAAATACAAAAAACAAGTGTTTTGTGAGTTAAATATTTTTTGCGCATTTTCGTCTATTGAGTATTTCAAGTTTAGACACATTTTTTTTGTCTAATTTCATATTATTACTTTATTATTATTGATAAGCGATATGAATTTCCCTCAAATATCTAAAACTACGGGACAACGCTCACATATGTTAGAACAAGAAATAATTTGAGTTTTCGAGAATTTTAATCCCACGGCGAATCGTAATATCCTCAGTGTTAATAAAAGAAACATTCAAATAAACAAGTAACTTAGCCAAAAGACACGAAAAATAATAATAATAATAATAATGACAATGGGAAGAAATACATTATTTTTTATTTTATTTTAACAATGATTCAACATAAACGGGAAACGATACGTTATACAACGTCCAAACGATAATTGACAGGTGTTTGTTTGTTGACAGGAGACGGCGTGCATAGAGCGCACGCGCGAAACATGAAAGGAGACGGCGTGCCTAGCGCGCACGCGCGAAACATGACAGGCGACGGTGTGCCTAGCGCGCACGCGCGAAACGTGACAGGAGACGGCGTGTTTAGCGCGCACGCGTAAACATGACAGGAGACGGCGTGCTTAGTGCGCACGCGCAAACCACGACAGGAGACGGCGTTTCTAGCGCGCACGCGCGAAACATGACCGGAGACGGCGTGTTTAGCGCGCACGCGTAAACATGACAGGAGACGGCGTCATATTGAGTCTATTGAGACTAAAATCCTTTCAAGTTTAGTCAATTTTTTTTTGTCTGATTTCATATTATTACTTACTTATTATTTATAAGCTATATTAATAACCCTCAAATACAAAAAACAAGTGTTTTGTGAGTTTAATATTTTTTGCGCATTTTCGTCTATTGAGTATTTCAAGTTTAGACATTTTTTTTGTCTAATTTCATATTATTACTTTATTATTATTGATAAGCGATATGAATTACCCTCAAATATCTAAAACTACGGGACAACGCTCACATATGTTAGAACAAGAAATAATTTGAGTTTTCGAGAATTTTAATCCCACGGCGAATCGTAATATCCTCAGTGTTAATAAAAGAAACATTCAAATAAACAAGTAACTTAGCCAAAAGACACGAAAAATAATAATAATAATAAAAATGACAATGGGAAGAAATACATTATTTTTTATTTTATTTTAACAATGATTCAACATAAACGGGAAACGATACGTTATACAACGTCCAAACGATAATTGACAGGTGTTTGTTTGTTGACAGGAGACGGCGTGCATAGCGCGCACGCGCGAAACATGACAGGAGACGGCGTGCCTAGCGCGCACGCGCGAAACATGACAGGCGACGGTGTGCCTAGCGCGCACGCGCGAAACGTGACAGGAGACGGCGTGTTTAGCGCGCACGCGTAAACATGACAGGAGACGGCGTGCTTAGTGCGCACGCGCGAACCACGACAGGAGACGGCGTTTCTAGCGCCTACGCGCGAAACATGACCGGAGACGGCGTGTTTAGCGCGCACGCGTAAACATGACAGGAGACGGCGTGCTTAGTGCGCACGCGCGAACCACGACAGGAGACGGCGTTTCTAGCGCCTACGCGCGAAACATGACCGGAGACGGCGTGTTTAGCGCGCACGCGTAAACATGACAGGAGACGGCGTCATATTGAGTCTATTGAGACTAAAATCCTTTCAAGTTTAGTCAATTTTTTTTTGTCTGATTTCATATTATTACTTACTTATTATTTATAAGCTATATTAATAACCCTCAAATACAAAAAACAAGTGTTTTGTGAGTTAAATATTTTTTGCGCATTTTCGTCTATTGAGTATTTCAAGTTTAGACACATTTTTTTTGTCTAATTTCATATTATTACTTTATTATTATTGATAAGCGATATGAATTTCCCTCAAATATCTAAAACTACGGGACAACGCTCACATATGTTAGAACAAGAAATAATTTGAGTTTTCGAGAATTTTAATCCCACGGCGAATCGTAATATCCTCAGTGTTAATAAAAGAAACATTCAAATAAACAAGTAACTTAGCCAAAAGACACGAAAAATAATAATAATAATAATAATGACAATGGGAAGAAATACATTATTTTTTATTTTATTTTAACAATGATTCAACATAAACGGGAAACGATACGTTATACAACGTCCAAACGATAATTGACAGGTGTTTGTTTGTTGACAGGAGACGGCGTGCTTAGTGCGCACGCGCGAAACACGACAGGAGACGGCGTTTCTATCGCGCACGCGCGAAACATGACAGGAGACTGCGTGTTTAGCACGCACGCGTAAACATGACAGGAGACGGCGTGATATTGAGTCTATTGAGACTAAAAACCTTTCAAGTTTAGTCAATTTTTTTTTGTCTGATTTCATATTATTACTTACTTATTATTTATAAGCAATATTAATTACCATCAAATACCAAAAAACAAGTGTTTTGTGAGTTAAATATTTTTTGCGCATTTTCGTCTATTGAGACTTAAAACCTTTCAAGTTTAGTCAATTTTTTTTTGTCTGATTTCATATTATTACTTACTTATTATTTATAAGCTATATTAATAACCCTCAAATACAAAAAACAAGTGTTTTGTGAGTTAAATATTTTTTGCGCATTTTCGTCTATTGAGACTTTCAAGTTCCGACACATTTTTTTTGTCTAATTTCATATAATTACTTTATTATTATTGATAAGCGATATGAATTACTCTCAAATATCAAAAACAACGGGACAACGCTCACATATGTTAGAACAAGAAATAATTTGAGTTTTGGAGAATTTTAATCCCACGGCGAATCGTAATATTGTGAATAAAAGAAACATTCAAATAAACAAGTTACTTAGCCAAAAGACACGAAAAATAATAATAATAATAAAAATGACAATGGGAAGAAATACATTATTTTTTATTTTATTTTAACAATGATTCAACATAAACGGGAAACGATACGTTATACAACGTCCAAACGATAATTGACAGGTGTTTGTTTGTTGACAGGAGACGGCGTGCTTAGTGCGCAAACATGACAGGAGACGGCGTGCTTAGTGCGCACGCGTGAAACACGACAGGATACGGCAATTCTAGCGCGCACGTGCGAAACATGACAGGAGACGGCGTGCCTAGCGCGCACGCGCGAAACATGACAGGAGACAGCGTGCCTAGCGCGCACGCGCGAAACATGACAGGAGACGGCGTGCTTAGTGCGCACGCGCGAAACACGACAGGAGACGGCGTTTCTAGCGCGCACGCGCGAATTATGACAGGAGACGGCGTGTTTAGCGCGCCCGCGTAAACATGACAGGAGACGGCGTGATATTGAGTCTATTGAGACTAAAAACCTTCCAAGTTTAGTCAATTTTTTTTTGTCTGATTTCATATTATTACTTACTTATTATTTATAAGCAATATTAATAACCCTCAAATACCAAAAAACAAGTGTTTTATGAGTTAAATATTTTTTGCGCATTTTCGTCTATTGAGACTAAAACCCTTTCAAGTTCAGTCAATTTTTTTTTCTCTGATTTCATATTTTTACTTACTTATTATTTATAAGCTATATTAATAACCCTCAAATACCAAAAAACAGGTGTTTTGTGAGTTAAATATTTTTTGAACATTTTTGTCCATTGAGACTAAAAACTTTTTAAGTTTAGTCAATTTTTTTTTGTCTGATTTCATATTATTACTTACTTATTATTTATAAGCGATATTAATAACCCTCAAAAACAAAAAAACAAGTGTTTTGTGAGTTAAATATTATTTGCGCATTTTCGTCTATTGAGACTTTCAAGTTTAGACACATTTTTTTTGTCTGATTTCATATTATTACTTTATTATTATTGATAAGCGATATGAATTACCCTCAAATATCTTAAACTATGGGACAACGCTCACATATGTTAGAACAAGAAATAATTTGAAATTTCGAGAATTTTAATCCCACGGCAAATCGTAATATCCTGTGTTAATAAAAGAAACATTCAAATAAACAAGTAACTTAGCCAAAAGACACAAAAAATTAAATTAATAATAATAATGACAATGGGAAGAAATACCTTATTTTTTATTTTATGTTAACAATGATTCAACAAAAACGGGAAACGATACGTTATGAAACGTCCAAACGATAATTGACAGGTGTTTGTTTGTTGACAGGAGACGGCGTGCATAGCACGCACGCGGGAACCATGAAAGGAGACGGCGTGCCTAGCGCGCACGCGCGAAACATGACAGGAGACGGCGTGCCTAGCGCGCACGCGCGAAACATGACAGGAGACGGCGTGCTTAGTGCGCACGCGCGAAACACGACAGGATACGGCAATTCTAGCGCGCACGCGCAAAACATGACAGACGGCGTGTTTAGCGCGCACGCGTTAACATGACAGAAGACGGCGTGATATTGAGTCTATTGAGACTAAAAACCTTTCAAGTTTAGTCAATTTTTTTTGTCTGATTTCATATTATTACTTACTTATTATTTATAGGCAATATTAATAACCCTCAAATACCAAAAAACAAGTGTTTTGTGAGTTAAATATTTTTTGCGCATTTTCGTCTATTGAGACTAAAATCCTTTCAAGTTCAGTCAATTTTTTTTTGTCTGATTTCATATTATTACTAACTTATTATTTATAAGCAATATTAATAACCCTCAAATACCAAAAAACAAGTGTTTTGTGAGTTAAATATTTTTTGCGCATTTTCGTCTATTGAGACTAAAATCCTTTCAAGTTTAGTCAATTTTTTTTGTCTGATTTCATATTATTACTTACTTATTATTTATAAGCTATATTAATAACCCTTAAATACCAAAAAACAAGTGTTTTGTGAGTTAAATATTTTTTGCGCATTTTCGTCTATTGAGACTTTCAAGTTTAGACAAATTTTTTTTGTCTAATTTCATATTATTACTTTATTATTATTGATAAGCGATATGAATTACTCTCAAATATAAAAAACAACGGGACAACGCTCACATATGTAAGAACAAGAAATAATTTGAGTTTTCGAGAAATTTAATCCCACGGCGAATCATAATATCCTCAGTGTGAATAAAAGAAACATTAAAATAAACAAGTAACTTAGCCAAAATACACGAAAAATAATAATAATAATAATAATGACAATGGGAAGAAATACCTTATTTTTTATTTTATGTTAACAATGATTCAACATAAACGGGAAACGATACGTTATGAAACGTCCAAACGGTAATTGACAGGTGTTTGTTTGTTGACAGGAGACGGCGTGCATAGCGCAAACGCGCGAAACATGACAGGAGACGGCGTGCCTAGAGTACACGCGCGAAACATAACAGGAGACGGCGTGCCTAGCGCGCACGCGGGAAACATGAAAGGAGACGGCGTGCCTAGCGCGCACGCGCGAAACATGACAGGAGACGGCGTGCCTAGCGCGCACGCGCGAAACATGACTGGAGACGGCGTGCTTAGTGCGCACGCGTGAAACACGACAGGATACGGCAATTCTAGCGCGCACGTGCGAAACATGACAGACGGCGTGTTTAGCGCGCACGCGTTAACATGACAGAAGACGGCGTGATATTGAGTCTATTGAGACTAAAAACCTTTCAAGTTTAGTCAATTTTTTTTGTCTGATTTCATATTATTACTTACTTATTATTTATAGGCAATATTAATAACCCTCAAATACCAAAAAACAAGTGTTTTGTGAGTTAAATATTTTTTGCGCATTTTCGTCTATTGAGACTAAAATCCTTTCAAGTTCAGTCAATTTTTTTTTGTCTGATTTCATATTATTACTTACTTATTATTTATAAGCAATATTAATAACCCTCAATACCAAAAAACAAGTGTTTTGTGAGTTAAATATTTTTTGCGCATTTTCGTCTATTGAGACTAAAATCCTTTCAAGTTTAGTCAATTTTTTTTGTCTGATTTCATATTATTACTTACTTATTATTTATAAGCTATATTAATAACCCTTAAATACCAAAAAACAAGTGTTTTGTGAGTTAAATATTTTTTGCGCATTTTCGTCTATTGAGACTTTCAAGTTTAGACAAATTTTTTTTGTCTAATTTCATATTATTACTTTATTATTATTGATAAGCGATATGAATTACTCTCAAATATAGAAAACAACGGGACAACGCTCATATATGTAAGAACAAGAAATAATTTGAGTTTTCGAGAAATTTAATCCCACGGCGAATCGTAATATCCTCAGTGTGAATAAAAGAAACATTAAAACAAACAAGTAACTTAGCCAAAATACACGATAAATAATAATAATAATAATAATGACAATGGGAAGAAATACCTTATTTTTTATTTTATTTTAACAATGATTCAACATAAACGGGAAACGATACGTTATGAAACGTCCAAACGATAATTGACAGGTGTTTGTTTGTTGACAGGAGACAGGGTGCATAGCACGCACGCGCGAAACATGACAGGAGACGGCGTGCCTAGCGAACATGCGCGAAACATAACAGGAGACGGCGTGCCTAGCGCGCACGCGGGAAACATGAAAGGAGACGGCGTGCCTAGCGCGCACGCGCGAAACATGACAGGAGACGGCGTGCCTAGCGCGCACGCGCGAAACATGACAGGAGACGGCGTGCTAAGTGCGCACGCGTGAAACACGACAGGATACGGCAATTCTAGCGCGCACGTGCGAAACATGACAGACGGCGTGTTTAGCGCGCACGCGTTAACATGACAGAAGACGGCGTGATATTGAGTCTATTGAGACTAAAAACCTTTCAAGTTTAGTCAATTTTTTTTTGTCTGATTTCATATTATTACTTACTTATTATTTATAAGCAATATTAATAACCCTCAAATACCAAAAAACAAGTGTTTTGTGAGTTAAATATTTTTTGCGCATTTTCGTCTATTGAGACTAAAATCCTTTCAAGTTTAGTCAATTTTTTTTTGTCTGATTTCATATTATTACTTACTAATTATTTATAGGCAATATTAATAACCCTCAAATACCAAAAAACAAGTGTTTTGTGAGTTAAATATTTTTTGCGCATTTTCGTTTATGAAGACTAAAATCCTTTCAAGTTTAGTCAATTTGTTTTTGTCTGATTTCATATTATTACTTACTTATTATTTATAAGCTATATTAATAACCCTTAAATACCAAAAAACAAGTGTTTTGTGAGTTAAATATTTTTTGCGCATTTTCGTCTTTTGAGACTTTCAAGTTTAGACACATTTTTTTTTGTCTAATTTCATATTATTACTTTATTATTATTGATAAGCGATATGAATTACTCTCAAATATAAAAAACAACGGGACAACGCTCACATATGTAAGAACAAGAAATAATTTGAGTTTTCGAGAAATTTAATCCCACGGCGAATCATAATATCCTCAGTGTGAATAAAAGAAACATTAAAATAAACAAGTAACTTAGCCAAAATACACGAAAAATAATAATAATAATAATAATGACAATGGGAAGAAATACCTTATTTTTTATTTTATGTTAACAATGATTCAACATAAACGGGAAACGATACGTTATGAAACGTCCAAACGGTAATTGACAGGTGTTTGTTTGTTGACAGGAGACGGCGTGCATAGCGCAAACGCGCGAAACATGACAGGAGACGGCGTGCCTAGAGTACACGCGCGAAACATAACAGGAGACGGCGTGCCTAGCGCGCACGCGGGAAACATGAAAGGAGACGGCGTGCCTAGCGCGCACGCGCGAAACATGACAGGAGACGGCATGCCTAGCGCGCACGCGCGAAACATGACAGGAGACGGCGTGCTTAGTGCGCACGCGTGAAACACGACAGGATACGGCAATTCTAGCGCGCACGTGCGAAACATGACAGACGGCGTGTTTAGCGCGCACGCGTAAACATGACAGGAGACGGCGTGATATTGAGTCTACTGAGACTAAAAACCTTTCAAGTTAAGTCAATTTTTTTTGTCTGATTTCATATTATTACTAACTTATTATTTATAAGCAATATTAATAACCCTCAAATACCAAAAAACAAGTGTTTTGTGAGTTAAATATTTTTTGCGCATTTTCGTCTATTGAGACTAAAATCCTTTCAAGTTTAGTCAATTTTTTTTTGTCTGATTACATATTATTACTTACTTATTATTTATAAGCTATATTAATAACCCTTAAATACCAAAAAACAAGTGTTTTGTGAGTTAAATATTTTTTGCGCATTTTCGTCTTTTGAGACTTTCAAGTTTAGACAATTTTTTTTTGTCTAGTTTAATATTATTACTTTATTATTATTGATAAGCGATATGAATTACTCTCAAATATAAAAAACAACGGGACAACGCTCATATATGTAAGAACAAGAAATAATTTGAGTTTTCGAGAAATTTAATCCCACGGCGAATCGTAATATCCTCAGTGTGAATAAAAGAAACATTAAAATAAACAAGTAACTGAGCCAAAATACACGATAAATAATAATAATAATAATAATGACAATGGGAAGAAATACCTTATTTTTTATTTTATTTTAACAATGATTCAACATAAACGGGAAACGATACGTTATGAAACGTCCAAACGATAATTGACAGGTGTTTGTTTGTTGACAGGAGACAGCGTGCATAGCACGCACGCGCGAAACATGACAGGAGACGGCGTGCCTAGCGAACACGCGCGACACATAACAGGAGACGGCGTGCCTAGCGCGCACGCGCGAAACATGACAGGAGACGGCGTGCCTAGCGCGCACGCGCGAAACATGACAGGAGACAGCGTGCCTAGCGCGCACGCGCGAAACATGACAGGAGACGGCGTGCTTAGTGCGCACGCGCGAAACACGACAGGAGACGGCGTTTCTAGCGCGCACGCGCGAATTATGACAGGAGACGGCGTGTTTAGCGCGCCCGCGTAAACATGACAGGAGACGGCGTGATATTGAGTCTATTGAGACTAAAAACCTTCCAAGTTTAGTCAATTTTTTTTTGTCTGATTTCATATTATTACTTACTTATTATTTATAAGCAATATAAATAACCCTCAAATACCAAAAAACAAGTGTTTTATGAGTTAAATATTTTTTGCGCATTTTCGTCTATTGAGACTAAAACCCTTTCAAGTTCAGTCAATTTTTTTTTGTCTGATTTCATATTATTACTTACTTATTATTTATAAGCTATATTAATAACCCTCAAATACCAAAAAACAGGTGTTTTGTGAGTTAAATATTTTTTGGGCATTTTTGTCCATTGAGACTAAAAACTTTTTAAGTTTAGTCAATTTTTTTTTGTCTGATTTCATATTATTACTTACTTATTATTTATAAGCGATATTAATAACCCTCAAATACCAAAAAACAAGTGTTTTGTGAGTTAAATATTTTTTGCGCATTTTCGTATATTGAGACTTTCAAGTTTAGACACATTTTTTTTGTCTGATTTCATATTATTACTTTATTATTATTGATAAGCGATATGAATTACCCTCAAATATCTAAAACTACGGGACAACGCTCACATATGTTAGAACAAGAAATAATTTGAGTTTTCGAGAATTTTAATCCCACAACGAATCGTAATATCCTCAGTGTTAATAAAAGAAACATTCAAATAAACAAGTAACTTAGCCAAAAGACACGAATAATAATAATAATAATAATAATGACCATGGGAAGAAATACATTATTTTTTATTGTATTTTAACAATGATTCAACATAAACGGGAAACGATACGTTATGAAACGTCCAAACGGTAATTGACAGGTGTTTGTTTGTTGACAGGAGACGGCGTGCATAGCGCGCACGCGCGAAACATGACAGGAGACGGCGTGCTTAGTGCGCACGCGTGAAACACGACAGGATACGGCAATTCTAGCGCGCACGTGCGAAACATGACAGACGGCGTGTTTAGCGCGCACGCGTAAACATGACAGGAGACGGCGTGATATTGAGTCTATTGAGACTAAAAACCTTTCAAGTTTAGTCAATTTTTTTTGTCTGATTTCATATTATTACTTACTTATTATTTATAAGCAATATTAATAACCCTCAAATACCAAAAAACAAGTGTTTTGTGAGTTAAATATTTTTTGCGCATTTTCGTCTATTGAGACTAAAATCTTTTCAAGTTAAGTCAATTTTTTTTGTCTGATTTCATATTATTACTTACTTCTTATTTATAAGCTATATTAATAACCCTTAAATACCAAAAAACAAGTGTTTTGTGAGTTAAATATTTTTTGCGCATTTTCGTCTATTGAGACTTTCAAGTTTAGACAAATTGTTTTTGTCTAATTTCATATTATTACTTTATTATTATTGATAAGCGATATGAATTACTCTCAAATATAAAAAACAACGGGACAACGCTCATATATGTAAGAACAAGAAATAATTTGAGTTTTCGAGAAATTTAATCCCACGGCGAATCGTAATATCCTCACTGTGAATAAAAGAAACATTAAAACAAACAAGTAACTTAGCCAAAATACACGATAAATAATAATAATAATAATAATGACAATGGGAAGAAATACCTTATTTTTTATTTTATTTTAACAATGATTCAACATAAACGGGAAACGATACGTTATGAAACGTCCAAACGATAATTGACAGGTGTTTGTTTGTTGACAGGAGACAGCGTGCATAGCACGCACGCGCGAAACATGACAGGAGACGGCGTGCCTAGCGAACACGCGCGACACATAACAGGAGACGGCGTGCCTAGCGCGCACGCGCGAAACATGACAGGAGACGGCGTGCCTAGCGCGCACGCGCGAAACATGACAGGAGACAGCGTGCCTAGCGCGCACGCGCGAAACATGACAGGAGACGGCGTGCTTAGTGCGCACGCGCGAAACACGACAGGAGACGGCGTTTCTAGCGCGCACGCGCGAATTATGACAGGAGACGGCGTGTTTAGCGCGCCCGCGTAAACATGACAGGAGACGGCGTGATATTGAGTCTATTGAGACTAAAAACCTTCCAAGTTTAGTCAATTTTTTTTTTGTCTGATTTCATATTATTACTTACTTATTATTTATAAGCAATATTAATAACCCTCAAATACCAAAAAACAAGTGTTTTATGAGTTAAATATTTTTTGCGCATTTTCGTCTATTGAGACTAAAACCCTTTCAAGTTCAGTCAATTTTTTTTTCTCTGATTTCATATTATTACTTACTTATTATTTATAAGCTATATTAATAACCCTCAAATACCAAAAAACAGGTGTTTTGTGAGTTAAATATTTTTTGGGCATTTTTGTCCATTGAGACTAAAAACTTTTTAAGTTTAGTCAATTTTTTTTTGTCTGATTTCATATTATTACTTACTTATTATTTATAAGCGATATTAATAACCCTCAAAAACAAAAAAACAAGTGTTTTGTGAGTTAAATATTATTTGCGCATTTTCGTCTATTGAGACTTTCAAGTTTAGACACATTTTTTTTGTCTGATTTCATATTATTACTTTATTATTATTGATAAGCGATATGAATTACCCTCAAATATCTAAAACTATGGGACAACGCTCACATATGTTAGAACAAGAAATAATTTGAAATTTCGAGAATTTTAATCCCACGGCAAATCGTAATATCCTCAGTGTTAATAAAAGAAACATTCAAATAAACAAGTAACTTAGCCAAAATACACAAAAAATTAAAATAATAATGATAATGACAATGGGAAGAAATACCTTATTTTTTATTTTATGTTAACAATGATTCAACAAAAACGGGAAACGATACGTTATGAAACGTCCAAACGATAATTGACAGGTGTTTGTTTGTTGGCAGGAGACGGCGTGCATAGCACGCACGCGGGAACCATGAAAGGAGACGGCGTGCCTAGCGCGCACGCGCGAAACATGACAGGAGATGGCGTGCTTAGTGCGCACGCGCGAAACACGACAGGATACGGCAATTCTAGCGCGCACGCGCGAAACATGACAGACGGCGTGTTTAGCGCGCACGCGTTAACATGACAGAAGACGGCGTGATATTGAGTCTATTGAGACTAAAAACCTTTCAAGTTTAGTCAATTTTTTTTGTCTGATTTCATATTATTACTTACTTATTATTTATAAGCAATATTAATAACCCTCAAATACCAAAAAACAAGTGTTTTGTAAGTTAAATATTTTTTGCGCATTTTCGTCTATTGAGACTAAAATCCTTTCAAGTTCAGTCAATTTTTTTTTGTCTGATTTCATATTATTACTAACTTATTATTTATAAGCAATATTAATAACCCTCAAATACCAAAAAACAAGTGTTTTGTGAGTTAAATATTTTTTGCGCATTTTCGTCTATTGAGACTAAAATCCTTTCAAGTTCAGTCAATTTTTTTTCTTTGATTTCATATTATTACTTACTTATTATTTATAAGCTATATTAATAACCCTCAAGTACCAAAAAACAGGTGTTTTGTGTGTTAAATATTTTTTGGGCATTTTTGTCCATTGAGATTAAAAACTTTTTAAGTTTAGTCAATTTTTTTTTGTCTGATTTCATATTATTACTTACTTATTATTTATAAGCGATATTAATAACCCTCAAATACCAAAAAACAAGTGTTTTGTGAGTTAAATATTTTTTGCGCATTTTCGTATATTGAGACTTTCAAGTTTAGACACATTTTTTTTGTCTGATTTCATATTATTACTTTATTATTATTGATAAGCGATATGAATTACCCTCAAATATCTAAAACTACGGGACAACGCTCACATATGTTAGAACAAGAAATAATTTGAGTTTTCGAGAATTTTAATCCCACAACGAATCGTAATATCCTCAGTGTTAATAAAAGAAACATTCAAATAAACAAGTAACTTAGCCAAAAGACACGAATAATAATAATAATAATAATAATGACCATGGGAAGAAATACATTATTTTTTATTGTATTTTAACAATGATTCAACATAAACGGGAAACGATACGTTATGAAACGTCCAAACGGTAATTGACAGGTGTTTGTTTGTTGACAGGAGACGGCGTGCATAGCGCGCACGCGCGAAACATGACAGGAGACGGCGTGCTTAGTGCGCACGCGCGAAACACGACAGGATACGGCAATTCTAGCGCGCACGTGCGAAACATGACAGACGGCGTGTTTAGCGCGCACGCGTAAACATGACAGGAGACGGCGTGATATTGAGTCTACTGAGACTAAAAACCTTTCAAGTTAAGTCAATTTTTTTTGTCTGATTTCATATTATTACTAACTTATTAGTTATAAGCAATATTAATAACCCTCAAATACCAAAAAACAAGTGTTTTGTGAGTTAAATATTTTTTGCGGATTTTCGTTTATTGAGACTAAAATCCTTTCAAGTTTAGACAATTTGTTTTTGTCTGATTTCATATTATTACTTACTTATTATTTATAAGCTATATTAATAACCCTTAAATACCAAAAAACAAGTGTTTTGTGAGTTAAATATTTTTTGCGCATTTTCGTCTTTTGAGACTTTCAAGTTAAGACACATTTTTTTTGTCTAATTTCATATTATTACTTTATTATTATTGATAAGCGATATGAATTACCCTCAAATATCTAAAACTATGGGACAACGCTCACATATGTTAGAACAAGAAATAATTTGAGTTTTCGAGAATTTTAATCCCACGGCAAATCGTAATATCCTCAGTGTTAATAAAAGAAACATTCAAATAAACAAGTAACTTAGCCAAAAGACACAAAAAATTAAAATAATAATAATAATGACAATGGGAAGAAATACCTTATTTTTTATTTTATGTTAACAATGATTCAACATAAACGGGAAACGATACGTTATGAAACGTCCAAACGGTAATTGACAGGTGTTTGTTTGTTGACAGGAGACGGCGTGCATAGCACAAACGCGCGAAACATGACAGGAGACGGCGTGCCTAGAGTACACGCGCGAAACATAACAGGAGACGGCGTGCCTAGCGCGCACGCGGGAAACATGAAAGGAGACGGCGTGCCTAGCGCGCACGCGCGAAACATGACAGGAGACGGCATGCCTAGCGCGCACGCGCGAAACATGACAGGAGACGGCGTGCTTAGTGCGCACGCGTGAAACACGACAGGATACGGCAATTCTAGCGCGCACGTGCGAAACATGACAGACGGCGTGTTTAGCGCGCACGCGTAAACATGACAGGAGACGGCGTGATATTGAGTCTACTGAGACTAAAAACCTTTCAAGTTAAGTCAATTTTTTTTGTCTGATTTCATATTATTACTAACTTATTAGTTATAAGCAATATTAATAACCCTCAAATACCAAAAAACAAGTGTTTTGTGAGTTAAATATTTTTTGCGGATTTTCGTCTATTGAGACTTTCAAGTTTAGACACATTTTTTTTGTCTAATTTCATATTATTACTTTATTATTATTGATAAGCGATATGAATTACCCTCAAATATCTAAAACTATGGGACAACGCTCACATATGTTAGAACAAGAAATAATTTGAGTTTTCGAGAATTTTAATCCCACCGCAAATCGTAATATCCTCAGTGTTAATAAAAGAAACATTCAAATAAACAAGTAACTTAGCCAAAAGACACAAAAAATTAAAATAATAATAATAATGACAATGGGAAGAAATACCTTATTTTTTATTTTATGTAAACAATGATTCAACAAAAACGGGAAACGATACGTTATGAAACGTCCAAACGATAATTGACAGGTGTTTGTTTGTTGACAGGAGATGGCGTGCATAGCGCGCACGCGGGAAACATGAAAGGAGACGGCGTGCCTAGCGCGCACGCGCGAAACATGACAGGAGACGGCGTGCCTAGCGCCAACGCGCGAAACATGACAGGAGACGGCGTGCTTAGTGCGCACGCGCGAAACACGACAGGATACGGCAATTCTAGCGCGCACGCGCGAAACATGACAGACGGCGTGTTTAGCGCGCACGCGATAACATGACAGAAGACGGCGTGATATTGAGTCTATTGAGACTAAAAACCTTTCAAGTTTAGTCAATTTTTTTTGTCTGATTTCATATTATTACTTACTTATTATTTATAAGCAATATTAATAACCCTCAAATACCAAAAAACAAGTGTTTTGTGAGTTAAATATTTTTTGCGCATTTTCGTCTATTGAGACTAAAATCCTTTCAAGTTTAGTCAATTTTTTTTTGTCTGATTTCATATTATTACTAACTTATCATTTATAAGCGATATAAATAACCCTCCAATACCAAAAAACAAGTGTTTTGTGAGTTAAATATTTTTTGCGCATTTTCGTATATTGAGACTTTCAAGTTAAGACCCATTTTTTTGTCTGATTTCATATTATTACTTTATTATTATTGATAAGCGATATGAATTACCCTCAAATATCTAAAACTACGGGACAACGCTCACATATGTTAGAACAAGAAATAATTTGAGTTTTCGAGAATTTTAATCCCACAACGAACCGTAATATCCTCAGTGTTAATAAAAGAAACATTCAAATAAACAAGTAACTTAGCCAAAAGACACGAATAATAATAATAATAATAATAATGACCATGGGAAAAAATACATTATTTTTTATTTTATTTTAACAATGATTCAACATAAACGGGAAACGATACGTTATGAAACGTCCAAACGATAATTGACAGGTGTTTGTTTGTTGACAGGAGACGGCGTGCATAGCGCGCACGCGCGAAACATGACAGGAGACGGCGTGCCTAGCGCGCACGCGCAAAACATGACAGGAGACAGCGTGCCTAGCGCGCACGCCCGAAACATGACAGGAGACGGCTAGCTTAGTGCGCACGCGCGAAACACGACAAGAGACGGCGTTTCTAGCGCGCACGCGCGAAACATGACAGGAGACGGCGTGTTAAGCGCGCACGCGTAAACATGACAGGAGACGGCGTGATATTGAGTCTATTGAGACTAAAAACCTTTCAAGTTTAGTCAATTTTTTTTTGTCTGATTTCATATTATTACTTACTTATTATTTATAAGCAATATTAATAACCCTCAAATACCAAAAAACAAGTGTTTTGTGAGTTAAATATTTTTTGCGCATTTTCGTCTATTGAGACTAAAATCCTTTCAAGTTCAGTCAATTTTTTTTTGTCTGATTTCATATTATTACTTACTTATTATTTATAAGCAATATTAATAACCCTCAAATACCAAAAAACAAGTGTTTTGTGAGTTAAATATTTTTTGCGCATTTTCGTCTATTGAGACTAAAATCCTTTCAAGTTTAGTCAATTTTTTTTTGTCTGATTTCATATTATTACTTACTTATTATTTATAAGCTATATTAATAACCCTTAAATACCAAAAAACAAGTGTTTTGTGAGTTAAATATTTTTTGCGCATTTTCGTCTATTGAGACTTTCAAGTTTAGACACATTTTTTTTGTCTGATTTCATATTATTACTTACTTATTATTTATAAGCTATATTAATAACCCTTAAATTCCAAAAAAACAAGTGTTTTGTGAGTTAAATATTTTTTGCGCATTTTCGTCTTTTGAGACTTTCAAGTTTAGACACATTTTTTTTGTCTAATTTCATATTATTACTTTATTATTATTGATAAGCGATATGAATTACTCTCAAATATAAAAAACAACGGGACAACGCTCACATATGTAAGAACAAGAAATAATTTGAGTTTTCGAGAAATTTAATCCCACGGCGAATCGTAATATCCTCAGTGTGAATAAAAGAAACATTAAAATAAACAAGTAACTTAGCCAAAATACACGAAAAATAATAATAATGACAATGGGAAGAAATACCTTATTTTTTATTTTATGTTAACAATGATTCAACATAAACGGGAAACGATACGTTATGAAACGTCCAAACGGTAATTGACAGGTGTTTGTTTGTTGACAGGAGACGGCGTGCATAGCACAAACGCGCGAAACATGACAGGAGACGGCGTGCCTAGAGTACACGCGCGAAACATAACAGGAGACGGCGTGCCTAGCGCGCACGCGGGAAACATGAAAGGAGACGGCGTGCCTAGCGCGCACGCGCGAAACATGACAGGAGACGGCATGCCTAGCGCGCACGCGCGAAACATGACAGGAGACGGCGTGCTTAGTGCGCATGCGTGAAACACGACAGGATACGGCAATTCTAGCGCGCACGTGCGAAACATGACAGACGGCGTGTTTAGCGCGCACGCGTAAACATGACAGGAGACGGCGTGATATTGAGTCTACTGAGACTAAAAACCTTTCAAGTTTAGTCAATTTTTTTTGTCTGATTTCATATTATTACTAACTTATTAGTTATAAGCAATATTAATAACCCTCAAATACCAAAAAACAAGTGTTTTGTGAGTTAAATATTTTTTGCGGATTTTCGTTTATTGAGACTAAAATCCTTTCAAGTTTAGTCAATTTGTTTTTGTCTGATTTCATATTATTACTTACTTATTATTTATAAGCTATATTAATAACCCTTAAATACCAAAAAACAAGTGTTTTGTGAGTTAAATATTTTTTGCGCATTTTCGTCTTTTGAGACTTTCAAGTTTAGACACATTTTTTTTGTCTAATTTCATATTATTACTTTATTATTATTGATAAGCGATATGAATTAATCTCAAATATCTAAAACTATGGGACAACGCTCACATATGTTAGAACAAGAAATAATTTGAGTTTTCGAGAATTTTAATCCCACGGCAAATCGTAATATCCTCAGTGTTAATAAAAGAAACATTCAAATAAACAAGTAACTTAGCCAAAAGACACAAAAAATTAAAATAATAATAATAATGACAATGGGAAGAAATACCTTATTTTTTATTTTATGTAAACAATGATTCAACAAAAACGGGAAACGATACGTTATGAAACGTCCAAACGATAATTGACAGGTGTTTGTTTGTTGACAGGAGACGGCGTGCATAGCGCGCACGCGGGAAACATGAAAGGAGACGGCGTGCCTAGCGCGCACGCGCGAAACATGACAGGAGACGGCGTGCCTAGCGCGCACGCGCGAAACATGACAGGAGACGGCGTGCTTAGTGCGCACGCGCGAAACACGACAGGATACGGCAATTCTAGCGCGCACGCGCGAAACATGACAGACGGCGTGTTTAGCGCGCACGCGTTAACATGACAGAAGACGGCGTGATATTGAGTCTATTGAGACTAAAAACCTTTCAAGTTTAGTCAATTTTTTTTGTCTGATTTCATATTATTACTTACTTATTATTTATAAGCAATATTAATAACCCTCAAATACCAAAAAACAAGTGTTTTGTGAGTTAAATATTTTTTTGCGCATTTTCGTCTATTGAGACTAAAATCCTTTCAAGTTTAGTCAATTTTTTTTTGTCTGATTTCATATTATTACTTACTTATTATTTATAAGCGATATAAATAACCCTCAAATACCAAAAAACAAGTGTTTTGTGAGTTAAATATTATTTGCGCATTTTCGTCTATTGAGACTTTCAAGTTTAGACACATTTTTTTTGTCTGATTTCATATTATTACTTTATTATTATTGATAAGCGATATGAATTACCCTCAAATATCTTAAACTATGGGACAACGCTCACATATGTTAGAACAAGAAATAATTTGAAATTTCGAGAATTTTAATCCCACGGCAAATCGTAATATCCTGTGTTAATAAAAGAAACATTCAAATAAACAAGTAACTTAGCCAAAAGACACAAAAAATTAAATTAATAATAATAATGACAATGGGAAGAAATACCTTATTTTTTATTTTATGTTAACAATGATTCAACAAAAACGGGAAACGATACGTTATGAAACGTCCAAACGATAATTGACAGGTGTTTGTTTGTTGACAGGAGACGGCGTGCATAGCACGCACGCGGGAACCATGAAAGGAGACGGCGTGCCTAGCGCGCACGCGCGAAACATGACAGGAGACGGCGTGCCTAGCGCGCACGCGCGAAACATGACAGGAGACGGCGTGCTTAGTGCGCACGCGCGAAACACGACAGGATACGGCAATTCTAGCGCGCACGCGCAAAACATGACAGACGGCGTGTTTAGCGCGCACGCGTTAACATGACAGAAGACGGCGTGATATTGAGTCTATTGAGACTAAAAACCTTTCAAGTTTAGTCAATTTTTTTTGTCTGATTTCATATTATTACTTACTTATTATTTATAGGCAATATTAATAACCCTCAAATACCAAAAAACAAGTGTTTTGTGAGTTAAATATTTTTTGCGCATTTTCGTCTATTGAGACTAAAATCCTTTCAAGTTCAGTCAATTTTTTTTTGTCTGATTTCATATTATTACTTACTTATTATTTATAAGCAATATTAATAACCCTCAAATACCAAAAAACAAGTGTTTTGTGAGTTAAATATTTTTTGCGCATTTTCGTCTATTGAGACTAAAATCCTTTCAAGTTTAGTCAATTTTTTTTGTCTGATTTCATATTATTACTTACTTATTATTTATAAGCTATATTAATAACCCTTAAATACCAAAAAACAAGTGTTTTGTGAGTTAAATATTTTTTGCGCATTTTCGTCTATTGAGACTTTCAAGTTTAGACAAATTTTTTTTGTCTAATTTCATATTATTACTTTATTATTATTGATAAGCGATATGAATTACTATCAAATATAAAAAACAACGGGACAACGCTCATATATGTAAGAACAAGAAATAATTTGAGTTTTCGAGAAATTTAATCCCACGGCGAATCGTAATATCCTCAGTGTGAATAAAAGAAACATTAAAACAAACAAGTAACTTAGCCAAAATACACGATAAATAATAATAATAATAATAATGACAATGGGAAGAAATACCTTATTTTTTATTTTATTTTAACAATGATTCAACATAAACGGGAAACGATACGTTATGAAACGTCCAAACGATAATTGACAGGTGTTTGTTTGTTGACAGGAGACAGGGTGCATAGCACGCACGCGCGAAACATGACAGGAGACGGCGTGCCTAGCGAACACGCGCGAAACATAACAGGAGACGGCGTGCCTAGCGCGCACGCGGGAAACATGAAAGGAGACGGCGTGCCTAGCGCGCACGCGCGAAACATGACAGGAGACGGCGTGCCTAGCGCGCACGCGCGAAACATGACAAAAGACGGCGTGCTAAGTGCGCACGCGTGAAACACGACAGGATACGGCAATTCTAGCGCGCACGTGCGAAACATGACAGACGGCGTGTTTAGCGCGCACGCGTTAACATGACAGAAGACGGCGTGATATTGAGTCTATTGAGACTAAAAACCTTTCAAGTTTAGTCAATTTTTTTTTGTCTGATTTCATATTATTACTTACTTATTATTTATAAGCAATATTAATAACCCTCAAATACCAAAAAACAAGTGTTTTGTGAGTTAAATATTTTTTGCGCATTTTCGTCTATTGAGACTAAAATCCTTTCAAGTTTAGTCAATTTTTTTTTGTCTGATTTCATATTATTACTTACTAATTATTTATAGGCAATATTAATAACCCTCAAATACCAAAAAACAAGTGTTTTGTGAGTTAAATATTTTTTGCGCATTTTCGTTTATGGAGACTAAAATCCTTTCAAGTTTAGTCAATTTTTTTTTGTCTGATTTCATATTATTACTTACTTATTATTTATAAGCAATATTAATAACCCTCAAATACCAAAAAACAAGTGTTTTGTGAGTTAAATATTTTTTGCGCATTTTCGTCTATTGAGACTAAAATCCTTTCAAGTTTAGTCAATTTTTTTTTGTCTGATTTCATATTATTACTTACTTATTATTTATAAGCTATATTAATAACCCTTAAATACCAAAAAACAAGTGTTTTGTGAGTTAAATATTTTTTGCGCATTTTCGTCTTTTGAGACTTTCAAGTTTAGACAAATTTTTTTTGTCTAGTTTAATATTATTACTTTATTATTATTGATAAGCGATATGAATTACTCTCAAATATAAAAAACAACGGGACAACGCTCATATATGTAAGAACAAGAAATAATTTGAGTTTTCGAGAAATTTAATCCCACGGCGAATCGTAATATCCTCAGTGTGAATAAAAGAAACATTAAAATAAACAAGTAACTGAGCCAAAATACACGATAAATAATAATAATAATAATAATGACAATGGGAAGAAATACCTTATTTTTTATTTTATTTTAACAATGATTCAACATAAACGGGAAACGATACGTTATGAAACGTCCAAACGATAATTGACAGGTGTTTGTTTGTTGACAGGAGACAGCGTGCATAGCACGCACGCGCGAAACATGACAGGAGACGGCGTGCCTAGCGAACACGCGCGACACATAACAGGAGACGGCGTGCCTAGCGCGCACGCGCGAAACATGACAGGAGACGGCGTGCCTAGCGCGCACGCGCGAAACATGACAGGAGACAGCGTGCCTAGCGCGCACGCGCGAAACATGACAGGAGACGGCGTGCTTAGTGCGCACGCGCGAAACACGACAGGAGACGGCGTTTCTAGCGCGCACGCGCGAATTATGACAGGAGACGGCGTGTTTAGCGCGCCCGCGTAAACATGACAGGAGACGGCGTGATATTGAGTCTATTGAGACTAAAAACCTTCCAAGTTTAGTCAATTTTTTTTTGTCTGATTTCATATTATTACTTACTTATTATTTATAAGCAATATAAATAACCCTCAAATACCAAAAAACAAGTGTTTTATGAGTTAAATATTTTTTGCGCATTTTCGTCTATTGAGACTAAAACCCTTTCAAGTTCAGTCAATTTTTTTTTGTCTGATTTCATATTATTACTTACTTATTATTTATAAGCTATATTAATAACCCTCAAATACCAAAAAACAGGTACTTTGTGAGTTAAATATTTTTTGGGCATTTTTGTCCATTGAGACTAAAAACTTTTTAAGTTTAGTCAATTTTTTTTTGTCTGATTTCATATTATTACTTACTTATTATTTATAAGCGATATAAAAAACCCTCAAAAACAAAAAAACAAGTGTTTTGTGAGGTAAATATTATTTGCGCATTTTCGTCTATTGAGACTTTCAAGTTTAGACACATTTTTTTTGTCTGATTTCATATTATTACTTTATTATTATTGATAAGCGATATGAATTACCCTCAAATATCTAAAACTATGGGACAACGCTCACATATGTTAGAACAAGAAATAATTTGAAATTTCGAGAATTTTAATCCCACGGCAAATCGTAATATCCTCAGTGTTAATAAAAGAAACATTCAAATAAACAAGTAACTTAGCCAAAATACACAAAAAATTAAAATAATAATAATAATGACAATGGGAAGAAATACCTTATTTTTTATTTTATGTTAACAATGATTCAACAAAAACGGGAAACGATACGTTATGAAACGTCCAAACGATAATTGACAGGTGTTTGTTTGTTGACAGGAGACGGCGTGCATAGCACGCACGCGGGAACCATGAAACGAGACGGCGTGCCTAGCGCGCACGCGCGAAACATGACAGGAGACGGCGTGCCTAGCGCGCACGCGCGAAACATGACAGGAGACGGCGTGCTTAGTGCGCACGCGCGAAACACGACAGGATACGGCAATTCTAGCGCGCACGCGCGAAACATGACAGACGGCGTGTTTAGCGCGCACGCGTTAACATGACAGAAGACGGCGTGATATTGAGTCTATTGAGACTAAAAACCTTTCAAGTTTAGTCAATTTTTTTTGTCTGATTTCATATTATTACTTACTTATTATTTATAAGCAATATTAATAACCCTCAAATACCAAAAAACAAGTGTTTTGTGAGTTAAATATTTTTTGCGCATTTTCGTCTATTGAGACTAAAATCCTTTCAAGTTCAGTCAATTTTTTTTTGTCTGATTTCATATTATTACTGACTTATTATTTATAAGCAATATTAGTAACCCTCAAATACCAAAAAACAAGTGTTTTGTGAGTTAAATATTTTTTGCGCATTTTCGTCTATTGAGACTAAAATCCTTTCAAGTTCAGTCAATTTTTTTTCTTTGATTTCATATTATTACTTACTTATTATTTATAAGCTATATTAATAACCCTCAAGTACCAAAAAACAGGTGTTTTGTGTGTTAAATATTTTTTGGGCATTTTTGTCCATTGAGATTAAAAACTTTTTAAGTTTAGTCAATTTTTTTTTGTCTGATTTCATATTATTACTTACTTATTATTTATAAGCGATATTAATAACCCTCAAATACCAAAAAACAAGTGTTTTGTGAGTTAAATATTTTTTGCGCATTTTCGTATATTGAGACTTTCAAGTTTAGACACATTTTTTTTGTCTGATTTCATATTATTACTTTATTATTATTGATAAGCGATATGAATTACCCTCAAATATCTAAAACTACGGGACAACGCTCACATATGTTAGAACAAGAAATAATTTGAGTTTTCGAGAATTTTAATCCCACAACGAATCGTAATATCCTCAGTGTTAATAAAACAAACATTCAAATAAACAAGTAACTTAGCCAAAAGACACGAATAATAATAATAATAATAATAATGACCATGACCATAAACGGGAAACGATACGTTATGAAACGTCCAAACGATAATTGACAGGTGTTTGTTTGTTGACAGGAGACAGCGTGCATAGCACGCACGCGCGAAACATGACAGGAGACGGCGTGCCTAGCGAACACGCGCGAAACATAACAGGAGACGGCGTGCCTAGCGCACACGCGCGAAACATGACAGGAGACGGCGTGCCTAGCGCGCACGCGCGAAACATGACAGGAGACAGCGTGCCTAGCGCGCACGCGCGAAACATGACAGGAGACGGCGTGCTTAGTGCGCACGCGCGAAACACGACAGGAGACGGCGTTTCTAGCGCGCACGCGCGAATTATGACAGGAGACGGCGTGTTTAGCGCGCCCGCGTAAACATGACAGGAGACGGCGTGATATTGAGTCTATTGAGACTTAAAACCTTCCAAGTTTAGTCAATTTTTTTTTGTCTGATTTCATATTATTACTAACTAATTATTTATAGGCAATATTAATAACCCTCAAATACCAAAAAACAAGTGTTTTGTGAGTTAAATATTTTTTGCGCATTTTCGTCTATTGAGACTAAAATCCTTTCAAGTTTAGCCAATTTTTTTTTGTCTGATTTCATATTATTACTTACTTATTATTTATAAGCTATGTAACTAACCCTCAAATACCAAAAAACAAGTGTTTTTTGAGTTAAATATTTTTTGCGCATTTTCGTTTATTGAGACTAAAATCCTTTCAAGTTAAGTCAATTTGTTTTTGTCTGATTTCATATTATTACTTACTTATTATTTATAAGCTATATTAATAACCCTTAAATTCCAAAAAACAAGTGTTTTGTGAGTTAAATATTTTTTGCGCATTTTCGTCTTTTGAGACTTTCAAGTTTAGACACATTTTTTTTGTCTAATTTCATATTATTACTTTATTATTATTGATAAGCGATATGAATTACTCTCAAATATAAAAAACAACGGGACAACGCTCACATATGTAAGAACAAGAAATAATTTGAGTTTTCGAGAAATTTAATCCCACGGCGAATCGTAATATCCTCAGTGTGAATAAAAGAAACATTAAAATAAACAAGTAACTTAGCCAAAATACACGAAAAATAATAATAATGACAATGGGAAGAAATACCTTATTTTTTATTTAATGTTAACAATGATTCAACATAAACGGGAAACGATACGTTATGAAACGTCCAAACGGTAATTGACAGGTGTTTGTTTGTTGACAGGAGACGGCGTGCATAGCGCAAACGCGCGAAACATGACAGGAGACGGCGTGCCTAGAGTACACGCGCGAAACATAACAGGAGACGGCGTGCCTAGCGCGCACGCGGGAAACATGAAAGGAGACGGCGTGCCTAGCGCGCACGCGCGAAACATGACAGGAGACGGCATGCCTAGCGCGCACGCGCGAAACATGACAGGAGACGGCGTGCTTAGTGCGCACGCGTGAAACACGACAGGATATGGCAATTCTAGCGCGCACGTGCGAAACATGACAGACGGCGTGTTTAGCGCGCACGCGTAAACATGACAGGAGACGGCGTGATATTGAGTCTACTGAGACTAAAAACCTTTCAAGTTTAGTCAATTTTTTTTGTCTGATTTCATATTATTACTAACTTATTAGTTATAAGCAATATTAATAACCCTCAAATACCAAAAAACAAGTGTTTTGTGAGTTAAATATTTTTTGCGGATTTTCGTTTATTGAGACTAAAATCCTTTCAAGTTTAGTCAATTTGTTTTTGTCTGATTTCATATTATTACTTACTTATTATTTATAAGCTATATTAATAACCCTTAAATACCAAAAAACAAGTGTTTTGTGAATTAAATATTTTTTGCGCATTTTCGTCTTTTGAGACTTTCAAGTTTAGACACATTTTTTTTGTCTAATTTCATATTATTACTTTATTATTATTGATAAGCGATATGAATTACCCTCAAATATCTAAAACTATGGGACAACGCTCACATATGTTAAAACAAGAAATAATTTGAGTTTTCGAGAATTTTAATCCCACGGCAAATCGTAATATCCTCAGTGTTAATAAAAGAAACATTCAAATAAACAAGTAACTTAGCCAAAAGACACAAAAAATTAAAATAATAATAATAATGACAATGGGAAGAAATACCTTATTTTTTATTTTATGTAAACAATGATTCAACAAAAACGGGAAACGATACGTTATGAAACGTCCAAACGATAATTGACAGGTGTTTGTTTGTTGACAGGAGACGGCGTGCATAGCGCGCACGCGGGAAACATGAAAGGAGACGGCGTGCCTAGCGCGCACGCGCGAAACATGACGAGACGGCGTGCCTAGCGCGCACGCGCGAAACATGACAGGAGACGGCGTGCTTAGTGCGCACGCGCGAAACACGACAGGATACGGCAATTCTAGCGCGAACGCGCGAAACATGACAGACGGCGTGTTTAGCGCGCACGCGTTAACATGACAGAAGACGGCGTGATATTGAGTCTATTGAGACCAAAAACCTTTCAAGTTTAGTCAATTTTTTTTGTCTGATTTCATATTATTACTTACTTATTATTTATAAGCAATATTAATAACCCTCACATACCAAAAAACAAGTGTTTTGTGAGATAAATATTTTTTGCGCATTTTCGTCTATTGAGACTAAAATCCTTTCAAGTTTAGTCAATTTTTTTTTGTCTGATTTCATATTATTACTTACTTATCATTTATAAGCGATATAAATAACCCTCCAATACCAAAAAACAAGTGTTTTGTGAGTTAAATATTTTTTGCGCATTTTCGACTATTGAGACTAAAATCCTTTCAAGGTCAGTCAATTTTTTTTTGTCTGATTTCATAGTATTACTTACTTATTATTTATAAGCAATATTAATAACCCTCAAATACCAAAAAACAAGTGTTTTGTGAGTTAAATATTTTTTGCGCATTTTCGTCTATTGAGACTAAAATCCTTTCAAGTTTAGTCAATTTTTTTTTGTCTGATTTCATATTATTACTTACTTATTATTTATAAGCTATATTAATAACCCTTAAATACCAAAAAACAAGTGTTTTGTGAGTTAAATATTTTTTGCGCATTTTCGTCTATTGAGACTTTCAAGTTTAGACACATTTTTTTTGTCTGATTTCATATTATTACTTACTTATTATTTATAAGCTATATTAATAACCCTTAAATTCCAAAAAACAAGTGTTTTGTGAGTTAAATATTTTTTGCGCATTTTCGTCTTTTGAGACTTTCAAGTTTAGACACATTTTTTTTGTCTAATTTCATATAATTACTTTATTATTATTGATAAGCGATATGAATTACTCTCAAATATAAAAAACAACGGGACAACGCTCACATATGTAAGAACAAGAAATAATTTGAGTTTTCGAGAAATTTAATCCCACGGCGAATCGTAATATCCTCAGTGTGAATAAAAGAAACATTAAAATAAACAAGTAACTTAGCCAAAATACACGAAAAATAATAATAATGACAATGGGAAGAAATACCTTATTTTTTATTTTATGTTAACAATGATTCAACATAAACGGGAAACGATACGTTATGAAACGTCCAAACGGTAATTGACAGGTGTTTGTTTGTTGACAGGAGACGGCGTGCATAGCACAAACGCGCGAAACATGACAGGAGACGGCGTGCCTAGAGTACACGCGCGAAACATAACAGGAGACGGCGTGCCTAGCGCGCACGCGGGAAACATGAAAGGAGACGGCGTGCCTAGCGCGCACGCGCGAAACATGACAGGAGACGGCATGCCTAGCGCGCACGCGCGAAACATGACAGGAGACGGCGTGCTTAGTGCGCACGCGTGAAACACGACAGGATACGGCAATTCTAGCGCGCACGCGCGAAACATGACAGGAGACGGCGTGTTAAGCGCGCACGCGTAAACATGACAGGAGACGGCGTGATATTGAGTCTATTGAGACTAAAAACCTTTCAAGTTTAGTCAATTTTTTTTTGTCTGATTTCATATTATTACTTACTTATTATTTATAAGCAATATTAATAACCCTCAAATACCAAAAAACAAGTGTTTTGTGAGTTAAATATTTTTTGCGCATTTTCGTCAATTGAGACTAAAATCCTTTCAAGTTCAGTCAATTTTTTTTTGTCTGATTTCATATTATTACTTACTTATTATTTATAAGCAATATTAATAACCCTCAAATACCAAAAAACAAGTGTTTTGTGAGTTAAATATTTTTTGCGCATTTTCGTCTATTGAGACTAAAATCCTTTAAAGTTCAGTCAATTTTTTTTGTTTGATTTCATATTATTACTGACTTATTATTTATAAGCTATATTAATAACCCTCAAATACCAAAAAACAGGTGTTTTGTGTGTAAAATATTTTTTGGGAATTTTTGTCCATTGAGATTATAAACTTTTTAAGTTTAGTCAATTTTTTTTTGTCTGATTTCATATTATTACTTACTTATTATTTATAAGCGATATTAATAACCCTCAAAAACAAAAAAACAAGTGTTTTGTGAGTTAAATATTTTTTGCGCATTTTCGTCTATTGAGACTAAAATCCTTTCAAGTTCAGTCAATTTTTTTTGTCTGATTTCATATTATTACTTACTTATTATTTATAAGCAATATTAATAACCCTCAAATACCAAAAAACAAGTGTTTTGTGAGTTAAATATTTTTTGCGCATTTTCGTCTATTGAGACTAAAATCCTTTCAAGTTTAGTCAATTTTTTTTTGTCTGATTTCATATTATTACTTACTTATTATTTATAAGCTATATAAATAACCCTTAAATACCAAAAAACAAGTGTTTTGTGAGTTAAATATTTTTTGCGCATTTTCGTCTATTGAGACTAAAACCCTTTCAAGTTCAGTCAATTTTTTTTTCTCTGATTTCATATTATTACTTACTTATTATTTATAAGCTATATTAATAACCCTCAAATACCAAAAAACAGGTGTTTTGTGTGTAAAATATTTTTTGGGCATTTTTGTCCATTGAGATTATAAACTTTTTAAGTTTAGTCAATTTTTTTTTGTCTGATTTCATATTATTACTTACTTATTATTTATAAGCGATATTAATAACCCTCAAATAAAGAAAAACAAGTGTTTTGTGAGTTAACTATTTTTTGCGCATTTTCGTATATTGAGACTTTCAAGTTTAGACACATTTTTTTTGTCTGATTTCATATTATTACTTTATTATTATTGACAAGCGATATGAATTACCCTCAAATATCTAAAACTACGGGACAACGCTCACATATGTTAGAACAAGAAATAATTTGAGTTTTCGAGAATTTTAATCCCACAACGAATCGTAATATCCTCAGTGTTAATAAAAGAAACATTCAAATAAACAAGTAACTTAGCCAAAAGACACGAATAATAATAATAATAATAATAATGACCATGGGAAGAAATACATTATTTTTTATTTTATTTTAACATTGATTCAACATAAACGGGAAACGATACGTTATGAAACGTCCAAACATAAACGGGAAACGATACGTTATGAAACGTCCAAACGATAATTGACAGGTGTTTGTTTGTTGACAGGAGACAGCGTGCATAGCACGCACGCGCGAAACATGACAGGAGACGGCGTGCCTAGCGCGCACGCGCGAAACATAACAGGAGACGGCGTGCCTAGCGCGCACGCGCGAAACATGACAGGAGACGGCGCGCCTAGCGCGCACGCGCGAAACATGACAGGAGACGGCGTGCTTAGTGCGCACGCGCGAAACACGACAGGATACGGCAATTCTAGCGCGCACGTGCGAAACATGACAGACGGCGTGTTTAGCGCGCACGCGTAAACATGACAGGAAACGGCGTGATATTGAGTCTATTGAGACTAAAAACCTTTCAAGTTTAGTCAATTTTTTTGTCTGATTTCATATTATTACTTACTTATTATTTATAAGCAATATTTATAACCCTCAAATACCAAAAAACAAGTGTTTTGTGAGTTAAATATTTTTTGCGCATTTTCGTCTATTGAGACTAAAATCCTTTCAAGTTTAGCCAATTTTTTTTTGTCTGATTTCATATTATTACTTACTTATTATTTATAAGCTATGTTACTAACCCTCAAATACCAAAAAAGAAGTGTTTTGTGAGTTAAATATTTTTTGCGCATTTTTGTCTATTGAGACTTTCAAGTTAAGATACATTTTTTTTGTCTTATTTCATATTATTACTTTATTATTATTAATAAGCGATATGAATTACTCTCAAATATAAAAAAACAACGGGACAACGCTCACATATGTAAGAACAAGAAATAATTTGAGTTTTCGAGAAATTTAATCCCACGGCGAATCGTAATATCCTCAGTGTGAATAAAAGAAACATTAAAATAAACAAGTAACTTAGCCAAAATACACGAAAAATAATAATAATAATAATAATGACAATGGGAAGAAAAACCTTATTTTTTATTTTATGTTAACAATGATTCAACATAAACGGGAAACGATACGTTATGAAACGTCCAAACGGTAATTGACAGGTGTTTGTTTGTTGACAGGAGACGGCGTGCATAGCGCGCACGCGCGAAACATGACAGGAGACGACGTGCCTAGAGTACACGCGCGAAACATAACAGGAGACGGCGTGCCTAGCGCGCACGCGGGAAACATGAAAGGAGACGGCGTGCCTAGCGCGCACGCGCGAAATATGACGGGAGACGGCGTGCCTAGCGCGCACGCGCGAAACATGACAGGAGACGGCGTGCTTAGTGCGCACGCGTAAAACACGACAGGATACGGCAATTCTAGCGCGCACGTGCGAAACATGACAGACGGCGTGTTTAGCGCGCACGCGTAAACATGACAGGAGACGGCGTGATATTGAGTATATTGAGACTAAAAACTAAAAACCTTTCAAGTTAAGTCAATTTTTTTTGTCTGATTTCATATTATTACTTACTTATTATTTATAAGCAATATTAATAACCCTCAAATACCAAAAAACAAGTGTTTTGTGAGTTAAATATTTTTTGCGCATTTTCGTCTATTGAGACTAAAATCCTTTCAAGTTTAGTAAATTTTTTTTGTCTGATTTCATATTATTACTTACTTATTATTTATAAGCTATATTAATAACCCTTAAATACCAAAAAACAAGTGTTTTGTGAGTTTAATATTATTTGCGCATTTTCGTCTATTGAGACTTTCAAGTTTAGACAAATTTTTTTTGTCTAATTTCATATTATTACTTTATTATTATTGATAAGCGATATGAATTACTCTCAAATATAAAAAACAACGGGACAACGCTCATATATGTAAGAACAAGAAATAATTTGAGTTTTCGAGAAATTTAATCCCACGGCGAATCGTAATATCCTCAGTGTTAATAAAAGAAACATTAAAACAAACAAGTAACTTAGCCAAAATACACGATAAATAATAATAATAATAATAATGACAATGGGAAGAAATACATTATTTTTTATTTTATTTTAACAATGATTAAACATAAACGGGAAACGATACGTTATGAAACGTCCAAACATAAACGGGAAACGATACGTTATGAAACGTCCAAACGATAATTGACAGGTGTTTGTTTGTTGACAGGAGACAGCGTGCATAGCACGCACGCGCGAAACATGACAGGAGACGGCGTGCCTAGCGAACACGCGCGAAACATAACAGGAGACGGCGTGCCTAGCGCGCACGCGCGAAACATGACAGGAGACGGCGTGCCTAGCGCGCACGCGCGAAACATGACAGGAGACGGCGTGCCTAGCGCGCACGCGCGAAACATGACAGGAGACAGCGTGCCTAGCGCGCACGCGCGAAACATGACAGGAGACGGCGTGCTTAGTGCGCACGCGCGAAACACGACAGGAGACGGCGTGATATTGAGTCTATTGAGACTAAAAACCTTCCAAGTTTAGTCAATTTTTTTTTGTCTGATTTCATATTATTGCTAACTAATTATTTATAAGCAATATTAATAACCCTCAAATACCAAAAAAAAAAGTGTTTTGTGAGTTAAATATTTTTTGCGCATTTTCGTCTATTGAGACTAAAATCCTTTCAAGTTTAGCCAATTTTTTTTTGTCTGATTTCATATAATTACTATCTTATTATTTATAAGCTATGTTTCTAACCCTCAAATACCAAAAAAGAAGTGTTTTGTGAGTTAAATATTTTTTGCGCATTTTTGTCTATTGAGACTTTCAAGTTAAGATACATTTTTTTTGTCTTATTTCATATTATTACTTTATTATTATTGATAAGCGATATGAATTACTCTCAAATATAAAAAAACAACGGGACAACGCTCACATATGTAAGAACAAGAAATAATTTGAGTTTTCGAGAAATTTAATCCCACGGCGAATCGTAATATCCTCAGTGTGAATAAAAGAAACATTAAAATAAACAAGTAACTTAGCCAAAATACACGAAAAATAATAATAATAATAATAATAATGACAATGGGAAGAAATACCTTATTTTTTATTTTATGTTAACAATGATTCAACATAAACGGGAAACGATACGTTATGAAACGTCCAAACGGTAATTGACAGGTGTTTGTTTGTTGACAGGAGACGGCGTGCATAGCGCGCACGCGCGAAACATGACAGGAGACGACGTGCCTAGAGTACACGCGCGAAACATAACAGGAGACGGCGTGCCTAGCGCGCACGCGGGAAACATGAAAGGAGACGGCGTGCCTAGCGCGCACGCGCGAAACATGACAGGAGACGGCGTGCAAAGCGCGCACGCGCGAAACATGACAGGAGACGGCGTGCTTAGTGCGCACGCGCGAAACACGACAGGATACGGCAATTCTAGCGCGCACGTGCGAAACATGACAGACGGCGTGTTTAGCGCGCACGCGTAAACATGACAGGAAACGGCGTGATATTGAGTCTATTAAGACTAAAAACCTTTCAAGTTTAGTCAATTTTTTTTGTCTGATTTCATATTATTACTTACTTATTATTTATAAGCAATATTAATTACCCTCAAATACCAAAAAACAAGTGTTTTGTGAGTTAAATATTTTTTGCGCATTTTCGTCTATTGAGACTAAAATCCTTTCAAGTTTAGCTAATTTTTTTTTGTCTGATTTCATATTATTACTTACTTATTATTTATAAGCTATGTTACTAACCCTCAAATACCAATAAAGAAGTGTTTTGTGAGTTAAATATTTTTTGCGCATTTTTGTCTCTTGAGACTTTCAAGTTAAGATACATTTTTTTTGTCTTATTTCATATTATTACTTTATTATTATTGATAAGCGATATGAATTACTCTCAAATATAAAAAAACAACGGGACAACGCTCACATATGTAAGAACAAGAAATAATTTGAGTTTTCGAGAAATTTAATCCCACGGCGAATCGTAATATCCTCAGTGTGAATAAAAGAAACATTAAAATAAACAAGTAACTTAGCCAAAATACACGAATAATAATAATAATAATAATAATGACCATGGGAAGAAATACATTATTTTTTATTTTATTTTAACAATGATTCAACATAAACGGGAAACGATACGTTATGAAACGTCCAAACGATAATTGACAGGTGTTTGTTTGTTGACAGGAGACAGCGTGCATAGCACGCACGCGCGAAACATGACAGGAGACGGCGTGCCTAGCGCACACGCGCGAAACATAACAGGAGACAGCGTGCCTAGCGCGCACGCGCGAAACATGACAGGAGACGGCGTTTCTAGCGCGCACGCGCGAATTATGACAGGAGACGGCGTGTTTAGCGCGCACGCGTAAACATGACAGGAGACGGCGTGATATTGAGTCTATTGAGACTAAAAACCTTTCAAGTTTAGTCAATTTTTTTTGTCTGATTTCATATTATTACTTACTTATTATTTATAAGCAATATTAATAACCCTCAAATACCAAAAAACAAGTGTTTTGTGAGTTAAATATTTTTTGCGCATTTTCGTCTATTGAGACTAAAATCCTTTCAAGTTTAGTCAATTTTTTTTTGTCTGATTTCATATTATTACTTACTTATTATTTATAAGCTATATAAATAACCCTTAAATACCAAAAAACAAGTGTTTTGTGAGTTAAATATTTTTTGCGCATTTTCGTCTATTGAGACTAAAACCCTTTCAAGTTCAGTCAATTTTTTTTTCTCTGATTTCATATTATTACTTACTTATTATTTAAAAGCTATATTAATAACCATCAAATACCAAAAAACAGGTGTTTTGTGAGTTAAATATTTTTTGGGCATTTTTGTCCATTGAGACTAAAAACTTTTTAAATTTAGTCAATTTTTTTTTGTCTGATTTCATATTATTACTTACTTATTATTTATAAGCGATATTAATAACCCTCAAAAACAAAAAAACAAGTGTTTTGTGAGTTAAATATTTTTTGCGCATTTTCGTCTATTGAGACTAAAATCCTTTCAAGTTCAGTCAATTTTTTTTGTCTGATTTCATATTATTACTTACTTATTATTTATAAGCAATATTAATAACCCTCAAATACCAAAAAACAAGTGTTTTGTGAGTTAAATATTTTTTGCGCATTTTCGTCTATTGAGACTAAAATCCTTTCAAGTTTAGTCAATTTTTTTTTGTCTGATTTCATATTATTACTTACTTATTATTTATAAGCTATATAAATAACCCTTAAATACCAAAAAACAAGTGTTTTGTGAGTTAAATATTTTTTGCGCATTTTCGTCTATTGAGACTAAAACCCTTTCAAGTTCAGTCAATTTTTTTTTCTCTGATTTCATATTATTACTTACTTATTATTTATAAGCTATATTAATAACCCTCAAATACCAAAAAACAGGTGTTTTGTGTGTAAAATATTTTTTGGGCATTTTTGTCCATTGAGATTATAAACTTTTTAAGTTTAGTCAATTTTTTTTTGTCTGATTTCATATTATTACTTACTTATTATTTATAAGCGATATTAATAACCCTCAAATAAAGAAAAACAAGTGTTTTGTGAGTTAACTATTTTTTGCGCATTTTCGTATATTGAGACTTTCAAGTTTAGACACATTTTTTTTGTCTGATTTCATATTATTACTTTATTATTATTGACAAGCGATATGAATTACCCTCAAATATCTAAAACTACGGGACAACGCTCACATATGTTAGAACAAGAAATAATTTGAGTTTTCGAGAATTTTAATCCCACAACGAATCGTAATATCCTCAGTGTTAATAAAAGAAACATTCAAATAAACAAGTAACTTAGCCAAAAGACACGAATAATAATAATAATAATAATAATGACCATGGGAAGAAATACATTATTTTTTATTTTATTTTAACATTGATTCAACATAAACGGGAAACGATACGTTATGAAACGTCCAAACGATAATTGACAGGTGTTTGTTTGTTGACAGGAGACGGCGTGCATAGCGCGCACGCGCGAAACATGACAGGAGACGGCGTGCCTAGCGCGCACGCGCGAAACATAACAGGAGACGGCGTGCCTAGCGCGCACGCGCGAAACATGACAGGAGACGGCGTGCCTAGCGCGCACGCGCGAAACATGACAGGAGACGGCGTGCTTAGTGCGCACGCGCGAAACACGACAGGATACGGCAATTCTAGCGCGCACGTGCGAAACATGACAGACGGCGTGTTTAGCGCGCACGCGTAAACATGACAGGAAACGGCGTGATATTGAGTCTATTGAGACTAAAAACCTTTCAAGTTTAGTCAATTTTTTTGTCTGATTTCATATTATTACTTACTTATTATTTATAAGCAATATTAATAACCCTCAAATACCAAAAAACAAGTGTTTTGTGAGATAAATATTTTTTGCGCATTTTCGTCTATTGAGACTAAAATCCTTTCAAGTTTAGCCAATTTTTTTTTGTCTGATTTCATATTATTACTTACTTATTATTTATAAGCTATGTTACTAACCCTCAAATACCAAAAAACAAGTGTTTTGTGAGTTAAATATTTTTTGCGCATTTTCGTCTATTGAGACTAAAATCCTTTCAAGTTTAGTCAATTTTTTTTTGTCTGATTTCATATTATTACTTACTTATTATTTATAAGCTATATAAATAACCCTTAAATACCAAAAAACAAGTGTTTTGTGAGTTAAATATTTTTTGCGCATTTTCGTCTATTGAGACTAAAACCCTTTCAAGTTCAGTCAATTTTTTTTTCTCTGATTTCATATTATTACTTACTTATTATTTAAAAGCTATATTAATAACCATCAAATACCAAAAAACAGGTGTTTTGTGAGTTAAATATTTTTTAGGCATTTTTGTCCATTGAGACTAAAAACTTTTTAAATTTAGTCAATTTTTTTTTGTCTGATTTCATATTATTACTTACTTATTATTTATAAGCGATATTAATAACCCTCAAAAACAAAAAAACAAGTGTTTTGTGAGTTAAATATTTTTTGCGCATTTTCGTCTATTGAGACTAAAATCCTTTCAAGTTCAGTCAATTTTTTTTGTCTGATTTCATATTATTACTTACTTATTATTTATAAGCAATATTAATAACCCTCAAATACCAAAAAACAAGTGTTTTGTGAGTTAAATATTTTTTGCGCATTTTCGTCTATTGAGACTAAAATCCTTTCAAGTTTAGTCAATTTTTTTTTGTCTGATTTCATATTATTACTTACTTATTATTTATAAGCTATATAAATAACCCTTAAATACCAAAAAACAAGTGTTTTGTGAGTTAAATATTTTTTGCGCATTTTCGTCTATTGAGACTAAAACCCTTTCAAGTTCAGTCAATTTTTTTTTCTCTGATTTCATATTATTACTTACTTATTATTTATAAGCTATATTAATAACCCTCAAATACCAAAAAACAGGTGTTTTGTGTGTAAAATATTTTTTGGGCATTTTTGTCCATTGAGATTATAAACTTTTTAAGTTTAGTCAATTTTTTTTTGTCTGATTTCATATTATTACTTACTTATTATTTATAAGCGATATTAATAACCCTCAAATAAAGAAAAACAAGTGTTTTGTGAGTTAACTATTTTTTGCGCATTTTCGTATATTGAGACTTTCAAGTTTAGACACATTTTTTTTGTCTGATTTCATATTATTACTTTATTATTATTGACAAGCGATATGAATTACCCTCAAATATCTAAAACTACGGGACAACGCTCACATATGTTAGAACAAGAAATAATTTGAGTTTTCGAGAATTTTAATCCCACAACGAATCGTAATATCCTCAGTGTTAATAAAAGAAACATTCAAATAAACAAGTAACTTAGCCAAAAGACACGAATAATAATAATAATAATAATAATGACCATGGGAAGAAATACATTATTTTTTATTTTATTTTAACATTGATTCAACATAAACGGGAAACGATACGTTATGAAACGTCCAAACGATAATTGACAGGTGTTTGTTTGTTGACAGGAGACGGCGTGCATAGCGCGCACGCGCGAAACATGACAGGAGACGGCGTGCCTAGCGCGCACGCGCGAAACATGACAGGAGACGGCGTGCCTAGCGCGCACGCGCGAAACATGACAGGAGACGGCGTGCTTAGTGCGCACGCTTAAAACACGACAGGATACGGCAATTCTAGCGCGCACGCGTAAACATGACAGGAGACGGCGTGATATTGAGTATATTGAGACTAAAAACTAAAAACCTTTCAAGTTTAGTCAATTTTTTTTGTCTGATTTCATATTATTACTTACTTATTATTTATAAGCAATATTAATAACCCTCAAATACCAAAAAACAAGTGTTTTGTGAGTTAAATATTTTTTGCGCATTTTCGTCTATTGAGACTAAAATCCTTTCAAGTTTAGTCAATTTTTTTTGTCTGATTTCATATTATTACTTACTTATTATTTATAAGCTATATTAATAACCCTTAAATACCAAAAAACAAGTGTTTTGTGAGTTAAATATTTTTTGCGCATTTTCGTCTATTGAGACTTTCAAGTTTAAACAAATTTTTTTTGTCTAATTTCATATTATTACTTTATTATTATTGATAAGCGATATGAATTACTCTCAAATATAAAAAACAACGGGACAACGCTCATATATGTAAGAACAAGAAATAATTTGAGTTTTCGAGAAATTTAATCCCACGGCGAATCGTAATATCCTCAGTGTGAATAAAAGAAACATTAAAACAAACAAGTAACTTAGCCAAAATACACGATAAATAATAATAATAATAATAATGACAATGGGAAGAAATACCTTATTTTTTATTTTATTTTAACAATGATTCAACATAAACGGGAAACGATACGTTATGAAACGTCCAAACGATAATTGACAGGTGTTTGTTTGTTGACAGGAGACGGCGTGCATAGCACGCACGCGCGAAACATGACAGGAGACGGCGTGCCTAGCGCGCACGCGCGAAACATGACAGGAGACGGCGTGCCTAGCGCGCACGCGCGAAACATGACAGGAGACAGCGTGCCTAGCGCGCACTCGCGAAACATGACAGGAGACGGCGTGCTTAGTGCGCACGCGCGAAACACGACAGGAGACGGCGTGATATTGAGTCTATTGAGACTAAAAACCTTCCAAGTTTAGTCAATTTTTTTTTGTCTGATTTCATATTATTACTTACTAATTATTTATAGGCAATATTAATAACCCTCAAATACCAAAAAACAAGTGTTTTGTGAGTTAAATATTTTTTGCGCATTTTCGTTTATGGAGACTAAAATCCTTTCAAGTTTAGTCAATTTGTTTTTGTCTGATTTCATATTATTACTTACTTATTATTTATAAGCTATATTAATAACCCTTAAATACCAAAAAACAAGTGTTTTGTGAGTTAAATATTTTTTGCGCATTTTCGTCTTTTGAGACTTTCAAGTTTAGACACATTTTTTTTGTCTAATTTCATATTATTACTTTATTATTATTGATAAGCGATATGAATTAATCTCAAATATCTAAAACTATGGGACAACGCTCACATATGTTAGAACAAGAAATAATTTGAGTTTTCGAGAATTTTAATCCCACGGCAAATCGTAATATCCTCAGTGTTAATAAAAGAAACATTCAAATAAACAAGTAACTTAGCCAAAAGACACAAAAAATTAAAATAATAATAATAATGACAATGGGAAGAAATACCTTATTTTTTATTTTATGTAAACAATGATTCAACAAAAACGGGAAACGATACGTTATGAAACGTCCAAACGATAATTGACAGGTGTTTGTTTGTTGACAGGAGACGGCGTGCATAGCGCGCACGCGGGAAACATGAAAGGAGACGGCGTGCCTAGCGCGCACGCGCGAAACATGACAGGAGACGGCGTGCCTAGCGCGCACAAGCGAAACATGACAGGAGACGGCGTGCTTAGTGCGCACGCGCGAAACAAGACAGGATACGGCAATTCTAGCGCGCACGCGCGAAACATGACAGACGGCGTGTTTAGCGCGCACGCGTTAACATGACAGAAGACGGCGTGATATTGAGTCTATTGAGACTAAAAACCTTTCAAGTTTAGTCAATTTTTTTTTGTCTGATTTCATATTATAACTTACTTATTATTTATAAGCTATATTAATAACCCTCAAATACCAAAAAACAAGTGTTTTGTGCGTTAAATATTTTTTGCGCATTTTCGTCTATTGCGACTAAAATCCTTTCAAGTTCAGTCAATTTTTTTTTGTCTGATTTCATATTATTACTTACTTTTTATTTATAAGCAATATTAGTAACCCTCAAATACCAAAAAACAAGTGTTTTGTGAGTTAAATATTTTTTGCGCATTTTCGTCTATTGAGACTTTTAAGTTTAGTCAATTTTTTTTGTCATATTTCATATTATTACTTTATTATTATTGATAAGCGATATGAATTACTCTCAAATATAAAAAAACAACGGGACAACGCTCACATATGTAAGAACAAGAAATAATTTGAGTTTTCGAGAATTTTAATCCCACGGCGAATCGTAATATCCTGAGTGTGAATAAAAGAAACATTAAAATAAACAAGTAACTAAGTCAAAATACACGAAAAATAATAATAATAATAATAATGACAATGAGAAGAAATACCTTATTTTTTATTTTATTTTAACAATGATTCAACGTACACGGGAAACGATACGTTATGAAACGTCCAAACGATAATTGACAGGTGTTTGTTTGTTGACAGGAGACGGCGTGCATAGCGCGCACGCGCGAAACATGACAGGAGACGGCGTGCCTAGCGCGCACGCGCGAAACATAACAGGAGACGGCGTGCCTAGCGCGCACGCGCGAAACATGACAGGTGACGGCGTGCCTAGCGCGCACGCGCGAAACATGACAGGAGACGGCGTGCCTAGCGCGCACGCACGAAACATGACAGGAGACGGCGTGCTTAGTGCGCACGCGCGAAACACGACAAGAGACGGCGTTTCTAGCGTGCACGCGCGAAACATGACAGGAGACGGCGTGTTTAGCGCGCACGCGTTAACATGACAGGAGACGGCGTGATATTGAGTCTATTGAGACTAAAAACCTTCCAAGTTTAGTCAATTTTTTTTTGTCTGATTTCATATTATTACTTACTTATTATTTATAAGCAATATTAATAACCGTCAAATACCAAAAAACAAGTGTTTTGTGAGTTAAATATTTTTTGCGCATTTTCGTCTATTGAGACTTTCAAGTTAAGACACATTTTTTTTGTCTAATTTCATATTATTACTTTATTATTATTGATAAGCGATATGAATTACTCTCAAATATTAAAAACAACGGGACAACGCTCACATATGTTAGAACAAGAAATAATTTGAGATTTCGAGAATTTTAATCCCACGGCGAATCGTAATATCCACAGTGTGAATAAAAGAAACATTCAAATAAACAAGTAACTTAGCCAAAAGACACGAAAAATAATAATAATAATAATAATGACAATGGGAAGAAATACATTATTTTTTATTTTATTTTAACAATGATTCGACATAAACGGGAAACGATACGTTATACAACGTCCAAACGATAATTGACAGGTGTTTGTTTGTTGACAGGAGACGGCGTGCCTAGCGCGCACGCGCGAAACATGACAGGAGACGGCGTGCCTAGCGCACAGGCGCAAACATGACAGGAGATGGCGTGTCTAGCGCGCACGCGCGGAACATGACAGGAGACGGCGTGCCTAGCGCGCCCGCGCGAAACATGACAGGAGACGGTGTGCCTAGCGCGCACGCGCGAAACATGACAGGAGACGGCGTGATATTGAGTCTATTGAGACTAAAAACCTTTCAAGTTTAGTCAATTTTTTTTTTTTGATTTCATATTATTACTTTATTATTATTGATAAGCGATATGAATTACCCTCAAATATCTAAAACAACGGGACAACGCTCACATATGTTAAAACAAGAAATAATTTGAGTTTTCGAGAATTTTAATCCCACGGCAAATCGTAATATGCTCAGTGTGAATAAATTAAACATTCAAATAAACAAGTAACTTAGCCAAAAGACACGAAAAATAATAATAATAATAATAATAATGACAATCGGAAGAAATGCATCATTTTTTATTTTATTTTAACAATGATTCAACATAAACGGTAAACGATACGTTATGAAACGTCCAAACGATAATTGACAGGTGTTTGTTTGTTGACAGGAGACGGCGTGCCTAGCGCGCACGCGCGAAACATGACAGGAGACGGCGTGCCTAGCGCACAGGCGCAAAAATGACAGGAGATGGCGTGTCTAGCGCGCACGCGCGGAACATGACAGGAGACGGCGTGGCTACCGCGCACACGCGAAACATGACTCGAGTCGGCGTGCCTAGCGCGCACGCTCGAAACATAACAGGAGACTAAGTGCCTAGCGCGCACGCACGAAACATGACAGGAGACGGCGTGCCTAATGCGCACGCGCGAAACATGACAAGAGACGGCGTGCCTAGCGCGCACGCGCGAAACATGACAGGAGAATGCGTGTTTAGCGCGCACGCGTAAACATGACAGGAGACGGCGTGATATTGAGACTAAAAACCTTTCAAGTTAAGTCAATTTTTTTTTGTCTGATTTCATATTATTTTTTACTTATTATTTATAAGCAATATTAATAACCCTCAAATACCAAAAAACAAGTGTTTTGTGAGTTAAATATTTTTTTGCGCATTTTCGTCTATTGAGACTAAAAACCTTTCAAGTTCAGTAAATTTTTTTTTGTCTGATTTCATATTATTACTTACTTTTTATTTATAAGCAATATTTGTAACCCTCAAATACCAAAAAACAAGTGTTTTGTGAGTTAAATATTTTTTGCGCATTTTCGTCTATTGAGACTAAAATCCTTTCAAGTTAAGTCAATTTTTTTTTGTCTGATTTCATATTATTACTTACTTATTATTTATAAGCTATATTAATAACCCTCAAATACCAAAAAACAAGTGTTTTGTGAGTTAAATATTTTTTGCGCATTTTCGTCTATTGAGACTTTCAAGTTTAGACACATTTTTTTGTTGTCTGATTTCATATTAATTCTTACTTATTATTTATAAGCTATGTTACTAACGCTCAAATACCAAAAAACAAGTGTTTTGTGAGTTAAATGTTTTTTGCGCATTTTCGTCTAATGAGACTTTCAAGTTTAGACACATTTTTTTTGTCTTATTTCATATTATTACTTTATTATTATTGATAAGCGATATGAATTACTCTCAAATATAAAAAAACAACGGGACAACGCTCACATATGTAAGAACAAGAAATAATTTGAGTTTTCGAGAATTTTAATCCCACGGCGAATCGTAATATCCTCAGTGTGAATAAAAGAAACATTAAAATAAACAAGTCACTTAGCCAAAAGACACGAAAAATAATAATATTAATAATAATGACAATGGGAAGAAATAACTTATTTCTCATTTTATGTTAACAATGATTCAACATAAACGGGAAACGATACGTTATGAAACGTCCAAACGATAATTGACAGGTGTTTGTTTGTTGACAGGAGACGGCGTGCATAGCGCGCACGCGCGAAACATGACAGGAGACGGCGTGCCTAGCGCGCACGCGCAAAACATAACAGGAGACGCCGTGCCTAGCGCGCACGCGCGAAACATGACAGGAGACGGCGTGCCTAGCGCGCACGCGCAAAACATGACAGGAGACGGCGTGCCTAGCGCGCACGCGCGAAACATGACAGGAGACGGCGTGCTTAGTGCGCACGCGCGAAACACGACAGGATACGGCAATTCTAGCGCGCACGCGCGAAACATGACAGGAGACGGCGTGTTTAGCGCGAACGCGTAAACATGACAGGAGACGGCGTGATATTGAGTCTATTGAGACTAAAAACCTTTCAAGTTAAGTCAATTTTTTTTTGTCTGATTTCATATTATTACTTACTTATTATTTATAAGCAATATTAATAACCCTCAAATACCAAAAAACAAGTGTTTTGTGAGTTAAATATTTTTTGCGCATTTTCGTCTATTGAGACTAAAATCCTTTCAAGTTCAGTCAATTTTTTTTTGTCTGATTTCATATTATTACTTACTTATTATTTATAAGCAATATTAATAACCCTAAAATACCAAAAAACAAGGGTTTTGTGAGTTAAATATTTTTTGCGCATTTTCGTCTATTGAGACTAAAATCCTTTCAAGTTTAGTCAATTTTTTTTTGTCTGATTTCATATTATTACTTACTTATTATTTATAAGCTATATAAATAACCCTTAAATACCAAAAAAACAAGTGTTTCGTGAGTTAAATATTTTTTGCGCGAAACATGACAGGAGACGGCGTGCCTAGCGCGCACGCACGAAACATGACAGTAGACGGCGTGCTTAGTGCGCACGCGCGAAACACGACAAGAGACGGCGTTTCTAGCGCGCACGCGCGAAACATGACAGGAAACGGCGTGTTTAGCGCGAACGCGTAAACATGACAGGAGACGGCGTGATATTGAGTCTATTGAGACTAAAAACCTTTCAAGTTAAGTCAATTTTTTTTTGTCTGATTTCATATTATTACTTACTTATTATTTATAAGCAATATTAATAACCCTCAAATACCAAAAAACAAGTGTTTTGTGAGTTAAATATTTTTTGCGCATTTTCGTCTATTGAGACTAAAATCCTTTCAAGTTCAGTCAATTTTTTTTGTCTGATTTCATATTATTACTTACTTATTATTTATAAGCAATATTAATAACCCTCAAATACCAAAAAAACAAGTGTTTTGTGAGTTAAATATTTTTTGCGCATTTTCGTCTATTGAGACTAAAATCCTTTCAAGTTTAGTCATTTTTTTTTTGTCTGATTTCATATTATTACTTACTTATTATTTATAAGCTATATAAATAACCCTTAAATACCAAAAAACAAGTGTTTTGTGAGTTAAATATTGTTTGTGCATTTTCGTCTATTGAGACTTTCAAGTTTAGACACATTTTTTTTGTCTAATTTCATAGTATTACTTTATTTTTATTGATAAGCGATATGAATTACTCTCAAATATAAAAAAACAACGGGACAACGCTCACATATGTAAGAACAAGAAATAATTTGAGTTTTCGAGAAATTTAATCCCACGGCGAATCGTAATATCCTCAGTGTGAATAAAAGAAACATTAAAATAAACAAGTAACTTAGCCAAAATACACGAAAAATAAAAATAATAATAATAATGACAATGGGAAGAAATACCTTATTTTTTATTTTATGTTAATAATGATTCAACATAAACGGGAAACGATACGTTATGAAACGTCCAAACGATAATTGAGAGGTGTTTGTTTGTTGACAGGAGACGGCGTGCATAGCGCGCACGCGCGAAACATGACAGGAGACGGCGTGCCTAGAGTACACGCGCGAAACATAACAGGAGACGGCGTGCCTAGCGCGCACGCGGGAAACATGAAAGGAGACGGCGTGCCTAGCGCGCACGCGCGAAACATGACAGGAGACGGCGTGCCTAGCGCGCATGCACGAAACATGACAGGAGACGGCGTGCTTAGTGCGCACGCGCGAAACACGACAGGATACGGCAATTCTAGCGCGCACGCGCGAAACATGACAGGAAACGGCGTGTTTAGCGCGAACGCGTAAACATGACAGGAGACGGCGTGATATTGAGTCTATTGAGACTAAAAACCTTTCAAGTTAAGTCAATTTTTTTTTGTCTGATTTCATATTATTACTTACTTATTATTTATAAGCAATATTAATAACCCTCAAATACCAAAAAACAAGTGTTTTGTGAGTTAAATATTTTTTGCGCATTTTCGTCTATTGAGACTAAAATCCTTTCAAGTTCAGTCAATTTTTTTTGTCTGATTTCATATTATTACTTACTTATTATTTATAAGCAATATTAAAAACCCTCAAATACCAAAAAACAAGTGTTTTGTGAGTTAAATATTTTTTGCGCATTTTCGTCTATTGAGACTAAAATCCTTTCAAGTTTAGTCATTTTTTTTTTGTCTGATTTCATATTATTACTTACTTATTATTTATAAGCTATATAAATAACCCTTAAATACCAAAAAACAAGTGTTTTGTGAGTTAAATATTGTTTGTGCATTTTCGTCTATTGAGACTTTCAAGTTTAGACACATTTTTTTTGTCTAATTTCATAGTATTACTTTATTATTATTGATAAGCGATATGAATTACTCTCAAATATAAAAAAACAACGGGACAACGCTCACATATGTAAGAACAAGAAATAATTTGAGTTTTCGAGAAATTTAATCCCACGGCGAATCGTAATATCCTCAGTGTGAATAAAAGAAACATTAAAATAAACAAGTAACTTAGCCAAAATACACGAAAAATAAAAATAATAATAATAATGACAATGGGAAGAAATACCTTATTTTTTATTTTATGTTAATAATGATTCAACATAAACGGGAAACGATACGTTATGAAACGTCCAAACGATAATTGAGAGGTGTTTGTTTGTTGACAGGAGACGGCGTGCATAGCGCGCACGCGCGAAACATGACAGGAGACGGCGTGCCTAGAGTACACGCGCGAAACATAACAGGAGACGGCGTGCCTAGCGCGCACGCGGGAAACATGAAAGGAGACGGCGTGCCTAGCGCGCACGCGCGAAACATGACAGGAGACGGCGTGCCTAGCGCGCAAGCGCGAAACATGACAGAAGACGGCGTGCTTAGTGCGCACGCGCGAAACACGACAGGATACGGCAATTCTAGCGCGCAGGCGCGAAACATGACAGACGGCGTGTTTAGCGCGCACGCGTAAACATGACAGGAGACGGCGTGATATTGATATTTTATGTTAACAATGATTCAACATAAACGGGAAACAATACGTTATGAAACGTCCAAACGATAATTGACAGGTGTTTGTTTGTTGACAGGAGACGGCGTGCCTAGCGCGCACGCGCGAAACATAACAAAAGACGGCGTGCCTAGCGCGCACGCGCGAAACATGACAGGTGACGGCGTGCCTAGCGCGCACGCGCGAAACATGACAGGAGACGGCGTGCCTAGCGCGCACGCACGAAACATGACAGGAGACGGCGTGCTTAGTGCGCACGCGCGAAACACGACAAGAGACGGCGTTTCTAGCGCGCACGCGCGAAACATGACAGGAGACGGCGTGTTTAGCGCGCACGCGTAAACATGACAGGAGACGGCGTGATATTGAGTCTATTGAGACTAAAAACCTTTCAAGTTTCGTCAATTTTTTTTTGTCTGATTTTATATTATTTCTTACTTATTATTTATAAGCAATATTAATAACCCTCAAATACCAAAAAACAAGTGTTTTGTGAGTTAAATATTTTGTGCGCATTTTCGTCTATTGAGACTAAAATCCTTTCAAGTTCAGTCAATTTTTTTTGTCTGATTTCATATTATTACTAACTTATTATTTATAAGCAATATTAATAACCCTCAAATACCAAAAAACAAGTGTTTTGAGTGTTAAATATTTTTTGCGCATTTTCGTCTATTGAGACTAAAATCCTTTCAAGTTTAGTCAATTTTTTTTTGTCTGATTTCATATTATTACTTACTTATTATTTATAAGCTATATAAATAACCCTTTAATACCAAAAAACAAGTGTTTTGTGAGTTAAATATTGTTTGCGCATTTTCGTCTATTGAGACTTTCAAGTTAAGACACATTTGTTTTGTCTAATTTCATAGTATTACTTTATTATTATTGATAAGCGATATGAATTACTCTCAAATATAAAAAAACAACGGGACAACGCTCACATATGTAAGAACAAGAAATAATTTGAGTTTTCGAGAAATTTAATCCCACGGCGAATCGTAATATCCTCAGTGTGAATAAAAGAAACATTAAAATAAACAAGTAACTTAGCCAAAATACACGAAAAATAAAAATAATAATAATAATGACAATGGGAAGAAATACCTTATTTTTTATTTTATGTTAATAATGATTCAACATAAACGGGAAACGATACGTTATGAAACGTCCAAACGATAATTGAGAGGTGTTTGTTTGTTGACAGGAGACGGCGTGCATAGCGCGCACGCGCGAAACATGACAGGAGACGGCGTGCCTAGAGTACACGCGCGAAACATAACAGAAGACGGCGTGCCTAGCGCGCACGCGGGAAACATGAAAGGAGACGGCGTGCCTAGCGCGCACGCGCGAAACATGACATGAGACGGCGTGCCTAGCGCGCACGCGCGAACATGACAGAAGACGGCGTGCTTAGTGCGCACGGGCGAAACACGACAGGATACGGCAATTCTAGCGCGCACGCGCGAAACATGACAGACGGCGTGTTTAGCGCGAACGCGTAAACATGACGGGAGACGGCGTGATATTGAGTCTATTGAGACTAAAAACCTTTCAAGTTTAGTCAATTTTTTTTGTCTGATTTCATATTATTACTTACTTATTATTTATAAGCAATATTAATAACCCTCAAATAACAAAAACAAGTGTTTTGTGAGTTAAATATTTTTTGCGCATTTTCGTCTATTGAGACTAAAATCCTTTCAAGTTCAGTCAATTTTTTTTTGTCTGATTTCATATTATTACTTACTTTTTATTTATAAGCAATATTAGTAACCCTCAAATCCAAAAAAACAAGTGTTTTGTGAGTTAAATATTTTTTGCGCATTTTCGTCTATGGAGACTAAAATCCTTTCAAGTTAAGTCAATTTTTTTTTGTCTGATTTCATATTATTACTTACTTATTATTTATAAGCTATATTAATAACCCTTAAATACCAAAAAAACAAGTGTTTTGTGAGTTAAATATTTTTTGCGCATTTTCGTCTATTGAGACTTTCAAGTTTAGACACATTTTTATTGTCTAATTTCATATTATTACTTTATTATTATTGATAAGCGATATGAATTACTCTCAAATATAAAAAAACAACGGGACAACGCTCACATATGTAAGAACAAGAAATAATTTGAGTTTTCGAGAAATTTAATCCCACGGCGAATCGTAATATCCTCAGTGTGAATAAAAGAAACATTAAAATAAACAAGTAACTTAGCCAAAATACACGAATAATAATAATAATAATGACAATTTGAAGAAATACCTTATTTTTTATTTTATTTTAACAATGATTCAACATACACGGGAAACGATACGTTATGAAACGTCCAAACGATTATTGACAGGTGTTTGTTTGTTGACAGGAGACGGCGTGCATAGCGCGCACGCGCGAAACATGACAGGAGACGGCGTGCCTAGCGCGCACGCGCGAAACATAACAGGAGACGGCGTGCCTAGCGCGCACGCGCGAAACATGACAGGTGACGGCGTGCCTAGCGCGCACGCGCGAAACATGACAGGAGACGGCGTGCCTAGCGCGCACGCACGAAACATGACAGGAGACGGCGTGATTAGTGCGCACGAGCGAAACACGACAGGATACGGCAATTCTAGCGCGCACGCGCGAAACATGACAGGAGACGGCGTGTTTAGCGCGAACGCGTAAACATGACAGGAGACGGCGTGATATTGAGTCTATTGAGCCTAAAAACCTTTCAAGTTAAGTCAATTTTTTTTTGTCTGATTTCATATTATTACTTACTTATTATTTATAAGCAATATTAATAACCCTCAAATACCAAAAAACAAGTGTTTTGTGAGTTAAATATTTTTTGCGCATTTTCGTCTATTGAGACTAAAATCCTTTCAAGTTCAGTCAATTTTTTTTGTCTGATTTCATATTATTACTTACTTATTATTTATAAGCAATATTAATAACCCTCAAATACCAAAAAACAAGTGTTTTGTGAGTTAAATATTTTTTGCGCATTTTCGTCTATTGAGACTAAAATCCTTTCAAGTTCAGTCAATTTTTTTTGTCTGATTTTATATTATTACTTACTTATTATTTATAAGCAATATAAATAACCCTCAAATACCAAAAAACAAGTGTTTTGTGAGTTAAATATTTTTTGCGCATTTTCGTCTATTAAGACTAAAAACCTTTCAAGTTTAGACACATTTTTTTTGTCTGATTTCATATTATTACTTTATTATTATTGATAAGCGATATGAATTACCCTCAAATATCTAAAACTACGGGACAACGCTCACATATGTTAGAACAAGAAATAATTTGAGTTTTCGAGAAATTTAATCCCACAACGAATCGTAATATCCTCAGTGTAAATACTGAAACATTAAAATAAACAAGTCACTTAGCCAAAAGACACGAAAAATAATAATAATAATGACAATGGGAAGAAATACCTTATTTTTTATTTTATGTTAATGATGATTTAACATAAACGGGAAACGATACGTTATGAAACGTCCAAACGATAATTGAGAGGTGTTTGTTTGTTGACAGGAGACGGCGTGCATAGCGCGCACGCGCGAAACATGACAGGAGACGGCGTGCCTAGAGTACACGCGCGAAACATAACAGGAGACGGCGTGCCTAGCGCGCACGCGGGAAACATGAAAGGAGACGGCGTGCCTAGCGCGCACGCGCGAAACATGACAGGAGACGGCGTGCCTAGCGCGCACGCGCGAAACATGACAGAAGACGGCGTGCTTAGTGCGCACGCGCGAAACACGACAGGATACGGCAATTCTAGCGCGCACGCGCGAAACATGACAGACGGCGTGTTTAGCGCGCACGCGTAAACATGACAGGAGACGGCGTGATATTGAGTCTATTGAGACTAAATACCTTTCAAGTTAAGTCAATTTTTTTTGTCTGATTTCATATTATTACTTACTTATTATTTATAAGCAATATTATTAACCCTCAAATACCAAAAAACAAGTGTTTTGTGAGTTAAATATTTTTTGCGCATTTTCGTCTATTGAGACTAAAATCCTTTCAAGTTCAGTCAATTTTTTTTTGTTTGATTTCATATTATTACTTACTTACTATTTATAACCTATATTAATAACCCTCAAATACCAAAAAACAGGTGTTTTGTGTGTTAAATATTTTTTGGGCATTTTTGTCCATTGAAATTAAAAACTTTTTAAGTTTAGTCAATTTTTTTTTGTCTGATTTCATATTATTACTTACTTATTATTTATAAGCGATATTATTAACCCTCAAATACCAAAAAAACAAGTGTTTTGTGAGTTAAATATTTTTTGCGCATTTTCGTATATTGAGACTTTCAAGTTTAGACACATTTTTTTTGTCTGATTTCATATTATTACTTTATTATTATTGATAAGCGATATGAATTACCCTCAAATATCTAAAACTACGGGACAACGCTCACATATGTTAGAACAAGAAATAATTTGAGTTTTCGAGAATTTTAATCCCACAACGAATCGTAATATCCTCAGTGTGAATACTGAAACATTAAAATAAACAAGTCACTTAGCCAAAAGACACGAAAAATAATAATAATAATGACAATGGGAAGAAATACCTTATTTCTTATTTTATGTTAACAATGATTCAACATAAACGGGAAACAATACGTTATACAATGTCCAAACGATAATTGACAGGTGTTTGTTTGTTGACAGGAGACGGCGTGCATAGCGCGCACGCGCGAAACATGACAGGAGACGGCGTGCCTAGCGCGCACGCGCAAAACATAACAGAAGACGGCGTGCCTAGCGCGCACGCGGGAAACATGACAGGAGACGGCGTGCCTAGCGCGCACGCGCGAAATGTGACAGGAGACGGCGTGCCTAGCGCGCACGCGCGAAACATGACAGGAGACGGCGTGCTTAGTGCGCACGCGCGAAACACGACAGGATACGGCAATTCTAGCGCGCACGCGCGAAACATGACAGGAGACGGCGTGTTTAGCGCGCACGCGTAAACATGACAGGAGACGGCGTGATATTGAGTCTATTGAGACTAAAAACCTTTCAAGTTAAGTCAATTTTTTTTTGTCTGATTTCATATTATTACTTACTTATTATTTATAAGCAATATTAATAACCCTCAAATACCAAAAAACAAGGGTTTTGTGAGTTAAATATTTTTTGCGCATTTTCGTCTATTGAGACTAAAATCCTTTCAAGTTTAGTCAATTTTTTTTTGTCTGATTTCATATTATTACTTACTTATTATTTATAAGCTATATAAATAACCCTTAAATACCAAAAAAACAATTGTTTTTGAGTTAAATATTTTTTGCGCGAAACATGACAGGAGACGGCGTGCCTAGCGCGCACGCACGAAACATGACAGGAGACGGCGTGCTTAGTGCGCACGCGCGAAACACGACAAGAGACGGCGTTTCTAGCGCGCACGCGCGAAACATGACAGAAGACGGCGTGTTTAGCGCGCACGCGTAAACACGACAGGAGACGGCGTGATATTGAGTCTATTGAGACTAAAAACCTTTCAAGTTTAGTCAATTTTTTTTTGTCTGATTTTATATTATTACTTACTTATTATATATAAGCAATATTAATAACCCTCAAATACCAAAAAACAAGTGTTTTGTGAGTTAAATATTTTTTGCGCATTTTCGTCTATTGAGACTAAAATCCTTTCAAGTTCAGTCAATTTTTTTTTGTCTGATTTTATATTATTACTTACTTATTATTTATAAGCAATATTAATAACCCTCAAATACCAAAAAACAAGTGTTTTGTGAGTTAAATATTTTTTGCGCATTTTCGTCTATTGAGACTAAAATCCTTTCAAGTTCAGTCAATTTTTTTTTGTTTGATTTCATATTATTACTTACTTACTATTTATAAGCTATATTAATAACCCTCAAATACCAAAAAACAGGTGTTTTGTGAGTTAAATATTTTTTGCGCATTTTCGTATATTGAGACTTTCAAGTTTAGACACATTTATTTTTGTCTGATTTCATATTATTACTTTATTATTATTGATAAGCGATATGAATTACCCTCAAATATCTAAAACTACGGGACAACGCTCACATATGTTAGAACAAGAAATAATTTGAGTTTTCGAGAATTTTAATCCCACAACGAATCGTAATATCCTCAGTGTGAATACTGAAACATTAAAATAAACAAGTCACTTAGCCAAAAGACACGAAAAATAATAATAATAATAATAATGACAATGGGAAGAAATACCTTATTTCTTATTGTATGTTAACAATGATTCAACATAAACGGGAAACAATACGTTATGAAACGTCCAAACGATAATTGACAGGTGTTTGTTTGTTGACAGGAGACGGCGTGCATAGCGCGCATTCGCGAAACATGACAGGAGTCGGCGTGCCTAGCGCGCACGCGCAAAACATAACAGAAGACGGCGTGCCTAGCGCGCACGCGCGAAACATGACAGGAGACGGCGTGCCTAGCGCGCACGCGCGAAACATGACAGGAGACGGCGTGCCTAGCGCGCACGCGCGAAACATGACAAGAGACGGCGTGCTTAGTGCGCACGCGCGAAACACGACAGGATACGGCAATTCTAGCGCGCACGCGCGAAACATGACAGGAGACGGCGTGTTTAGCGCGCACGCGTAAACATGACAGGAGACGGCGTGATATTGAGTCTATTGAGACTAAAAACCTTTCAAGTTAAGTCAATTTTTTTTTTGACTGATTTCATATTATTACTTACTTATTATTTATAAGCAATATTAATAACCCTCAAATACCAAAAAACAAGTGTTTTGTGAGTTAAATATTTTTTGCGCATTTTCGTCTATTGAGACTAAAATCCTTTCAAGTTAAGTCAATTTTTTTTTGTCTGATTTCATATTATAACTTACTTATTATTTATAAGCTATATTAATAACACTTAAATACCAAAAAACAAGTGTTTTGTGAGTTAAATATTTTTTGCGCATTTTCGTCTATTGAGTATTTCAAGTTAAGACACATTTTTTTTGTCTAATTTCATATTATTACTTTATTATTATTGATAAGCGATATGAATTAGCCTCAAATATCTAAAACTACGGGACAACGCTCACATATGTTAGAACAAGAAATAATTTGAGTTTTCGAGAATTTTAATCCCACGGCGAATCGTAATATCCTTAGTGTTAATAAAAGAAACATTCAAATAAACAAGTAACTTAGCCAAAAGACACGAAAAATACTAATAATAATAACAATGGGAAGAAATACATTATTTTTTATTTTATTTTAACAATGATTCAACATAAACGGGAAACGATACGTTATACAACGTCCAAACGATAATTGACAAATGTTCGTTTGTTGACAGGAGACGGCGTGCATAGCGCGCACGCGCGAAACATGACAGGAGACGGCGTGCCTAGCGCACACGCGCGAAACAAAACAGGAGACGGCGTGCCTAGCGCGCACGCGCGAAACATGACAAGAGACGGCGTGCCTAGCGCGCACGCGCGAAACATGACAAGAGACAGCGTGCCTAGCGCGCACGCGCGAAACATGACAGGAGACGGCGTGCTTAGTGCGCACGCGCGAAACACGACAGAAGACGGCGTTTCTAGCGGGCTCGCGCGAAACATGACAGGTGACGGCGTGTTTAGCGCGATCGCGTAAACATGACAGGAGACGGCGTGATATTGAGTCTATTGAGACTAAAAACCTTTCAAGTTTAGTCAATTTTTTTTGTCTGATTTCATATTATTACTAACTTATTATTTATAAGCAATATTAATAACCCTCAAATACCAAAAAACAAGGGTTTTGTGAGTTAAATATTTTTTGCGCATTTTCGTCTATTGAGACTAAAATCCTTTCAAGTTTAGTCAATTTTTTTTTGTCTGATTTCATATAATTACTTACTTATTATTTAAAAGCTATATTAATAACTCTCAAATACCAAAAAACAAGTGTTTTGTGAGTTAAATATTTTTTGCGCATTTTCGCCTATTGAGACTTTCAAGTTAAGACACATTTTTTTGTCTAATTTCATATTATTACTTTATTATTATTGATAAGCGATATGAATTACTCTCAAATATCAAAAACAAAGGGACAACGCTCACATATGTTAGAACAAGAAATAATTTGAGTTTTCGAGAATTTTAATCCCATGGCGAATCGTAATATCCTCAGTGTGAATAAAAGAAACATTCAAATAAACAAGTAACTTAGCCAAAAGACACGAAAAATAATAATAATACATTATTTTTTATTTTTTTTTAACAATGATTCAACATAAACGGGAAACGATACGTTATAAAACGTCCAAACGATAATTGACAGGTGTTTGTTTGTTGACAGGAGACGGCGTGCATAGCGCGCACGCGCGAAACATGACAGGAGACGGCGTGCACACGCGCGAAACTTAACAGGAGACGGCGTGCCTAGGGCGCACGCGCGAAACATAACAGGAGACGGCGTGCCTAGCGCGCACGCGCGAAACATGACAGGAGACGGCGTGCTTAGTGCGCACGCGCGAAACACGACAATAGAAGGCGTGCCTAGTGCGCATGCGCGAAACAAGACAAAAGACGGCGTGCATAGTGCGCACGCGCGAAACACGACAGGAGACGGCGTGCCTAGCGCGCACGCGCGAAACATGACAGGAGACGGCGTGCCTAGCGCGCACGCGCGAAACATGACAGGAGACGGCGTGCCTAGCGCGCACGCGCGAAACATGACAGGAGACGGCGTGCCTAGCGCGCACGCGCGAAACATGACAGGAGACGGCGTGCCTAGCGCGCACGCGCGAAACATGACAGGAGACGGCGTTCCTAGCGCGCACGCGCGAAACATGACAGGAGACGGCGTGCCTAGAGCGCACGCGCGAAACATGACAGGAGACGGTGTGCCTAGCGCGAACGCGCGAAACGTGACAGGAGACGGCGTGCCTAGCGCGCACGCGCGAAACATGACAGGAGACGGCGTAACTAGCGCGCATGCGCGAAACATGTCAGGAGACGGCGTGCTTAGTGCGCACGCGCGAAACACGATAGGAGACGGCGTTTCTAGCGCGCAAGCGCGAAACATGACAGGAGACGGCGTGTTTAGCGCGCACGCGTAAACATGACAGGAGACGGCGTGATATTAAGTCTATTGAGACTAAAAACCTTTCAAGTTTAGTCAATTTTTTTTTGTCTGATTTCATATTATTACTAACTTATTATTTATAAGCAATATTAATAACCCTCAAATACCAATAAACAAGTGTTTTGTGAGTTAAATATTTTTTGCGCATTTTGTTCTATTGAGACTAAAACCTTTAAAGTTTAGTCAATTTTTTTTTGTCTGATTTCATATTATAACTTACTTATTATTTATAAGCTATATTAATAACCCTCAAATACCAAAAAACAAGTGTTTTGTGAGCTAAATATTTTTTGCGCATTTTCGTCTATTGAGACTAAAAACCTTTCAAGTTTAGTCAATTTTTTTTTGTCTGATTTCATATTATTACTGACTTATTATTTATAAGCTATATTAATAACCCTCAAATACAAAAAACAAGTGTTTTGTGAGTAAAATATTTTTTGCGCATTTTCGTCTATTGAGACTTTCAAGTTTAGACACATTTTTTTTGTCTTATTTCATATAATTACTTTATTATTATTGATAAGCGATATGTATAAGCCTCAAATATCTAAAACTACGGGACAACGCTCACATATGTTAGAACAAGAAATAATTTGAGTTTTCGAGAATTTTAATCCCACGGCGAATCGTAATATCCTCAGTGTTAATAAAAGAAACATTCAAATAAACAAGTAACTTAGCCAAAAGACACGAAATATAATAATAATAATAATAATAACAATGGGAAGAAATGCATTATTTTTTATTTTATTTTAGCAATGATTCAACATAAACGGGAAACGATACGTTATACAACGTCCAAACGATAATTGACAAATGTTTGTTTGTTGACAGGAGACGGCGTGCATAGCGCGCACGCGCGAAACATGACAGGAGTCGGCGTGCTTAGTGCGCACGCGCGAAACACGACAGGAGAAGGCGTGCCTAGTGCGCATGCGCGAAACATGACAAAAGACGGCGTGCCTAGTGCGCACGCGCGAAACACGACAGGAGACTGATTTCATATTATGACTTACTTATTATTGATAAGCTATATTAATAACCCTCAAATACCAAAAAACAAGTGTTTTGTGTGTTTAATATTTTTTGCGCATTTTCGTCTATTGAGACTTTCAAGTTAAGACACATTTTTTTTGTCTAATTTCATATTATTACTTTATTATTATTGATAAGCGATATGAATTACTCTCAAATATCAAAAACAACGGGACAACGCTCACATATGTTAGAACAAGAAATAATTTGAGTTTTGGAGAATTTTAATCCCACGGCGAATCGTAATATCCTCAGTGTGAATAAAAGAAACATTCAAATAGACAAGTAACTTAGCCAAAAGACACGAAAAATAATAATAATAATAATAATGACCATGGGAAGAAATACATTATTTTTAATTTTATTTTAACAATGATTCAACATAAACGGGAAACGATACGTTATACAATGTCCAAACGATAATTGACAGGTGTTTGTTTGTTGACAGGAGACGGCGTGCATAGCGCGCACGCGCGAAACATGACAGGAGACGGCGTGCACACGCGCGAAACATAAGAAGAGACGGCGTGCCTAGCGCGCACGCGCGAAACATGACAGGAGACGGCGTGCCTATCGCGCACGCGCGAAACACGACAGGAGACGGCGTTTCTAGCGCGCACGCGCGAAACATGACAGGAGACGGCGTGCCTAGTGCGCATGCGCGAAACATGACAAAAGACGGCGTGCCTAGTGCGCACGCGCGAAACACGACAGGAGACGGCGTGCCTAGCGCGCACGCGCGAAACATGACAGGAGACGGCATGTCTAGCGCGCACGCGCGAAACATGACAGGAGACGGCGTGCCTAGCGCGCACGCGCGAAACATGACAGGAGACGGCGTGCCTAGCGCGCACGCTCGAAACATGACAGGAGACGGCGTGCCTAGCGCGCACACGCGAAACATGACAGGAGAAGTGTGCCTAGCGCGCACGCGCGAAACGTGACAGGAGACGGCGTGCCTAGCGCGCACGCGCGAAACTTGACAGGAGACGGCGTGCCTAGCGCGCACGCGCGAAACATGACAGGAGACGGCGTGCTTAGTGCGCACGCGCGAAACACGACAGGAGACGGCGTTTCTAGCGCGCAAGCGCGAAACATGACAGGAGACGGCGTGTTTAGCGCGCACGCGTAAACATGACAGGAGACGGCGTGATATTAAGTCTATTGAGACTAAAAACCTTTCAAGTTTAGTCAATTTTTTTTTGTCTGATTTCATATTATTACTAACTTATTATTTATAAGCAATATTAATAACCCTCAAATACCAATTAACAAGTGTTTTGTGAGTTAAATATTTTTTGCGCATTTTCGTCTATTGAGACTAAAACCTTTAAAGTTTAGTCAATTTTTTTTTGTCTGATTTCATATTATAACTTACTTATTATTTATAAGCTATATTAATAACCCTCAAATACCAAAAAACAAGTGTTTTGTGAGCTAAATATTTTTTGCGCATTTTCGTCTATTGAGACTAAAAACCTTTCAAGTTTAGTCAATTTTTTTTTGTCTGATTTCATATTATTACTTACTTATTATTTATAAGCTATATTAATAACCCTCAAATACAAAAAACAAGTGTTTTGTGAGTTAAATATTTTTTGCGCATTTTCGTCTATTGAGACTTTCAAGTTTAGACACATTTTTTTTGTCTAATTTCATATAATTACTTTATTATTATTGATAAGCGATATGAATTACTCTCAAATATCAAAAACAACGGGACAACGCTCACATATGTAAGAACAAGAAATAATTTGAATTTTGGAAAATTTTAATCCCACGGCGAATCGTAATATCCTCAGTGTGAATAAAAGAAACATTCAAATAAACAAGTAACTTAGCAAAAAGACACGAAAAATAACTATAATGATAATAATGACAATGGGAAGAAATACATTATTTTTTATTTTATTTTAACAATGATTCAACATAAACAGGAAACGATACGTTATAAAACGTCCAAACGATAATTGACAGGTGTTTGTTTGTTGACAGGAGACGGCGTGCCTAGCGCGCACGCGCGAAACATGACAGGAGACGGCGTGCCTAGCACGCACGCGCGGAACATGACACGAGTCGGCGTGCTTAGTGCGCACGCGCGAAACACGACAGGAGAAGGCGTGCCTAGTGCGCATGCGCGAAACATGACAAAAGACGGCGTGCCTAGTGCGCACGCGCGAAACACGACAGGAGACGGCGTGCCTACCGCGCACGCGCGTAACATGACAGGAGACGGCGTGCCTAGCGCGCACGCGCGAAACATGACAGGAGACGGCGTGCCTAGCGCGCACGCGCGAAACATGACAGGAGACGGCGTGCTTAGCGCGCACGCGCGAAATATGACAGGAGACGGCGTGCTAAGTGCGCACGGGCGAAACACGACAGGAGACGGCGTTTCTAGCGCACACGCGCGAAACATGACAGGAGACGGCGTGCCTAGCGCGCACGCGCGAAACATGACAGGAGACGGCGTGCCTAGCGCGCACGCGCGAAACATGACAGGAGACGACGTGTCTAGCGCGCACGCGTGAAACATGACAAGAGACGGCGTGCCTAGCGCGCACGCGCGAAACATGACAGAAGACAGCGTGCCTAGCGCGCACGCGCGAAATATGACAGGAGACGGCGTAATAAGTGCGCACGGGCGAAACACGACAAGAGACGGCGTTTCTAGCGCGCACGCGCGAAACATGACAGGAGACGGCGTGCCTAGCGCACACGCGCGAAACATGACAGGAGACGGTGTGCCTAGCGCGCACGCGCGAAACGTGACAGGAGACGGCGTGATATTAAGTCTATTGAGACTAAAAACTTTTCAATTTTAGTCAATTTTTTTTTGTCTGATTTCATATTATTACTTACTTATTATTTATAAGCAAAATTAATAACCCTCAAATACCAAAAAACAAGTGTTTTGTGAGTTAAATATTTTTTGCGCATTTTCGTCCATTGAGACTAAAAACCTTTCAAGTTTAGTCAATTTTTTTTTGTCTGATTTCATATTATAACTTACTTATTATTTATAAGCTATATTAATAACCCTCAAATACCAAAAAACAAGTGTTTTGTGAGTTAAATATTTTTTGCACATTTTTGTCTATTATGACTAAAAACCTTTAAAGTTTAGTCAATTTTTTTTTGTCTGATTTCATATTATTACTAACTTATTATTTATAAGCTATATAAATAACCCTTAAATACAAAAAAACAAGTGTTTTGTGAGTTAAATATTTTTTGCGCATTTTCGTCTATTGAGTATTTCAAGTTTAGACACATATTTTTTGTCTAATTTCATATTATTACTTTATTATTATTGATAAGCGACATGAATTAGCCATAAATATCTTAAACTACGGGACAACGCTCACATATGTTAGAACAAGAAATAATTTGAGTTTTCGAGAATTTTTATCCCACGGCGAATCGTAATATCCTCAGTGTGAATAAAAGAAACATTCAAATAAACAAGTAACTTAGCCAAAAGACACGAAAAATAATAATAATAATAATAATGACCATGGGAAGAAATACATTATTTTTTATTTTATTTTAACAATGATTCAACATAAACGGGAAACGATACGTTATACAACGTCCAAACGATAATTGACAGGTGTTTGTTTGTTGACAGGAGACGGCGTGCATAGCGCGCACGCGCGAAACATGACAGGAGACGGCGTGCACGCGCGCGAAACATAACAAGAGACGGCGTGCCTAGCGCGCACGCGCGAAACATGACAGGAGACGGCGTGCCTAGCGCGCACGCGCGAAACACGACAGGAGACGGCGTCTCTAGCGCGCACGCGCGAAACATGACAGGAGACGGCGTGCCTAGCGCGCATGCGCGAAACATGACAGGAGACGGCATGCCTAGCGCGCACGCGCGAAACATGACAGGAGACGGCGTGCCTAGCGCGCAAGCGCGAAACGTGACAGGAGACGGTGTGCCTAGCGCGCACGCGCGAAACGTGACAGGAGACGGCGTGTTTAGCGCGCACGCGTAAACATGACAGGAGACGGCGTGATATTGAGTCTATTGAGACTAAAAACCTTTCAAGTTTAGTCAATTTTTTTTTTCTGATTTCATATTATTACTTACTTATTATTTATAAGCAATATTAATAACCCTCAAATACCAAAAAACAAGTGATTTGTGAGTTAAATATTTTTTGCGCATTTTCGTCTATTGAGACTAAAAACCTTTCAAGTTTAGTCAATTTTTTTTTTGTCTGATTTCATATTATTACTTACTTATTATTTATAAGCTATATTAATAACCCTCAAATACAAAAAAACAAGTGTTTTGTGAGTTAAATATTTTTTGCGCATTTTTGTCTATTGAGTATTTCAAGTTTAGACACATTTTTTTTGTCTTATTTCATATTATTACTTTATTATTGATAAGCGATATGAATTAGCCTCAAATATCTTAAACTACGGGACAACGCTCACATATGTTAGAACAAGAAATAATTTGAGTTTTCGAGAATTTTAATCCCACGGCGAATCGTAATATCCTCAGTGTTAATAAAAGAAACATTCAAATAAACAAGTCACTTAGCCAAAAGACATATTTTTTGCGCATTTTCGTCCATTGAGACTAAAAACCTTTCAAGTTTAGTCAATTTTTTTTTGTCTGATTTCATATTATAACTTACTTATTATTTATAAGCTATATTAATAACCCTCAAATACCAAAAAACAAGTGTTTTGTGAGTTAAATATTTTTTGCACATTTTCGTCTATTATGACTAAAAACCTTTAAAGTTTAGTCAATTTTTTTTTTGTCTGATTTCATATTATTACTAACTTATTATTTATAAGCTATATAAATAACCCTTAAATACAAAAAAACAAGTGTTTTGTGAGTTAAATATTTTTTGCGCATTTTCGTCTATTGAGTATTTCAAGTTTAGACACATATTTTTTGTCTAATTTCATATTATTACTTTATTATTATTGATAAGCGACATGAATTAGCCATAAATATCTTAAACTACGGGACAACGCTCACATATGTTAGAACAAGAAATAATTTGAGTTTTCGAGAATTTTAATCCCACGGCGAATCGTAATATCCTCAGTGTGAATAAAAGAATTATTAAAAAAAACAAGTAACTTAGCCAAAAGACACGAAAAATAATAATAATAATAATAATGACCATGGGAAGAAATACATTATTTTTTATTTTATTTTAACAATGATTCAACATAAACGGGAAACGATACGTTATACAACGTCCAAACGATAATTGACATGTGTTTGTTTGTTGACAGGAGACGGCGTGCATAGCGCGCACGCGCGAAACATGACAGGAGACGGCGTGCACGCGCGCGAAACATAACAAGAGACGGCGTGCCTAGCGCGCACGCGCGAAACATGACAGGAGACGGCGTGCCTAGCGCGTACGCGCGAAACACGACAGGAGACGGCGTCTCTAGCGCGCACGCGCGAAACATGACAGGAGACGGCGTGCCTAGCGCGCATGCGCGAAACATGACAGGAGACGGCATGCCTAGCGCGCACGCGCGAAACATGACAGGAGACGGCGTGCCTAGCGCGCAAGCGCGAAACGTGACAGGAGACGGTGTGCCTAGCGCGCACGCGCGAAACGTGACAGGAGACGGCGTGTTTAGCGCGCACGCGTAAACATGACAGGAGACGGCGTGATATTGAGTCTATTGAGACTAAAAACCTTTCAAGTTTAGTCAATTTTTTTTTTCTGATTTCATATTATTACTTACTTATTATTTATAAGCAATATTAATAACCCTCAAATACCAAAAAACAAGTGATTTGTGAGTTAAATATTTTTTGCGCATTTTCGTCTATTGAGACTAAAAACCTTTCAAGTTTAGTCAATTTTTTTTTTGTCTGATTTCATATTATTACTTACTTATTATTTATAAGCTATATTAATAACCCTCAAATACAAAAAAACAAGTGTTTTGTGAGTTAAATATTTTTTGCGCATTTTTGTCTATTGAGTATTTCAAGTTTAGACACATTTTTTTTGTCTTATTTCATATTATTACTTTATTATTATTGATAAGCGATATGAATTAGCCTCAAATATCTTAAACTACGGGACAACGCTCACATATGTTAGAACAAGAAATAATTTGAGTTTTCGAGAATTTTAATCCCACGGCGAATCGTAATATCCTCAGTGTTAATAAAAGAAACATTCAAATAAACAAGTCACTTAGCCAAAAGACACGAAAAATAATAATAATAATAATAATAACAATGGGAAGAAATACATTATTTTTTATTTTATTTTAACAATGATTCAACATAAACGGGAAACGATACGTTATACAACGTCCAAACGATAATTGACAAAGGTTTGTTTGTTGACAGGAGACGGCGTGCATAGCGCGCACGCGCGAAACATGACAGGAGACGGCGTGCCTAGCGCACACGCGCGAAACATTACAGGAGACGGCGTGCCTAGCGCGCACGCGCGAAACATGACAGGAGACGGCGTGCCTAGCGCGCACGCGCGAAACATGACAAGAGACGGCGTGCCTAGCGCGCACGCGCGAAACATGACAGGAGACGGCGTACTTAGTGCGCACGCGCGAAACACGACAGGAGACGGCGTTTCTAGCGCGCTAGCGCGAAACATGACAGGTGACGGCGTGTTTAGCGCGCACGCGTAAACATGACAGGAGACGGCGTGATATTGAGTCCATTGAGACTAAAAACCTTTCAAGTTTAGTCAATTTTTTTTTGTCTGATTTCATATTATTACTAACTTATTATTTATAAGCAATATAATTAACACTCAAATACCAAAAAACAAGTGTTTTGTGAGTTAAATATTTTTTGCGCATTTTCGTCTATTGAGACTAAAATCCTTTCAAGTTTAGTAAATTTTTTTTTGTCTGATTTCATATTATTACTTACTTATTATTTATAAGCTATATTAATAACTCTCAAATACCAAAAAAACAAGTGTTTTGTGAGTTAAATATTTTTTGCGCATTTTCGCCTATTGAGACTTTCAAGTTAAGACACATTTTTTTTGTCTAATTTCATATTATTACTTTATTATTATTGATAAGCGATATGAATTACTCTCAAATATCAAAAACAACGGGACAACGCTCACATATGTTAGAACAAGAAATAATTTGAGTTTTCGAGAATTTTAATCCCACGGCGAATCGTAATATCTTCAGTGTGAATAAAAGAAACATTCAAATAAACAAGTAACTTAGCCAAAAGACACGAAAAATAATAATAATACATTATTTTTTATTTTATTTTAACAATGATTCAACATAAACGGGAAACGATACGTTATACAACGTCCAAACGATAATTGACAGGTGTTTGTTTGTTGATAGGAGACAGCGTGCATAGCGCGCACGCGCGAAACATGACAGGAGACGGCGTGCACACGCGCGAAACATAACAGAAGACGGCGTACCTAGCGCGCACGCGCGAAACATGACAGGAGACGGCGTGCCTAGCGCGCACGCGCGAAACATGACAGGAGACGGCGTGTCTAGCACGCACGCGCGGAACATGACCGGAGTCGGCGTGCTTAGTGTGCACGCGCGAAACACGACAGGAGAAGGCATGCCTAGTGCGCATGCGCGAAATGTGACAGGAGACGGCGTGTTTAGCGCGCACGCGTAAACATGACAGGAGACGGCGTGATATTGAGTCTATTGAGACTAAAAACCTTTCAAGTTTAGTCAATTTTTTTTTTCTGATTTCATATTATTACTTACTTATTATTTATAAGCAATATTAATAACCCTCAATTACCAAAAAACAAGTGATTTGTGAGTTAAATATTTTTTGCGCATTTTCGTCTATTGAGACTAAAAACCTTTCAAGTTTAGTCAATTTTTTTTTGTCTGATTTCATATTATTACATACTTATTATTTATAAGCTATATTAATAACCCTCAAATACAAAAAAACAAGTGTTTTGTGAGTTAAATATTTTTTGCGCATTTTCGTCTATTGAGTATTTCAAGTTTAGACACATTTTTTTTGTCTTATTTCATATTATTACTTTATTATTATTGATAAGCGATATGAATTAGCCTCAAATATCAAAAACAACGGGATCATCACATATGTTAGAACAAGAAATAATTTGAGTTTTCGAGAATTTTAATCCCACGGCGAATCGTAATATCCTCAGTGTGAATAAAAGAAACATTCAAATAAACAAGTAACTTAGCCAAAAGACACAAAAAATAATAATAATTATAACAATGGGAAGAAATACATTATTTTTTATTTTATTTTAACAATGATTCAACATAAACGGGAAACGATACGTTATACAACATCCAAACGATAATTGACAAATGTTTGTTTGTTGACAGGAGACGGCGTGCATAGCGCGCACGCGCGAAACATGATACGAGACGGCGTGCCTAGCGCACACGCGCGAAACATAACAGGAGACGGACTGCCTAGCGCGCACGCGCGAAACATGACAGGAGACGGCATGCCTAGCGCGCACGCGCGAAACATGACAGGAGACGGCGTGCCTAGCGCGCACGCGCGAAACATGACAGGAGACGGCGTGCTAAGTGCGCACGGGCGAAACACGACAGGAGACGGCGTTTCTAGCGCGCACGCGCGAAACATGACAGGAGACGGCGTGCCTAGCGCGCAGGCGCGAAACATGACAGGAGATGGCGGGTCTAGCGCGCACGCGCGGAACATGACAGGAGACTGCGTGTTTAGCGCGCACGCGTAAACATGACAGGAGACGGCGTGATATTGAGTCTATTGAGACTAAAAACCTTTCAAGTTTAGTCAATTTTTTTTTGTCTGATTTCATATTATTACTAACTTATTATTTACAAGCGATATAATTAACCCTCAAATACAAAAAAACAAGTGTTTTGTGGGTTTAATATTTTTTGCGCATTTTCGTCTATTGAGACTAAAAACCTTTCAAGTTTAGTCAATTTTTTTTTGTCTGATTTCATATTATTACTTACTTATTATTTATAAGCGATATTAATAACCCTCAAATACCAAAAAACAAGTGTTTTGTGAGTTAAATATTTTTTGCGCATTTTCGTCTATTGAGACTAAAAACCTTTCAAGTTTAGTCATTTTTTTTTGTCTGATTTCATATTATTACTTACTTATTATTTATAAGCTATATTAATAACTCTCAAATACCAAAAAACAAGTGTTTTGTGAGTTAAATATTTTTTGCGCATTTTCGCCTATTGAGACTTTCAAGTTAAGACACATTTTTTTTGTCTAATTTCATATTATTACTTTATTATTATTGATAAGCGATATGAATTACTCTCAAATATCAAAAACAACGGGACAACGCTCACATATGTTAGAACAAGAAATAATTTGAGTTTTCGAGAATTTTAATCCCACGGCGAATCGTAATATCTTCAGTGTGAATAAAAGAAACATTCAAATAAACAAGTAACTTAGCCAAAAGACACGAAAAATAATAATAATACATTATTTTTTATTTTATTTTAACAATGATTCAACATAAACGGGAAACGATACGTTATACAACGTCCAAACGATAATTGACAGGTGTTTGTTTGTTGATAGGAGACAGCGTGCATAGCGCGCACGCGCGAAACATGACAGGAGACGGCGTGCACACGCGCGAAACATAACAGAAGACGGCGTACCTAGCGCGCACGCGCGAAACATGACAGGAGACGGCGTGCCTAGCGCGCACGCGCGAAACATGACAGGAGACGGCGTGTCTAGCACGCACGCGCGGAACATGACCGGAGTCGGCGTGCTTAGTGTGCACGCGCGAAACACGACAGGAGAAGGCGTGCCTAGTGCGCATGCGCGAAATGTGACAGGAGACGGCGTGTTTAGCGCGCACGCGTAAACATGACAGGAGACGGCGTGATATTGAGTCTATTGAGACTAAAAACCTTTCAAGTTTAGTCAATTTTTTTTTCTGATTTCATATTATTACTTACTTATTATTTATAAGCAATATTAATAACCCTCAAATACCAAAAAACAAGTGATTTGTGAGTTAAATATTTTTTGCGCATTTTCGTCTATTGAGACTAAAAACCTTTCAAGTTTAGTCAATTTTTTTTTTGGCTGATTTCATATTATTACTTACTTATTATTTATAAGCTATATTAATAACCCTCAAATACAAAAAAACAAGTGTTTTGTGAGTTAAATATTTTTTGCGCATTTTCGTCTATTGAGTATTTCAAGTTTAGACACATTTTTTTTGTCTTATTTCATATTATTACTTTATTATTATTGATAAGCGATATGAATTAGCCTCAAATATCAAAAACAACGGGATCATCACATATGTTAGAACAAGAAATAATTTGAGTTTTCGAGAATTTTAATCCCACGGCGAATCGTAATATCCTCAGTGTGAATAAAAGAAACATTCAAATAAACAAGTAACTTAGCCAAAAGACACAAAAAATAATAATAATAATAATTATAACAATGGGAAGAAATACATTATTTTTTATTTTATTTTAACAATGATTCAACATAAACGGGAAACGATACGTTATACAACATCCAAACGATAATTGACAAATGTTTGTTTGTTGACAGGAGACGGCGTGCATAGCGCGCACGCGCGAAACATGATACGAGACGGCGTGCCTAGCGCACACGCGCGAAACATAACAGGAGACGGACTGCCTAGCGCGCACGCGTGAAACATGACAGGAGACGGCATGCCTAGCGCGCACGCGCGAAACATGACAGGAGACGGCGTGCCTAGCGCGCACGCGCGAAACATGACAGGAGACGGCGTGCTAAGTGCGCACGGGCGAAACACGACAGGAGACGGCGTTTCTAGCGCGCACGCGCGAAACATGACAGGAGACGGCGTGCCTAGCGCGCACGCGCGAAACATGACAGGAGACGGCGTGCCAAGCGCGCACGCACGAAACATGGTCTATTGAGCACGAAACATGGTCATGAGTCTATTGAGACTAAAAACCTTTCAAGTTAAGTCAATTTTGTTTTGTCTGATTTCATATTATTACTTACTTATTATTTATAAGCGATATTAATAACCATCAAATACCAAAAAACAAGTGACTTGTGAGTTAAATATTTTTTGCGCATTTTCGTCAATTTTTTTTTGTCTGATTTCATATTATTACTTACTTAATATTTATAAGCGAAATTAATTACCTTCAAATACCAAAAAACAAGTGTTTTGTGAGTTAAATATTTTTGCGCATTTTCGTCTATTGAGACTTTCAAGTTTAGACACTTTTTTTTTGTCTGATTTCATATTATTACTTTATTATTATTGATAAGCGATATGAATTAGCCTCAAATATCAAAAACAACGGGATCATCACATATGTTAGAACAAGAAATAATTTGAGTTTTCGAGAATTTTAATCCCACGGCGAATCGTAATATCCTCAGTGTGAATAAAAGAAACATTCAAATAAACAAGTAACTTAGCCAAAAGACACAAAAAATAATAATAATAATAATTATAACAATGGGAAGAAATACATTATTTTTTATTTTATTTTAACAATGATTCAACATAAACGGGAAACGATACGTTATACAACATCCAAACGATAATTGACAAATGTTTGTTTGTTGACAGGAGACGGCGTGCATAGCGCGCACGCGCGAAACATGATACGAGACGGCGTGCCTAGCGCACACGCGCGAAACATAACAGGAGACGGACTGCCTAGCGCGCACGCGCGAAACATGACAGGAGACGGCATGCCTAGCGCGCACGCGCGAAACATGACAGGAGACGGCGTGCCTAGCGCGCACGCGCGAAACATGACAGGAGACGGCGTGCTAAGTGCGCACGGGCGAAACACGACAGGAGACGGCGTTTCTAGCGCGCACGCGCGAAACATGACAGGAGACGGCGTGCCTAGCGCGCACGCGCGAAACATGACAGGAGACGGCGTGCCAAGCGCGCACGCACGAAACATGGTCTATTGAGCACGAAACATGGTCATGAGTCTATTGAGACTAAAAACCTTTCAAGTTAAGTCAATTTTGTTTTGTCTGATTTCATATTATTACTTACTTATTATTTATAAGCAATATTAATAACCATCAAATACCAAAAAACAAGTGATTTGTGAGTTAAATATTTTTTGCGCATTTTCGTCAATTTTTTTTTGTCTGATTTCATATTATTACTTACTTAATATTTATAAGCGAAATTAATTACCTTCAAATACCAAAAAACAAGTGTTTTGTGAGTTAAATATTTTTGCGCATTTTCGTCTATTGAGACTTTCAAGTTTAGACACTTTTTTTTTGTCTGATTTCATATTATTACTTTATTATTATTGATAAGCGATATGAATTACCCTCAAATATCTAAAACAACGGGATAACGCTCACATATGTAAGAACAAGAAATAATTTGAGTTATCGAGAATTTTAATCCCACGGCGAATCGTAATATCCTCAGTGTGAATAAAAGAAACATTCAAATAAACAAGTAACTTAGCCAAAAGACACGAAAAATAATAATTATAATTATAATAACAATGGGAAGAAATACATTATTTTTTATTTTATTTTAACGATGATTCAACAAAAACGGGAAACGATACGTTATGAAACGTATCGTTTCCCGTTTATGTTGAAACGATGTGATGTGAGACTAAAAACCTTTCAAGTTTGGTCAATTTTTTTTTGTCTGATTTCATATTATTACTTGCTTATTATTTAAAAGCGATATTAATTACCCTCAAATACCAAAAAACAAGTGTTTTGTGAGTTAAATATTTTTTGCGCATTTTCGTCTATTGAGACTAAAAACCTTTCAAGTTTAGTCAATTTTTTTTGTCTGATTTCATATTATTACTTACTTATTATTTATAAGCGATATGATTAACCCTCAAATACCAAAATCAAGTGTTTTGTGAGTTAAATATTTTTTGCGCATTTTCGTCTATTGAGACTAAAAAGCTTTCAAGTTTAGTCAATTTTTTTTTTGTCTGATTTCATATTATTACTAACGTATTATTTATAAGCGATATGATTAACCCTCAAATACCAAAAAACCAGTGTTTTGTGAGTCAAATATTTTTTGCGCATTTTCGTCTATTAAGACTAAAAACCTTTCGTCTATTAAGACTAAAAACCAACAGGAGATGGCGTGTTTAGCGCGCACGCGTAAACATGACAGGAGACGGCGTGATATTGAGTCTATTGAGACTAAAAACCTTTCAAGTTTAGTCAATTTTTTTTTGTCTGATATCATATTATTACTTGCTTATTATTTACAAGCGATATTAATTACCCTCAAATACCAAAAAACAAGTGTTTGTGAGTTAAATATTTTTTGCGCATTTTCGTCTATTGAGACTAAAAACCTTTCAATTTAAGTCAATTTTTTTTTGTCTGATTTTATATAACTACTAACTTATTATTTATAAGCGATATAAACAACCCTAAAATACCAAAAAACAAGTGTTTTGTGAGTTAAATATTTTTTGCGTATTTTCGTCTATTGAGACTAAAAACCTTTCAAGTTTAGTCAATTTTTTTTGTCTGATTTCATATTATTACTTACTTATTATTTATAAGCGATATGATTAACCCTCAAATACCAAAAAACAAGTGTTTTGTGGGTTTAATATTTTTTGCGCATTTTCGTCTATTGAGACTAAAAACCTTTCAAGTTTAGTCAATTTTTTTTTGTCTGATTTCATATTATTACTTACTTATTATTTATAAGCGATATTAATAACCCTCAAATACCAACAAACAATATAAATATAAATAACCCTCAAATACCAAAAAACAAGTGTTTTGTGAGTTAAATATTTTTTGCGCATTTTCGTCTATTGAGACTAAAAACCTTTCAAGTTAAGTCAATTTTTTTTTTGTCTGATTTCATATTATTACTAACTTTATATTTATAAGCGATATTAATTACCTTCAAATACCAAAAACAAGTGTTGTGTGAGTTAAATATTTTTGCGCATTTTCGTCTATTGAGACTTTCAAGTTTAGACACATTTTTTTTGTCTGATTTCAAATATCTTAAACAACGGGATAATGCTCACATATGTTAGAACAAGAAATAATTTGAGTTATCGAGAATTTTAATCCCACGGCGAATCGTAATATCCCCAGTATGAATAAAAAAAACATTCAAATAAACAAGTAACTTAGCCAAAAGACACGAAAAAAATAATAATAATAATAATGACAATCGGAAGAAATGCATCCTTTTTTATTTTATTTTTACAATGATTCAACATTAACGGGAAACGATAGGTTATGAAACGTCCAAACGATAATTGACAGGTGTTTGTTTGTTGACAGGAGACGGCATGCATAGCGCGCACGCGCGAAACATGACAGGAGACGGCGTGCCTAGCGCGCACGTGCGAAACATAACAGGAGACGGCATGCATAGTGAGCACGCGCGAAACATGACAGGAGACGGCGTGCCTACCGCGCACGCGCGAAACATGACAGGAGATGGCGTGCCTAGCGCGCACGCGCGAAACATGACAGGAGACTGCGTGTTTAGCGCGCACGCGTATACATGACAGGAGACGGCGTGCCTAGCGCGCACGCGCGAAACATGACAGGAGACTGCGTGTTTAGCGCGCACGCGTAAACATGACAGGAGACGGCGTGATATTGAGTCTATTGAGACTAAAAACCTTTCAAGTTTAGTCAATTTTTTTTTGTCTGATTTCATATTATTACTTGCTTATTATTTACAAGCGATATTAATAACCCTCAAATACCAAAAAACAAGTGTTTTGTAAGTTAAATATTTTTTGCGCATTTTAGTCTATTGAGACTTTCAAGTTTAGACACATTTTTTTTGTCTGATTTCATATTATTACTTTATTATTATTGATAAGCGATATAAATTACCCTCAAATATCTAAAACAACGAGACAACGCTCACATATGTTAGAACAAGAAATAATTTGAGTTTTCGAGTATTTTAATCCCACGGCGAATCGTAAAATCCTCAGTGTGAATAAAAGAAACATTCAAATAGACAAGTTACTTAGCCAAAAGACACGAAAAGTAATAATTATAATTATAATAACAATGGGAAGAAATACATTATTTTTTATTTTATTTTAACAATGATTCAACATAAACGGGAAACGATACGTTATGAAACGTCCAAACGATAATTGACAGGTGTTTGTTTGTTGACAGGAGACGGCGTGCCTAGCGCGCACGCGCGAAACATGACAGGAGACGGCGTGCCTAGCGCGCAGGCGCGAAACATGACAGGAGATGGCGGGTCTAGCGCGCACGCGCGGAACATGACAGGAGACTGCGTGTTTAGCGCGCACGCGTAAACATGACAGGAGACGGCGTGATATTGAGTCTATTGAGACTAAAAACCTTTCAAGTTTGGTCAATTTTTTTTTGTCTGATTTCATATTATTACTAACTTATTATTTACAAGCGATATAATTAACCCTCAAATACAAAAAAACAAGTGTTTTGTGGGTTTAATATTTTTTGCGCATTTTCGTCTATTGAGACTAAAAACCTTTCAAGTTTAGTCAATTTTTTTTTGTCTGATTTCATATTATTACTTACTTATTATTTATAAGCGATATTAATAACCCTCAAATACCAAAAAACAAGTGTTTTGTGAGTTAAATATTTTTTGCGCATTTTCGTCTATTGAGACTAAAAACCTTTCAAGTTTAGTCATTTTTTTTTGTCTGATTTCATATTATTACTTACTTATTATTTATAAGCTATATTAATAACTCTCAAATACCAAAAAACAAGTGTTTTGTGAGTTAAATATTTTTTGCGCATTTTCGCCTATTGAGACTTTCAAGTTAAGACACATTTTTTTTGTCTAATTTCATATTATTACTTTATTATTATTGATAAGCGATATGAATTACTCTCAAATATCAAAAACAACGGGACAACGCTCACATATGTTAGAACAAGAAATAATTTGAGTTTTCGAGAATTTTAATCCCACGGCGAATCGTAATATCTTCAGTGTGAATAAAAGAAACATTCAAATAAACAAGTAACTTAGCCAAAAGACACGAAAAATAATAATAATACATTATTTTTTATTTTATTTTAACAATGATTCAACATAAACGGGAAACGATACGTTATACAACGTCCAAACGATAATTGACAGGTGTTTGTTTGTTGATAGGAGACAGCGTGCATAGCGCGCACGCGCGAAACATGACAGGAGACGGCGTGCACACGCGCGAAACATAACAGAAGACGGCGTACCTAGCGCGCACGCGCGAAACATGACAGGAGACGGCGTGCCTAGCGCGCACGCGCGAAACATGACAGGAGACGGCGTGTCTAGCACGCACGCGCGGAACATGACCGGAGTCGGCGTGCTTAGTGTGCACGCGCGAAACACGACAGGAGAAGGCGTGCCTAGTGCGCATGCGCGAAATGTGACAGGAGACGGCGTGTTTAGCGCGCACGCGTAAACATGACAGGAGACGGCGTGATATTGAGTCTATTGAGACTAAAAACCTTTCAAGTTTAGTCAATTTTTTTTTCTGATTTCATATTATTACTTACTTATTATTTATAAGCAATATTAATAACCCTCAAATACCAAAAAACAAGTGATTTGTGAGTTAAATATTTTTTGCGCATTTTCGTCTATTGAGACTAAAAACCTTTCAAGTTTAGTCAATTTTTTTTTTGGCTGATTTCATATTATTACTTACTTATTATTTATAAGCTATATTAATAACCCTCAAATACAAAAAAACAAGTGTTTTGTGAGTTAAATATTTTTTGCGCATTTTCGTCTATTGAGTATTTCAAGTTTAGACACATTTTTTTTGTCTTATTTCATATTATTACTTTATTATTATTGATAAGCGATATGAATTAGCCTCAAATATCAAAAACAACGGGATCATCACATATGTTAGAACAAGAAATAATTTGAGTTTTCGAGAATTTTAATCCCACGGCGAATCGTAATATCCTCAGTGTGAATAAAAGAAACATTCAAATAAACAAGTAACTTAGCCAAAAGACACAAAAAATAATAATAATAATAATTATAACAATGGGAAGAAATACATTATTTTTTATTTTATTTTAACAATGATTCAACATAAACGGGAAACGATACGTTATACAACATCCAAACGATAATTGACAAATGTTTGTTTGTTGACAGGAGACGGCGTGCATAGCGCGCACGCGCGAAACATGATACGAGACGGCGTGCCTAGCGCACACGCGCGAAACATAACAGGAGACGGACTGCCTAGCGCGCACGCGCGAAACATGACAGGAGACGGCATGCCTAGCGCGCACGCGCGAAACATGACAGGAGACGGCGTGCCTAGCGCGCACGCGCGAAACATGACAGGAGACGGCGTGCTAAGTGCGCACGGGCGAAACACGACAGGAGACGGCGTTTCTAGCGCGCACGCGCGAAACATGACAGGAGACGGCGTGCCTAGCGCGCACGCGCGAAACATGACAGGAGACGGCGTGCCAAGCGCGCACGCACGAAACATGGTCTATTGAGCACGAAACATGGTCATGAGTCTATTGAGACTAAAAACCTTTCAAGTTAAGTCAATTTTGTTTTGTCTGATTTCATATTATTACTTACTTATTATTTATAAGCAATATTAATAACCATCAAATACCAAAAAACAAGTGATTTGTGAGTTAAATATTTTTTGCGCATTTTCGTCAATTTTTTTTTGTCTGATTTCATATTATTACTTACTTAATATTTATAAGCGAAATTAATTACCTTCAAATACCAAAAAACAAGTGTTTTGTGAGTTAAATATTTTTGCGCATTTTCGTCTATTGAGACTTTCAAGTTTAGACACTTTTTTTTTATCTGATTTCATATTATTACTTTATTATTATTGATAAGCGATATGAATTACCCTCAAATATCTAAAACAACGGGATAACGCTCACATATGTAAGAACAAGAAATAATTTGAGTTATCGAGAATTTTAATCCCACGGCGAATCGTAATATCCTCAGTGTGAATAAAAGAAACATTCAAATAAACAAGTAACTTAGCCAAAAGACACGAAAAATAATAATTATAATTATAATAACAATGGGAAGAAATACATTATTTTTTATTTTATTTTAACGATGATTCAACAAAAACGGGAAACGATACGTTATGAAACGTATCGTTTCCCGTTTATGTTGAAACGATGTGATGTGAGACTAAAAACCTTTCAAGTTTGGTCAATTTTTTTTTGTCTGATTTCATATTATTACTTGCTTATTATTTAAAAGCGATATTAATTACCCTCAAATACCAAAAAACAAGTGTTTTGTGAGTTAAATATTTTTTGCGCATTTTCGTCTATTGAGACTAAAAACCTTTCAAGTTTAGTCAATTTTTTTTGTCTGATTTCATATTATTACTTACTTATTATTTATAAGCGATATGATTAACCCTCAAATACCAAAATCAAGTGTTTTGTGAGTTAAATATTTTTTGCGCATTTTCGTCTATTGAGACTAAAAAGCTTTCAAGTTTAGTCAATTTTTTTTTTGTCTGATTTCATATTATTACTAACGTATTATTTATAAGCGATATGATTAACCCTCAAATACCAAAAAACCAGTGTTTTGTGAGTCAAATATTTTTTGCGCATTTTCGTCTATTAAGACTAAAAACCTTTCGTCTATTAAGACTAAAAACCAACAGGAGATGGCTTGTTTAGCGCGCACGCGTAAACATGACAGGAGACGGCGTGATATTGAGTCTATTGAGACTAAAAACCTTTCAAGTTTAGTCAATTTTTTTTTGTCTGATATCATATTATTACTTGCTTATTATTTACAAGCGATATTAATTACCCTCAAATACCAAAAAACAAGTGTTTGTGAGTTAAATATTTTTTGCGCATTTTCGTCTATTGAGACTAAAAACCTTTCAATTTAAGTCAATTTTTTTTTGTCTGATTTTATATAACTACTAACTTATTATTTATAAGCGATATAAACAACCCTAAAATACCAAAAAACAAGTGTTTTGTGAGTTAAATATTTTTTGCGTATTTTCGTCTATTGAGACTAAAAACCTTTCAAGTTTAGTCAATTTTTTTTGTCTGATTTCATATTATTACTTACTTATTATTTATAAGCGATATGATTAACCCTCAAATACCAAAAAACAAGTGTTTTGTGGGTTTAATATTTTTTGCGCATTTTCGTCTATTGAGACTAAAAACCTTTCAAGTTTAGTCAATTTTTTTTTGTCTGATTTCATATTATTACTTACTTATTATTTATAAGCGATATTAATAACCCTCAAATACCAACAAACAATATAAATATAAATAACCCTCAAATACCAAAAAACAAGTGTTTTGTGAGTTAAATATTTTTTGCGCATTTTCGTCTATTGAGACTAAAAACCTTTCAAGTTAAGTCAATTTTTTTTTTGTCTGATTTCATATTATTACTAACTTTATATTTATAAGCGATATTAATTACCTTCAAATACCAAAAACAAGTGTTGTGGGAGTTAAATATTTTTGCGCATTTTCGTCTATTGAGACTTTCAAGTTTAGACACATTTTTTTTGTCTGATTTCAAATATCTTAAACAACGGGATAACGCTCACATATGTTAGAACAAGAAATAATTTGAGTTATCGAGAATTTTAATCCCACGGCGAATCGTAATATCCCCAGTATGAATAAAAAAAACATTCAAATAAACAAGTAACTTAGCCAAAAGACACGAAAAAAAAAAATAATAATAATAATGACAATCGGAAGAAATGCATCCTTTTTTATTTTATTTTTACAATGATTCAACATTAACGGGAAACGATAGGTTATGAAACGTCCAAACGATAATTGACAGGTGTTTGTTTGTTGACAGGAGACGGCATGCATAGCGCGCACGCGCGAAACATGACAGGAGACGGCGTGCCTAGCGCGCACGTGCGAAACATAACAGGAGACGGCATGCATAGTGAGCACGCGCGAAACATGACAGGAGACGGCGTGCCTACCGCGCACGCGCGAAACATGACAGGAGATGGCGTGCCTAGCGCGCACGCGCGAAACATGACAGGAGACTGCGTGTTTAGCGCGCACGCGTATACATGACAGGAGACGGCGTGCCTAGCGCGCACGCGCGAAACATGACAGGAGACTGCGTGTTTAGCGCGCACGCGTAAACATGACAGGAGACGGCGTGATATTGAGTCTATTGAGACTAAAAACCTTTCAAGTTTAGTCAATTTTTTTTTGTCTGATTTCATATTATTACTTGCTTATTATTTACAAGCGATATTAATAACCCTCAAATACCAAAAAACAAGTGTTTTGTAAGTTAAATATTTTTTGCGCATTTTAGTCTATTGAGACTTTCAAGTTTAGACACATTTTTTTTGTCTGATTTCATATTATTACTTTATTATTATTGATAAGCGATATAAATTACCCTCAAATATCTAAAACAACGAGACAACGCTCACATATGTTAGAACAAGAAATAATTTGAGTTTTCGAGTATTTTAATCCCACGGCGAATCGTAATATCCTCAGTGTGAATAAAAGAAACATTCAAATAGACAAGTAACTTAGCCAAAAGACACGAAAAATAATAATTATAATTATAATAACAATGGGAAGAAATACATTATTTTTTATTTTATTTTAACAATGATTCAAAATAAACGGGAAACGATACGTTATGAAACGTCCAAACGATAATTGACAGGTGTTTGTTTGTTGACAGGAGACGGCGTGCCTAGCGCGCACGCGCGAAACATGACAGGAGACGGCGTGCCTAGCGCGCAGGCGCGAAACATGACAGGAGATGGCGGGTCTAGCGCGCACGCGCGGAACATGACAGGAGACTGCGTGTTTAGCGCGCACGCGTAAACATGACAGGAGACGGCGTGATATTGAGTCTATTGAGACTAAAAACCTTTCAAGTTTAGTCAATTTTTTTTTGTCTGATTTCATATTATTACTAACTTATTATTTACAAGCGATATAATTAACCCTCAAATACCAAAAAACAAGTGTTTTGTGGGTTTAATATTTTTTGCGCATTTTCGTCTATTGAGACTAAAAACCTTTCAAGTTTAGTCAATTTTTTTTTGTCTGATTTCATATTATTACTTACTTATTATTTATAAGCGATATTAATAACCCTCAAATACCAAAAAACAAGTGTTTTGTGAGTTAAATATTTTTTGCGCATTTTCGTCTATTGAGACTAAAAACCTTTCAAGTTTAGTCATTTTTTTTTGTCTGATTTCATATTATTACTTACTTATTATTTATAAGCGATATTAATAACCCTCAAATACCAAAAAACAAGTGTTTTGTGTGTTAAATATTTTTTGCGCATTTTCGTCTATTGAGACTTTCAAGTTAAGACACATTTTTTTGTCTGATTTCATATTATTACTTTATTATTATTGATAAGCGATATGAATTACCCTCAAATATCTAAAACAACGGGAAAACGCTCACATATGTTATAACAAGAAATAATTTGAGTTTTCGAGAATTTTAATCCCACGGCGAATCGTAATATGCTCAGTGTGAATAAAATAAACATTCAAATAAACAAGTAACTTAGCCAAAAGACACGAAAAATAATAATTATAATTATAATAACAATGGGAAGAAATACATTATTTTTTATTTTATTTTAACAATGATTCAACATAAACGGGAAACGATACGTTATGAAACGTCCAAACGATAATTGACAGGTGTTTGTTTGTTGACAGGAGACGGCGTGCATAGCGCGCACGCGCGAAACATGACAGGAGACGGCGTGCCTAGCGCGCACGTGCGAAACATAACAGGAGACGGCATGCATAGTGAGCACGCGCGAAACATGACAGGAGACGGCGTGCCTACCGCGCACGCGCGAAACATGACAGGAGATGGCGTGCCTAGCGCGCACGCGCGAAACATGACAGGAGACTGCGTGTTTAGCGCGCACGCGTATACATGACAGGAGACGGCGTGCCTAGCGCGCACGCGCGAAACATGACAGGAGACTGCGTGTTAAGCGCACGCGTAAACATGACAGGAGACGGCGTGATATTGAGTCTATTGAGACTAAAAACCTTTCAAGTTTAATCAATTTTTTTTTGTCTGATTTCATATTATTACTTGCTTATTATTTACAAGCGATATTAATAACCCTCAAATACCAAAAAACAAGTGTTTTGTAAGTTTAATATTTTTTGCGCATTTTAGTCTATTGAGACTTTCAAGTTTAGACACATTTTTTTTGTCTGATTTCATATTATTACTTTATTATTATTGATAAGCGATATAAATTACCCTCAAATATCTAAAACAACGAGACAACGCTCACATATGTTAGAACAAGAAATAATTTGAGTTTTCGAGAATTTTAATCCCACGGCGAATCGTAATATCCTCAGTGTGAATAAAAGAAACATTCAAATAAACAAGTAACTTAGCCAAAAGACACGAAAAATAATAATTATAATTATAATAACAATGGGAAGAAATACATTATTTTTTATTTTATTTTAACAATGATTCAACATAAACGGGAAACGATACGTTATGAAACGTCCAAACGATAATTGACAGGTGTTTGTTTGTTGACAGGAGACGGCGTGCCTAGCGCGCACGCGCGAAACATGACAGGAGACGGCGTGCCTAGCGCGCAGGCGCGAAACATGACAGGAGATGGCGGGTCTAGCGCGCACGCGCGGAACATGACAGGAGACTGCGTGTTTAGCGCGCACGCGTAAACATGACAGGAGACGGCGTGATATTGAGTCTATTGAGACTAAAAGCCTTTCAAGTTTAGTCAATTTTTTTTTGTCTGATTTCATATTATTACTTACTTATTATTTACAAGCGATATTATTAACCCTCAAATACCAAAAAACAAGTGTTTTGTGGGTTTAATATTTTTTGCGCATTTTCGTCTATTGAGACTAAAAACCTTTCAAGTTTAGTCAATTTTTTTTTGTCTGATTTCATATTATTACTTACTTATTATTTACAAGCGATATTATTAACCCTCAAATACCAAAAAACAAGTGTTTTGTGGGTTTAATATTTTTTGCGCATTTTCGTCTATTGAGACTAAAAACCTTTCAAGTTAAGTCAATTTTTTTTTGTCTGATTTCATATTATTACTTACTTATTATTTATAAGCGATATTAATAACCCTCAAATACCAAAAAACAAGTGTTTTGTAAGTTAAATATTTTTTGCGCATTTTAGTCTATTGAGACTTTCAAGTTTAGACACATTTTTTTTGTCTGATTTCATATTATTACTTTATTATTATTGATAAGCGATATAAATTACCCTCAAATATCTAAAACAACGAGACAACGCTCACATATGTTAGAACAAGAAATAATTTGAGTTTTCGAGAATTTTAATCCCACGGCGAATCGTAATATCCTCAGTGTGAATAAAAGAAACATTCAAATAAACAAGTAACTTAGCCAAAAGACACGAAAAATAATAATTATAATTATAATAACAATGGGAAGAAATACATTATTTTTTATTTTATTTTAACAATGATTCAACATAAACGGTAAACGATACGTTATGAAACGTCCAAACGATAATTGACAGGTGTTTGTTTGTTGACAGGAGACGGCGTGCATAGCGCGCACGCGCGAAACATGACAGGAGACGGCGTGCTTAGCGCGCACGTGCGAAACATGACAGGAGACGGCGTGCCTAGTGCGCACGCGCGAAACATGACAGGAGACGGCGTGCCTACCGCGCACGCGCGAAACATGACAGGAGACTGCGTGTTTAGCGCGCACGCGTAAACATGACAGAAGACGGCGTGCCTAGCGCGCACGCGCGAAACATGACAGGAGACTGCGTGTTTAGCGCGCACGCGTAAACATGACAGGAGACGGCGTGATATTGAGTCTATTGAGACTAAAAACCTTTCAAGTTTAGTCAATTTTTTTTTGTCTGATTTCATATTATTACTTACTTATTATTTACAAGCGATATTATTAACCCTCAAATACCAAAAAACAAGTGTTTTGTGAGTTTAATATTTTTTGCGCATTTTCGTCTAGTGAGACTTTCAAGATTAGACAATTTTTTTTTGTTTGATTTCATATTATTACTTTATTATTATTGATAAGCGATATGAATTACCCTCAAATATCTAAAACAACGGGACAACGCTCACATATGTTAGAACAAGAAATAATTTGAGTTTTCGAGAACTTTAATCCCACGGCGAATCGTAATATCCTCAGTGTGAATAAAATAAACATTCAAATAAACAAGTAACTTAGCCAAAACACACGAAAAATAATAGTAATAAGAATAATGACAATCGGGAGCAATGCATCATTTTTTATTTTATTTTAACAATGATTCAACATAAACGAAAAACGATACGTTATGAAACGTCTAAACGATAATTGACAGGTGTTTGTTTGTTGACAGGAGACGGTGTGCCTAGCGCGCACGCGCGAAACATAACAGGAGACGGCGTGATATTGAGTCTATTGAGACTAAAAACCTTTCAAGTTTAGTCAATTTTATTTTGTCTGATTTCATATTATTCCTTACTTATTATTTATAAGCGATATTAATAACCCTCAAATACCAAAAAACAAGTGTTTTGTCAGTTAAATATTTTTTGCGCATTTTCGTCTATTGAGACTAAAAACCTTACAAGTTTAGTCAATTTCTTTTTGTCTGATTTCATATTATTACTTACTTATTATTTATAAGTGATATTAATAACCCTAAAATACCAAAAAACAAGTGTTTTGTGAGTTAAATATTTTTGCGCATTTTCGTCTATTGAGACTAAAAACCTTTTAAGATCAGTCAATTTTTTTGTCTGATTTCATAATATTACTATCTTATTATTTATAAGCGATATTAATAACCCTCAAATACCAAAAAACAAGTGTTTTGTGAGTTAATCATTTTTTGAGCATTTTCGTCTATTGAGACTTTCAAGTTAAGACACATTTTTTTTGTCTGATTTCATATTATTACTTTTTTATTATTGATAAGCGATATGAATTACCCTCAAATATCTAAAACAACGGGACAACGCTCACATATATCAGAACAAGAAATAATTTGAGTTTTCGAGAATTTTAATCCCACGGCGAATCGTAATATCCTCAGTGTGAATAAAATAAACATTCAAATAAACAAGTAACTTAGCCAAAAGACACGAAAAATAATAATTATAATAATAATGACAATGGGAAGAAATACATTATTTTTTATTGTATTTTAACAATGATTCAACATAAACGGGAAACGATACGTTATGAAACGTCCAAACGATAATTGACAGGTGTTTGTTTGTTGACAGGAGACGGCATGCATAGCGCGCACGCGCGAAACATGACAGGAGATTGCGTGCCTAGCGCGCACGCGCGAAACATGACAGGAGACGGCGTGCGTAGTGCGCACGCGCGAAACATGACAGGAGACGGCGTGCCTAGCGCGCACGCGCGAAACATGACAGGAGACTTCGTGTTTAGCGCGCACGCGTAAACATGACAGGAGACGGCGTGATATTGAGTCTATTGAGACTAAAAACCTTTCAAGTTTAGTCAATTTTTTTTGTCTGATTGCATATTATTACTTACTTATTATTTATAAGCGATATTAATAACCCTCAAATACCAAAAACAAGTGTTTTGTGAGTTAAATATTTTTTGCGCATTTTCGTCTATTGAGACTAAAAACCTTTCAAGTTTAGTCAATTTTTTTTGTCTGATTTCATATTATTACTTCTTATTTATAAGCGATATTAATAACCCTCAAATACCAAAAAACAAGTGTTTTGTGAGTTTAATATTTTTTGCGCATTTTCGTCTATTGAGACTTTCAAGTTTAGACACATTTTTTTTGGTCTGATTTCATATTATTACTTACTTATTATTGATAAGCGATATAAATTACCCTCAAATATCTAAAACAACGGGACAACGCTCACATATGTTAGAACAAGAAATAATTTGAGTTATCGAGAATTTTAATCCCACGGCGAATCGTAATATCCCCAGTATGAATAAAAAAAACATTCAAATAAACAAGTAACTTAGCCAAAAGACACGAAAAAAAAAAATAATAATAATAATGACAATCGGAAGAAATGCATCCTTTTTTATTTTATTTTTACAATGATTCAACATTAACGGGAAACGATAGGTTATGAAACGTCCAAACGATAATTGACAGGTGTTTGTTTGTTGACAGGAGACGGCATGCATAGCGCGCACGCGCGAAACATGACAGGAGACGGCGTGCCTAGCGCGCACGTGCGAAACATAACAGGAGACGGCATGCATAGTGAGCACGCGCGAAACATGACAGGAGACGGCGTGCCTACCGCGCACGCGCGAAACATGACAGGAGATGGCGTGCCTAGCGCGCACGCGCGAAACATGACAGGAGACTGCGTGTTTAGCGCGCACGCGTATACATGACAGGAGACGGCGTGCCTAGCGCGCACGCGCGAAACATGACAGGAGACTGCGTGTTTAGCGCGCACGCGTAAACATGACAGGAGACGGCGTGATATTGAGTCTATTGAGACTAAAAACCTTTCAAGTTTAGTCAATTTTTTTTTGTCTGATTTCATATTATTACTTGCTTATTATTTACAAGCGATATTAATAACCCTCAAATACCAAAAAACAAGTGTTTTGTAAGTTAAATATTTTTTGCGCATTTTAGTCTATTGAGACTTTCAAGTTTAGACACATTTTTTTTGTCTGATTTCATATTATTACTTTATTATTATTGATAAGCGATATAAATTACCCTCAAATATCTAAAACAACGAGACAACGCTCACATATGTTAGAACAAGAAATAATTTGAGTTTTCGAGTATTTTAATCCCACGGCGAATCGTAATATCCTCAGTGTGAATAAAAGAAACATTCAAATAGACAAGTAACTTAGCCAAAAGACACGAAAAATAATAATTATAATTATAATAACAATGGGAAGAAATACATTATTTTTTATTTTATTTTAACAATGATTCAAAATAAACGGGAAACGATACGTTATGAAACGTCCAAACGATAATTGACAGGTGTTTGTTTGTTGACAGGAGACGGCGTGCCTAGCGCGCACGCGCGAAACATGACAGGAGACGGCGTGCCTAGCGCGCAGGCGCGAAACATGACAGGAGATGGCGGGTCTAGCGCGCACGCGCGGAACATGACAGGAGACTGCGTGTTTAGCGCGCACGCGTAAACATGACAGGAGACGGCGTGATATTGAGTCTATTGAGACTAAAAACCTTTCAAGTTTAGTCAATTTTTTTTTGTCTGATTTCATATTATTACTAACTTATTATTTACAAGCGATATAATTAACCCTCAAATACCAAAAAACAAGTGTTTTGTGGGTTTAATATTTTTTGCGCATTTTCGTCTATTGAGACTAAAAACCTTTCAAGTTTAGTCAATTTTTTTTTGTCTGATTTCATATTATTACTTACTTATTATTTATAAGCGATATTAATAACCCTCAAATACCAAAAAACAAGTGTTTTGTGAGTTAAATATTTTTTGCGCATTTTCGTCTATTGAGACTAAAAACCTTTCAAGTTTAGTCATTTTTTTTTGTCTGATTTCATATTATTACTTACTTATTATTTATAAGCGATATTAATAACCCTCAAATACCAAAAAACAAGTGTTTTGTGTGTTAAATATTTTTTGCGCATTTTCGTCTATTGAGACTTTCAAGTTAAGACACATTTTTTTGTCTGATTTCATATTATTACTTTATTATTATTGATAAGCGATATGAATTACCCTCAAATATCTAAAACAACGGGAAAACGCTCACATATGTTATAACAAGAAATAATTTGAGTTTTCGAGAATTTTAATCCCACGGCGAATCGTAATATGCTCAGTGTGAATAAAATAAACATTCAAATAAACAAGTAACTTAGCCAAAAGACACGAAAAATAATAATTATAATTATAATAACAATGGGAAGAAATACATTATTTTTTATTTTATTTTAACAATGATTCAACATAAACGGGAAACGATACGTTATGAAACGTCCAAACGATAATTGACAGGTGTTTGTTTGTTGACAGGAGACGGCGTGCATAGCGCGCACGCGCGAAACATGACAGGAGACGGCGTGCCTAGCGCGCACGTGCGAAACATAACAGGAGACGGCATGCATAGTGAGCACGCGCGAAACATGACAGGAGACGGCGTGCCTACCGCGCACGCGCGAAACATGACAGGAGATGGCGTGCCTAGCGCGCACGCGCGAAACATGACAGGAGACTGCGTGTTTAGCGCGCACGCGTATACATGACAGGAGACGGCGTGCCTAGCGCGCACGCGCGAAACATGACAGGAGACTGCGTGTTAAGCGCACGCGTAAACATGACAGGAGACGGCGTGATATTGAGTCTATTGAGACTAAAAACCTTTCAAGTTTAATCAATTTTTTTTTTGTCTGATTTCATATTATTACTTGCTTATTATTTACAAGCGATATTAATAACCCTCAAATACCAAAAAACAAGTGTTTTGTAAGTTTAATATTTTTTGCGCATTTTAGTCTATTGAGACTTTCAAGTTTAGACACATTTTTTTTGTCTGATTTCATATTATTACTTTATTATTATTGATAAGCGATATAAATTACCCTCAAATATCTAAAACAACGAGACAACGCTCACATATGTTAGAACAAGAAATAATTTGAGTTTTCGAGAATTTTAATCCCACGGCGAATCGTAATATCCTCAGTGTGAATAAAAGAAACATTCAAATAAACAAGTAACTTAGCCAAAAGACACGAAAAATAATAATTATAATTATAATAACAATGGGAAGAAATACATTATTTTTTATTTTATTTTAACAATGATTCAACATAAACGGGAAACGATACGTTATGAAACGTCCAAACGATAATTGACAGGTGTTTGTTTGTTGACAGGAGACGGCGTGCCTAGCGCGCACGCGCGAAACATGACAGGAGACGGCGTGCCTAGCGCGCAGGCGCGAAACATGACAGGAGATGGCGGGTCTAGCGCGCACGCGCGGAACATGACAGGAGACTGCGTGTTTAGCGCGCACGCGTAAACATGACAGGAGACGGCGTGATATTGAGTCTATTGAGACTAAAAGCCTTTCAAGTTTAGTCAATTTTTTTTTGTCTGATTTCATATTATTACTTACTTATTATTTACAAGCGATATTATTAACCCTCAAATACCAAAAAACAAGTGTTTTGTGGGTTTAATATTTTTTGCGCATTTTCGTCTATTGAGACTAAAAACCTTTCAAGTTTAGTCAATTTTTTTTTGTCTGATTTCATATTATTACTTACTTATTATTTACAAGCGATATTATTAACCCTCAAATACCAAAAAACAAGTGTTTTGTGGGTTTAATATTTTTTGCGCATTTTCGTCTATTGAGACTAAAAACCTTTCAAGTTAAGTCAATTTTTTTTTGTCTGATTTCATATTATTACTTACTTATTATTTATAAGCGATATTAATAACCCTCAAATACCAAAAAACAAGTGTTTTGTAAGTTAAATATTTTTTGCGCATTTTAGTCTATTAAGACTTTCAAGTTTAGACACATTTTTTTTGTCTGATTTCATATTATTACTTTATTATTATTGATAAGCGATATAAATTACCCTCAAATATCTAAAACAACGAGACAACGCTCACATATGTTAGAACAAGAAATAATTTGAGTTTTCGAGAATTTTAATCCCACGGCGAATCGTAATATCCTCAGTGTGAATAAAAGAAACATTCAAATAAACAAGTAACTTAGCCAAAAGACACGAAAAATAATAATTATAATTATAATAACAATGGGAAGAAATACATTATTTTTTATTTTATTTTAACAATGATTCAACATAAACGGGAAACGATACGTTATGAAACGTCCAAACGATAATTGACAGGTGTTTGTTTGTTGACAGGAGACGGCGTGCATAGCGCGCACGCGCGAAACATGACAGGAGACGGCGTGCTTAGCGCGCACGTGCGAAACATGACAGGAGACGGCGTGCCTAGTGCGCACGCGCGAAACATGACAGGAGACGGCGTGCCTACCGCGCACGCGCGAAACATGACAGGAGACTGCGTGTTTAGCGCGCACGCGTAAACATGACAGAAGACGGCGTGCCTAGCGCGCACGCGCGAAACATGACAGGAGACTGCGTGTTTAGCGCGCACGCGTAAACATGACAGGAGACGGCGTGATATTGAGTCTATTGAGACTAAAAACCTTTCAAGTTTAGTCAATTTTTTTTTGTCTGATTTCATATTATTACTTACTTATTATTTACAAGCGATATTATTAACCCTCAAATACCAAAAAACAAGTGTTTTGTGAGTTTAATATTTTTTGCGCATTTTCGTCTAGTGAGACTTTCAAGATTAGACAATTTTTTTTTGTTTGATTTCATATTATTACTTTATTATTATTGATAAGCGATATGAATTACCCTCAAATATCTAAAACAACGGGACAACGCTCACATATGTTAGAACAAGAAATAATTTGAGTTTTCGAGAACTTTAATCCCACGGCGAATCGTAATATCCTCAGTGTGAATAAAATAAACATTCAAATAAACAAGTAACTTAGCCAAAACACACGAAAAATAATAGTAATAAGAATAATGACAATCGGGAGCAATGCATCATTTTTTATTTTATTTTAACAATGATTCAACATAAACGAAAAACGATACGTTATGAAACGTCTAAACGATAATTGACAGGTGTTTGTTTGTTGACAGGAGACGGTGTGCCTAGCGCGCACGCGCGAAACATAACAGGAGACGGCGTGATATTGAGTCTATTGAGACTAAAAACCTTTCAAGTTTAGCGCAGGCGAGAAACATGACAGGAGATGGCGTGTCTAGCGCGCACGCGCGGAACATGACAGAAGACGGCGTGCCTAGCGCGCACGCGCGAAACATGACAGGAGACGGCGTGATATTGAGTCTATTGAGACTAAAAACCTTTCAAGTTTAGTCAATTTTATTTTGTCTGATTTCATATTATTACTTACTTATTATTTATAAGCGATATTAATAACCCTCAAATACCAAAAAACAAGTGTTTTGTCAGTTAAATATTTTTTGCGCATTTTCGTCTATTGAGACTAAAAACCTTACAAGTTTAGTCAATTTCTTTTTGTCTGATTTCATATTATTACTTACTTATTATTTATAAGTGATATTAATAACCCTAAAATACCAAAAAACAAGTGTTTTGTGAGTTAAATATTTTTGCGCATTTTCGTCTATTGAGACTAAAAACCTTTTAAGATCAGTCAATTTTTTTGTCTGATTTCATAATATTACTATCTTATTATTTATAAGCGATATTAATAACCCTCAAATACCAAAAAACAAGTGTTTTGTGAGTTAATCATTTTTTGAGCATTTTCGTCTATTGAGACTTTCAAGTTAAGACACATTTTTTTTGTCTGATTTCATATTATTACTTTTTTATTATTGATAAGCGATATGAATTACCCTCAAATATCTAAAACAACGGGACAACGCTCACATATATCAGAACAAGAAATAATTTGAGTTATCGAGAATTTTAATCCCACGGCGAATCGTAATATCCTCAGTGTGAATAAAAGAAACATTCAAATAAACAAGTAACTTAGCCAAAAGACACGAAAAATAATAATTATAATTATAATAACAATGGGAAGAAATACATTATTTTTTATTTTATTTTAACGATGATTCAACAAAAACGGGAAACGATACGTTATGAAACGTATCGTTTCCCGTTTATGTTGAAACGATGTGATGTGAGACTAAAAACCTTTCAAGTTTGGTCAATTTTTTTTTGTCTGATTTCATATTATTACTTGCTTATTATTTAAAAGCGATATTAATTACCCTCAAATACCAAAAAACAAGTGTTTTGTGAGTTAAATATTTTTTGCGCATTTTCGTCTATTGAGACTAAAAACCTTTCAAGTTTAGTCAATTTTTTTTGTCTGATTTCATATTATTACTTACTTATTATTTATAAGCGATATGATTAACCCTCAAATACCAAAATCAAGTGTTTTGTGAGTTAAATATTTTTTGCGCATTTTCGTCTATTGAGACTAAAAAGCTTTCAAGTTTAGTCAATTTTTTTTTTGTCTGATTTCATATTATTACTAACGTATTATTTATAAGCGATATGATTAACCCTCAAATACCAAAAAACCAGTGTTTTGTGAGTCAAATATTTTTTGCGCATTTTCGTCTATTAAGACTAAAAACCTTTCGTCTATTAAGACTAAAAACCAACAGGAGATGGCGTGTTTAGCGCGCACGCGTAAACATGACAGGAGACGGCGTGATATTGAGTCTATTGAGACTAAAAACCTTTCAAGTTTAGTCAATTTTTTTTTGTCTGATATCATATTATTACTTGCTTATTATTTACAAGCGATATTAATTACCCTCAAATACCAAAAAACAAGTGTTTGTGAGTTAAATATTTTTTGCGCATTTTCGTCTATTGAGACTAAAAACCTTTCAATTTAAGTCAATTTTTTTTGTCTGATTTTATATAACTACTAACTTATTATTTATAAGCGATATTAACAACCCTAAAATACCAAAAAACAAGTGTTTTGTGAGTTAAATATTTTTTGCGTATTTTCGTCTATTGAGACTAAAAACCTTTCAAGTTTAGTCAATTTTTTTTGTCTGATTTCATATTATTACTTACTTATTATTTATAAGCGATATGATTAACCCTCAAATACCAAAAAACAAGTGTTTTGTGGGTTTAATATTTTTTGCGCATTTTCGTCTATTGAGACTAAAAACCTTTCAAGTTTAGTCAATTTTTTTTTGTCTGATTTCATATTATTACTTACTTATTATTTATAAGCGATATTAATAACCCTCAAATACCAACAAACAATATAAATATAAATAACCCTCAAATACCAAAAAACAAGTGTTTTGTGAGTTAAATATTTTTTGCGCATTTTCGTCTATTGAGACTAAAAACCTTTCAAGTTAAGTCAATTTTTTTTTGTCTGATTTCATATTATTACTAACTTTATATTTATAAGCGATATTAATTACCTTCAAATACCAAAAAAGAGTGTTGTGTGAGTTAAATATTTTTGCGCATTTTCGTCTATTGAGACTTTCAAGTTTAGACACATTTTTTTTGTCTGATTTCAAATATCTTAAACAACGGGATAACGCTCACATATGTTAGAACAAGAAATAATTTGAGTTATCGAGAATTTTAATCCCACGGCGAATCGTAATATCCCCAGTATGAATAAAAAAAACATTCAAATAAACAAGTAACTTAGCCAAAAGACACGAAAAAAAAAAATAATAATAATAATGACAATCGGAAGAAATGCATCCTTTTTTATTTTATTTTTACAATGATTCAACATTAACGGGAAACGATAGGTTATGAAACGTCCAAACGATAATTGACAGGTGTTTGTTTGTTGACAGGAGACGGCATGCATAGCGCGCACGCGCGAAACATGACAGGATACGGCGTGCCTAGCGCGCACGTGCGAAACATAACAGGAGATGGCGTGCCTAGCGCGCACGCGCGAAACATGACAGGAGACTGCGTGTTTAGCGCGCACGCGTATACATGACAGGAGACGGCGTGCCTAGCGCGCACGCGCGAAACATGACAGGAGACTGCGTGTTTAGCGCGCACGCGTAAACATGACAGGAGACGGCGTGATATTGAGTCTATTGAGACTAAAAACCTTTCAAGTTTAGTCAATTTTTTTTTGTCTGATTTCATATTATTACTTGCTTATTATTTACAAGCGATATTAATAACCCTCAAATACCAAAAAACAAGTGTTTTGTAAGTTAAATATTTTTTGCGCATTTTAGTCTATTGAGACTTTCAAGTTTAGACACATTTTTTTTGTCTGATTTCATATTATTACTTTATTATTATTGATAAGCGATATAAATTACCCTCAAATATCTAAAACAACGAGACAACGCTCACATATGTTAGGACAAGAAATAATTTGAGTTTTCGAGTATTTTAATCCCACGGCGAATCGTAATATCCTCAGTGTGAATAAAAGAAACATTCAAATAGACAAGTAACTTAGCCAAAAGACACGAAAAATAATAATTATAATTATAATAACAATGGGAAGAAATACATTATTTTTTATTTTATTTTAACAATGATTCAAAATAAACGGGAAACGATACGTTATGAAACGTCCAAACGATAATTGACAGGTGTTTGTTTGTTGACAGGAGACGGCGTGCCTAGCGCGCACGCGCGAAACATGACAGGAGACGGCGTGCCTAGCGCGCAGGCGCGAAACATGACAGGAGATGGCGGGTCTAGCGCGCACGCGCGGAACATGACAGGAGACTGCGTGTTTAGCGCGCACGCGTAAACATGACAGGAGACGGCGTGATATTGAGTCTATTGAGACTAAAAACCTTTCAAGTTTAGTCAATTTTTTTTTGTCTGATTTCATATTATTACTAACTTATTATTTACAAGCGATATAATTAACCCTCAAATACAAAAAAAACAAGTGTTTTGTGGGTTTAATATTTTTTGCGCATTTTCGTCTATTGAGACTAAAAACCTTTCAAGTTTAGTCAATTTTTTTTTGTCTGATTTCATATTATTACTTACTTATTATTTATAAGCGATATTAATAAACCTCAAATACCAAAAAACAAGTGTTTTGTGAGTTAAATATTTTTTGCGCATTTTCGTCTATTGAGACTAAAAACCTTTCAAGTTTAGTCATTTTTTTTTGTCTGATTTCATATTATTACTTACTTATTATTTATAAGCGATATTAATAACCCTCAAATACCAAAAAACAAGTGTTTTGTGTGTTAAAAATTTTTTGCGCATTTTCGTCTATTGAGACTTTCAAGTTAAGACACATTTTTTTGTCTGATTTCATATTATTACTTTATTATTATTGATAAGCGATATGAATTACCCTCAAATATCTAAAACAACGGGAAAACGCTCACATATGTTATAACAAGAAATAATTTGAGTTTTCGAGAATTTTAATCCCACGGCGAATCGTAATATGCTCAGGGTGAATAAAATAAACATTCAAATAAACAAGTAATTTAGCCAAAAGACACGAATAATAATAATAATAATAATAATGACAATCGGAAGAAATGCATCATTTTTTATTTTATTTTAACAATGATTCAACATTAACGGGAAACGATAGGTTATGAAACGTCCAAACGATAATTGACAGGTGTTTGTTTGTTGACAGGAGACGGCGTGCATAGCGCGCACGCGCGAAACATGACAGGAGACGGCGTGCCTAGCGCGCACGTGCGAAACATAACAGGAGACGGCATGCATAGTGAGCACGCGCTAAACATGACAGGAGACGGCGTGCCTACCGCGCACGCGCGAAACATGACAGGAGATGGCGTGCCTAGCGCGCACGCGCGAAACATGACAGGAGACTGCGTGTTTAGCGCGCACGCGTATACATGACAGGAGACGGCGTGCCTAGCGCGCACGCGCGAAACATGACAGGAGACTGCGTGTTAAGCGCACGCGTAAACATGACAGGAGACGGCGTGATATTGAGTCTATTGAGACTAAAAACCTTTCAAGTTTAGTCAATTTTTTTTTGTCTGATTTCATATTATTACTTGCTTATTATTTACAAGCGATATTAATAACCCTCAAATACCAAAAAACAAGTGTTTTGTAAGTTAAATATTTTTTGCGCATTTTAGTCTATTGAGACTTTCAAGTTTAGACACATTTTTTTTGTCTGATTTCATATTATTACTTTATTATTATTGATAAGCGATATAAATTACCCTCAAATATCTAAAACAACGAGACAACGCTCACATATGTTAGAACAAGAAATAATTTGAGTTTTCGAGAATTTTAATCCCACGGCGAATCGTAATATCCTCAGTGTGAATAAAAGAAACATTCAAATAAACAAGTAACTTAGCCAAAAGACACGAAAAATAATAATTATAATTATAATAACAATGGGAAGAAATACATTATTTTTTATTTTATTTTAACAATGATTCAACATAAACGGGAAACGATACGTTATGAAACGTCCAAACGATAATTGACAGGTGTTTGTTTGTTGACAGGAGACGGCGTGCCTAGCGCGCACGCGCGAAACATGACAGGAGACGGCGTGCCTAGCGCGCAGGCGCGAAACATGACAGGAGATGGCGGGTCTAGCGCGCACGCGCGGAACATGACAGGAGACTGCGTGTTTAGCGCGCACGCGTAAACATGACAGGAGACGGCGTGATATTGAGTCAATTGAGACTAAAAACCTTTCAAGTTTAGTCAATTTTTTTTTGTCTGATTTCATATTATTACTTACTTATTATTTACAAGCGATATTATTAACCCTCAAATACCAAAAAACAAGTGTTTTGTGGGTTTAATATTTTTTGCGCATTTTCGTTTATTGAGACTAAAAACCTTTCAAGTTTAGTCAATTTTTTTTTGTCTGATTTCATATTATTACTTACTTATTATTTATAAGCGATATTAATAACCCTCAAATACCAAAAAACAAGTGTTTTGTGAGTTAAATATTTTTTGCGCATTTTCGTCTATTGAGACTAAAAACCTTTCAAGTTTAGTCATTTTTTTTGTCTGATTTCATATTATTACTTACTTATTATTTATAAGCGATATTAATAACCCTCAAATACCAAAAAACAAGTGTTTTGTGTGTTAAAAATTTTTTGCGCATTTTCGTCTATTGAGACTTTCAAGTTAAGACACATTTTTTTGTCTGATTTCATATTATTACTTTATTATTATTGATAAGCGATATGAATTACCCTCAAATATCTAAAACAACGGGAAAACGCTCACATATGTTATAACAAGAAATAATTTGAGTTTTCGAGAATTTTAATCCCACGGCGAATCGTAATATGCTCAGGGTGAATAAAATAAACATTCAAATAAACAAGTAATTTAGCCAAAAGACACGAATAATAATAATAATAATAATAATGACAATCGGAAGAAATGCATCATTTTTTATTTTATTTTAACAATGATTCAACATTAACGGGAAACGATAGGTTATGAAACGTCCAAACGATAATTGACAGGTGTTTGTTTGTTGACAGGAGACGGCGTGCATAGCGCGCACGCGCGAAACATGACAGGAGACGGCGTGCCTAGCGCGCACGTGCGAAACATAACAGGAGACGGCATGCATAGTGAGCACGCGCGAAACATGACAGGAGACGGCGTGCCTACCGCGCACGCGCGAAACATGACAGGAGATGGCGTGCCTAGCGCGCACGCGCGAAACATGACAGGAGACTGCGTGTTTAGCGCGCACGCGTATACATGACAGGAGACGGCGTGCCTAGCGCGCACGCGCGAAACATGACAGGAGACTGCGTGTTAAGCGCACGCGTAAACATGACAGGAGACGGCGTGATATTGAGTCTATTGAGACTAAAAACCTTTCAAGTTTAGTCAATTTTTTTTTGTCTGATTTCATATTATTACTTGCTTATTATTTACAAGCGATATTAATAACCCTCAAATACCAAAAAACAAGTGTTTTGTAAGTTAAATATTTTTTGCGCATTTTAGTCTATTGAGACTTTCAAGTTTAGACACATTTTTTTTGTCTGATTTCATATTATTACTTTATTATTATTGATAAGCGATATAAATTACCCTCAAATATCTAAAACAACGAGACAACGCTCACATATGTTAGAACAAGAAATAATTTGAGTTTTCGAGAATTTTAATCCCACGGCGAATCGTAATATCCTCAGTGTGAATAAAAGAAACATTCAAATAAACAAGTAACTTAGCCAAAAGACACGAAAAATAATAATTATAATTATAATAACAATGGGAAGAAATACATTATTTTTTATTTTATTTTAACAATGATTCAACATAAACGGGAAACGATACGTTATGAAACGTCCAAACGATAATTGACAGGTGTTTGTTTGTTGACAGGAGACGGCGTGCCTAGCGCGCACGCGCGAAACATGACAGGAGACGGCGTGCCTAGCGCGCAGGCGCGAAACATGACAGGAGATGGCGGGTCTAGCGCGCACGCGCGGAACATGACAGGAGACTGCGTGTTTAGCGCGCACGCGTAAACATGACAGGAGACGGCGTGATATTGAGTCTATTGAGACTAAAAGCCTTTCAAGTTTAGTCAATTTTTTTTTGTCTGATTTCATATTATTACTTACTTATTATTTACAAGCGATATTATTAACCCTCAAATACCAAAAAACAAGTGTTTTGTGGGTTTAATATTTTTTGCGCATTTTCGTCTATTGAGACTAAAAACCTTTCAAGTTTAGTCAATTTTTTTTTGTCTGATTTCATATTATTACTTACTTATTATTTACAAGCGATATTATTAACCCTCAAATACCAAAAAACAAGTGTTTTGTGGGTTTAATATTTTTTGCGCATTTTCGTCTATTGAGACTAAAAACCTTTCAAGTTTAGTCAATTTTTTTTTGTCTGATTTCATATTATTACTTACTTATTATTTATAAGCGATATTAATAACCCTCAAATACCAAAAAACAAGTGTTTTGTAAGTTAAATATTTTTTGCGCATTTTAGTCTATTGAGACTTTCAAGTTTAGACACATTTTTTTTGTCTGATTTCATATTATTACTTTATTATTATTGATAAGCGATATAAATTACCCTCAAATATCTAAAACAACGAGACAACGCTCACATATGTTAGAACAAGAAATAATTTGAGTTTTCGAGAATTTTAATCCCACGGCGAATCGTAATATCCTCAGTGTGAATAAAAGAAACATTCAAATAAACAAGTAACTTAGCCAAAAGACACGAAAAATAATAATTATAATTATAATAACAATGGGAAGAAATACATTATTTTTTATTTTATTTTAACAATGATTCACCATAAACGGGAAACGATACGTTATGAAACGTCCAAACGATAATTGACAGGTGTTTGTTTGTTGACAGGAGACGGCGTGCATAGCGCGCACGCGCGAAACATGACAGGAGACGGCGTGCTTAGCGCGCACGTGCGAAACATGACAGGAGACGGCGTGCCTAGTGCGCACGCGCGAAACATGACAGGAGACGGCGTGCCTACCGCGCACGCGCGAAACATGACAGGAGACTGCGTGTTTAGCGCGCACGCGTAAACATGACAGAAGACGGCGTGCCTAGCGCGCACGCGCGAAACATGACAGGAGACTGCGTGTTTAGCGCGCACGCGTAAACATGACAGGAGACGGCGTGATATTGAGTCTATTGAGACTAAAAACCTTTCAAGTTTAGTCAATTTTTTTTGTCTGATTTCATATTATTACTTACTTATTATTTACAAGCGATATTATTAACCCTCAAATACCAAAAAACAAGTGTTTTGTGAGTTTAATATTTTTTGCGCATTTTCGTCTAGTGAGACTTTCAAGATTAGACAATTTTTTTTTGTTTGATTTCATATTATTACTTTATTATTATTGATAAGCGATATGAATTACCCTCAAATATCTAAAACAACGGGACAACGCTCACATATGTTAGAACAAGAAATAATTTGAGTTTTCGAGAACTTTAATCCCACGGCGAATCGTAATATCCTCAGTGTGAATAAAATAAACATTCAAATAAACAAGTAACTTAGCCAAAACACACGAAAAATAATAGTAATAAGAATAATGACAATCGGGAGCAATGCATCATTTTTTATTTTATTTTAACAATGATTCAACATAAACGAGAAACGATACGTTATGAAACGTCTAAACGATAATTGACAGGTGTTTGTTTGTTGACAGGAGACGGTGTGCCTAGCGCGCACGCGCGAAACATAACAGGAGACGGCGTGATATTGAGTCTATTGAGACTAAAAACCTTTCAAGTTTAGCGCAGGCGAGAAACATGACAGGAGATGGCGTGTCTAGCGCGCACGCGCGGAACATGACAGAAGACGGCGTGCCTAGCGCGCACGCGCGAAACATGACAGGAGACGGCGTGATATTGAGTCTATTGAGACTAAAAACCTTTCAAGTTTAGTCAATTTTATTTTGTCTGATTTCATATTATTACTTACTTATTATTTATAAGCGATATTAATAACCCTCAAATACCAAAAAACAAGTGTTTTGTCAGTTTAATATTTTTTGCGCATTTTCGTCTATTGAGACTAAAAACCTTACAAGTTTAGTCAATTTCTTTTTGTCTGATTTCATATTATTACTTACTTATTATTTATAAGTGATATTAATAACCCTAAAATACCAAAAAACAAGTGTTTTGTGAGTTAAATATTTTTGCGCATTTTCGTCTATTGAGACTAAAAACCTTTTAAGATCAGTCAATTTTTTTGTCTGATTTCATAATATTACTATCTTATTATTTATAAGCGATATTAATAACCCTCAAATACCAAAAAACAAGTGTTTTGTGAGTTAATCATTTTTTGAGCATTTTCGTCTATTGAGACTTTCAAGTTAAGACACATTTTTTTTGTCTGATTTCATATTATTACTTTTTTATTATTGATAAGCGATATGAATTACCCTCAAATATCTAAAACAACGGGACAACGCTCACATATATCAGAACAAGAAATAATTTGAGTTTTCGAGAATTTTAATCCCACGGCGAATCGTAATATCCTCAGTGTGAATAAAATAAACATTCAAATAAACAAGTAACTTAGCCAAAAGACACGAAAAATAATAATTATAATAATAATGACAATGGGAAGAAATACATTATTTTTTATTGTATTTTAACAATGATTCAACATAAACGGGAAACGATACGTTATGAAACGTCCAAACGATAATTGACAGGTGTTTGTTTGTTGACAGGAGACGGCATGCATAGCGCGCACGCGCGAAACATGACAGGAGATTGCGTGCCTAGCGCGCACGCGCGAAACATGACAGGAGACGGCGTGCGTAGTGCGCACGCGCGAAACATGACAGGAGACGGCGTGCCTAGCGCGCACGCGCGAAACATGACAGGAGACTTCGTGTTTAGCGCGCACGCGTAAACATGACAGGAGACGGCGTGATATTGAGTCTATTGAGACTAAAAACCTTTCAAGTTTAGTCAATTTTTTTTGTCTGATTGCATATTATTACTTACTTATTATTTATAAGCGATATTAATAACCCTCAAATACCAAAAACAAGTGTTTTGTGAGTTAAATATTTTTTGCGCATTTTCGTCTATTGAGACTAAAAACCTTTCAAGTTTAGTCAATTTTTTTTGTCTGATTTCATATTATTACTTCTTATTTATAAGCGATATTAATAACCCTCAAATACCAAAAAACAAGTGTTTTGTGAGTTTAATATTTTTTGCGCATTTTCGTCTATTGAGACTTTCAAGTTTAGACACAATTTTTTTGGTCTGATTTCATATTATTACTTACTTATTATTGATAAGCGATATAAATTACCCTCAAATATCTAAAACAACGGGACAACGCTCACATATGTTAGAACAAGGAATAATTTGAGTTTTCGAGAATTTTAATCCCACGGCGAATCGTAATATCCTCCGTCTGAATAAAAGAAACATTCAAATAAGTAACTGAGCCAAAAGACACGAAGAAAAAAAATGATAATAATAATAATGACAATCGGAGGAAATGCATTATTTTTCATTTTATTTTAACAATGATTCAACATAAACGGGAAACGATACATTATGAAACGTCAAAACGATAATTGACAGGTGTTTGTTTGTTGACAGGAGATGGCGTGTCTAGCGCGCACGCGCAAAACATAGACAATTAATTTTATTCTAGACACAGTTACAGTCGAAATGCGACAGGAAATTTTTTTGTGATTATAGTAGAGAATTCTTTTAATAAAGCAAAATAGGAACAGTTTATAATAATTTTAGACATTAAAAAATAAACGTAACCCGGAGAAATTATAACAGAATCCGGAGAACTATTCGACATTTTAGCGAACTGTTAAACTCAAATGTATCCTAAAATATGACTAATGCAAAATAATTTGTTATTTTAGTGCCAAACCTGCGGTACTGATGAAAAAAATAGTCCTGTCAAAATCAAATGTGACAATACAAAGCAGTGCACACTGATATAAGTAATCAGTTTGAATCGTTAATTTTATAACTCGTATAAACCGTTCGATATTCTGATTTCAACATAATTATAGCTTTTCAAACAATGACATCCTGGACAATCGAGGCCATTTACCAACAATGCATACATGATTGACAGACTGCTGAATTCCTTAGATACCAAATGTTTTCTGCTTAGATATTATTCTTCTTCTTCTTGAACAGTGAACAACTATATACCAGTATTAAACGCTAGAAATTGGTATAAGTTTTCAAAACACGTATTGCAAAGAAATGAATTAAATTTCACCGAACATGAACGATAATGACAATATTTCTAAACATATAAATCACTTTTATTGCTCAGTATAGTCTCCCATAAGATCAATACACTTGGTCCAACGATCTTCCAACTTTGTTGTCCCATCACGGAAGTGACTTTCTGGAAGGCCTGCAAAATACTTCTCTACGACGGCTGTAACCTCTTCGTTTGATGAAAAATGCTTTCCACGAAGGAATTTTTTGAGGTGTGAGAACAGCCAGAAGCCAGAGGGAGCTAAATCTGGCGAATAGGGTGGATGTTGCAACAATTCGTACCCCAATTCACTAATTTTTACGATGGTTTTTTGAGCTGTGTGAGCAGGTGCATTGTCTTGATGAAAAATAATTTTTTTCTTCTGCAAACCGGGTTTTTTTTCACAATTTTTTTCATCCAACTGGTCCAAAAGGTCACAATAATAATCAGAGTTGATTGTCTTACCAGTTTGGAGATAATCTATCAATAAAATTCCTTTTGCATCCCAAAAAACTGACGCTAACACCTTCTTGGCCGATTTCTGGACACGAACTCGCTTCGGAGCCAAAGTGCCTGGTTCACACCACTCCTTAGCCTCTTGTTTTGATTCAGGATCATGGTGGTAGACCCAAGTCTCATCCATAGTGATGAATCGACGCAGAAAATCCTTTTTATCCTTTCGAAATTCCTCCAAATGTTGCTCAGAAAGTCGCATTCGAACGTGTTTTTGTTGCATTGTTAGCAAATGCGGCACCCATTGTGCACACAGTTTTTTGAAACCCAAAACTTCAGCCAAAATATGCCATGTTGTTCCATTTGAGATGCCTATGGTGTCAGCTATCACATCCACAGTCGATCGATGATCTTTCAAAACCATATCCTGTATTTTCGCTATGATTTCTGGTGTTGATGCACTTTTTGGACGTGCTGAACGTGGATCGTCTTCAACACTTGTACGGCCACGCTTAAACTCCAAAACCCATCGGTGAACGGTTGGAAATGAAGGAGAAGACTCCTTTAATACTTTCACCATCTTTGCATGGATCTTAGTAGCCGATAAACCTTCCAAAACAAAGAATTTAATCACTGCACGATATTCGGATTTTTCCATTGTTAAAAAATACACTGACACGTCAACTTCAAATGGCTTGTAAACAAAGAATGAATTGACAGATCGAAATGAAATTTTGAGTACGTTCTTATGAAAGATGAAATATTAAAATGGCGTAGAAAATTTGGTTTTTCTACTGCTCCATAGATGTCGCTTTCAAAACTTTTTGACTAACCTATTATATCTGGTATTTAATTGTTTTCAAGGAACATCCCAAAAGTAATTGTTTAAACTCGTCCAGTGCTGAGAACACGCCTGGCATGTCCATGTGAACATCTGCTTCATGCTCTGAACACGCGCGGCGTGTCCATGCCTAAATATTGTTAGTATATTACATCAGCATATGATATTCGTAATTACTTCGGAAGATTCCGTCGCATTCAGGCGTTTTCGCGTGTGCAACGCATTGTAAAGTTGAGTTTACACCCGCAGTTGTAAATAATATTTTTTCTAGTTCTTATTCCGTTTGTTTTCATTATGAGACTTGATAATAATAATAATTGGACTATTTCTCTAGCGCTGTTTAGTGAAAAGGTCACTGCAAGGGATATTTTGTTTATGTTTTCTAGTTATTTTCAATTTTGAATGAGTGACATAGTGAATTGTGAGCCAAAATAAGTGCCTTTTGAAAAATATATTATAGTAATTGGTGCATACATAGTGATATTTAGTATCATATAAGTTTCCTTTTTGATTTTACGAAAAAAAATACGTTTAACTTGAAAAATGGATCGCCCATCGAGCTCTAAAAGACAAAAGATTGAGGATGATATGGATGATTCATTTAGTGACGTTAGTGATGAGGAATTCACCATCATCGAGGATGATTCTGAATTTGAGTCAGATATTGAAAATGATGACAATATTCAAATTCAAACTGTTTCACAAACATCTAGAACACCAGATGTTAGCTCTACGCAATGGTCGAATATAAAAAAATAACCAGCCTTTATACCATTTTCAAAAATACCCGGGTTGAAAATTGAGATGTCAAGTAAAGAACCAATAGATTATTTTGATTTGATTTTCAATGAAGATTTGTACAATCTTGTGACAACCCAAACTAATTTGTATGCTGTTGAAGTAATGTCGAAATCAGAAGGTGATACAAGCAGAATCACGCGATGGAAAAATGTCACTAAAGACGAAATGAGGGTGTGGCTGGGTTTACTACTACACACCGGAACAATCCGTTTGAACCGGTTGAGTGACTACTGGAATACGGACTACCTATTCAATTTACCGGCATTTTCACAATTCATGTCAAGAGATAGATTTTTACTCATCTTACGGGCACTTCATTTTAACAATAATGAAGAAGATCTGTCGAGCTTGGCAAAAGTCAGGGCATTGATTGATTTTTTCAATGGAAGGATGGAAGTAATTTATGATCCACACAGACAACTATCGATAGATGAATCATTGGTTCTTTGGAGAGGCCGATTGATTTTTCGCCAATATATAAAAGGCAAAAAGGCCAAGTATGGTATAAAACTTTACATGTTAGGGAAATCAAGTGGATTGGCCGTAAAAATAATTGTATATGGTGGATCATCAGATGAAGAGTTAGGTGGCAAAGGCCACACTAATAAAGTCGTTCAGAAATTGCTAGAGGGGAAGACGGGAGCGGGATATTCAGTTTACATGGATAATTTCTATAATAGCGTTCCTCTTACAAAAAATTTATTGAACCAAAACACATATGTCACAGGAACACTACGAGCAAATAGAAAAGAAAACCCGATCGATGTTATAAATAAAAAACTAAAGAAAGGAGAAAGTGTGAGTCAGTACACAGAAAATGGTATATGTGTTACCAAATGGAAAGAACGCCGAGAAGTCTTTATGATTTCTTCTGAATTTGATGGGGAGCTGTCTGATAGTAAAAACCGACATGGTCAAGTGGTCACCAAACCAAATATGGTAATAAATATCAACAATCATATGGGTGGTATAGACTATCATGACCAGATGTTAGCTTACTACCCGTGCAAAAGGAAAACATTACGTTGGTACAAAAAGTTGGCTATTCATCTATTCCAGACGATGTTATTGAATTCTTGGCATTTATACAATGCAGACAATTCACAGAAAATGCCGTTGTATGATTTCAGGCTATTTATAATCAAAAAATTACTAGGTCCACCTCCATCATCAATTCCGAGACAAACAGTACAATCAAAAACCAAGATACATCTGCCGAAGTTTTGTGAAAAAGACACTGATAATAAAATCAAAAAACGCAGATGTAGGCAATGCTGGGATACAGCTAAGAAAAGAAATGCTTCATTATTATTTTGTCCAGATTGCCCCACACAACCTGGTCTTTGTTTGGATCCTTGTTTCCAACTTTACCACAAATATTAAATTATTTAAAAAAAATTATTGTGTACACCTAATTAGTAAGTATATTTTTCTGTTAGTTTTTATAAAATATTGTTTTTTTTTTTGTAATATAATGTTGTTCGAAAAATGTCATAAAAACCTCCATTCAATACCATTACGGTATGCGTAAAAATACCGACATCACTCTTATCACACAAAAAAGTCACTCAAGTACGTTTGATAAAAATAAAAAAAGACTGGGTATCTCATTTTGCGCCGAATTACCAATGGACAAAATAAAAATAACATAAAAATAAACACATTTGAAAAAGGACAAAAAAATATTTGCTTGAAAATTTTTAATTTATTTGAGAATATTTTTTACATGTGTCAACCCAGCTTTACAGCATGGCCTTGCGACTTATACCCTGTGGGGGGGAGGGGGGGGGGTGATGAACAGATCAAAACTATACTAAACGAATTTTAAATACCTAGCTAACAATTTTTGAACCGGTGTAAAAGCGGACGATGTATAAATGATATATATAAACAAATTCTATATTTATGAATATATATTTTCTTAAATGTAAAATTTGTTTTACTTCCGTGAAAATTACACGGGCTGCAACTAGATTTTATTATTCAAATATATTGCGCACTGATCGGCTGTCATGCATTTTAAATCAGCATTGAAAAAGTTAATGGATATTCCTGGTGAATCCGTATTTTTTCCACGTGTACCACGGAAGGAGAACAACCATGTTTGTCATATTCCCTAGCCTGGGGAAGAGAAGGGGATACAGGGAGTATAGGGGAGGATGTTGTAGGGGTTATGACTGTTTCAATCGATGGTACAGTAAAAAAGGTTCATTTTCTTTCAGGCGATCCTTGACAGCTCCCAGGCCTCAGGTTCCACGTTCTCAATCTTATAACTTTGTGTTTCACTTCCGTGAAAAATGAGACTGAGATTTCCTCCTCGGTTACCAATTTGCTATCAGAGGTTATACTTGAAGGTTTAGGATCAGGGGGTATGCGTGGAATCATTTTTCAAAAAATATGAATAAACTTAGAGGAAGGAGAGAAAAAAATTACCTACCAGTATTTCTATGATGAAAGTAAACATTAATATGTACGCAGTCTAACATAGAGGAAAAAATCCGTGTCAAATTAATCCATGCTTTATTATTGACAGTTACACTCCGTAGAAAAAACAATAGACGAAAATTCTCACTCTCTAGCACAGACTGCATTAATAGAAGGAACACTAGCAAATTGCTAGCATAAATAATTAATTTTAACCAGAGAATACCAGATATAATGTGTGGAGTAAACATTTAATTACCAAGTTGCACTGAAAGTTGTAATAAAAATTTAAATAGAGGTATTTTATCATAATCAAAATTATCTTAAGTCATTTATTTCATTTAAGACTAATTACCACTGATTTTATGACATGAGAGATCGCTGATATACTAAAGATATTGAAAACCATCATTACCAAGTATTTGGTGTTATTTCATATTCAAAATTGACATCAAACGTTAAAATAACTTATACCATGGCTAACATTGTACCATGGCTATTCGCCCGCAAGTCAATAAGTGACAAAGCCACTGAACCATAAGTCAGTCATTAAAAAAAAAAAATGTATATTTAATATTATCCTCATATTTAATATTATAAAATTAAAAACAAATCATTCCAGTGGCTTTTTTTTTTTTTAATTTTCGTTCTTTAATTCCTTGGAAAATTTCCAGAAAAAAAGGACATTCTAAAAATGCAATTTTACAATGGACTTTGAGTGTTTCTCGACACTATGAGTTCTTGCATAAGACATTAAATAACCTTTTTCTAAGAATGTCTTTGCGCAATTTCCATAGATGTAAAAGGGCTCCTATCCACTATGAATCCTTAAATGGTGTATTCAACTTCTATTGTTTGACACTGCTCTCCACACTGTCCACAGCTGTCGAGTTTCTTTCTGTTTTGAACCATTTCATAACATTTTTGTGTACAATATCCACAGCTGTACGTCTTCTCTCCACCACGAATCCTTTCATGATAATACATACCATACAGCTGTTTTTGAAATTCTTGTCACATTGCCCACAGCCGTAGAGCTTCTCTCCACTATGAATTCTAATACGTTTCAGATAATATTTTCTAAACAGTTTCTTCACACAATTTCCACAGTTGTAGGGTTTTTTTCTAGTACGAATACTTGAATGACATACTATATTAAGTAAAAAAATAATGTTTTCGTAAAATGTATACATTTGTAGGGATTCTCCTTCACTATGAATCCTCAAATGGCATATTGTTTACCGCTGCAAGGCTTCTCTCAACTGTGAATTCTTTCATGAGTTTTTCATTATTTTTTTCGTGAGAATGACTTATCATATTGTGTTTAGCTGTAAGGCTTATCTCCACTATGAATCCATTCATGATATTTTAAATTAACTTTTTGTGAGAATGTCTTATCACATTGTCCACAGCTGAAAGGCTTCTCTCCACTATGAATCCTTTCATGACATTTTAAAGAATATTTTCGTAAGAATGTCTTATCACATTGTTCACAGCTGTGAGGCTTCTGTTCACGAAGAATCCTTTCATGAAGTTTTAAACTACGTTTATTTGTGAATGTCTTATCACATTGTCTACAGCGGTAAGGCTTCTCTCTACTACGAATCGTTTCATGATTTTTTAAATATTTTTTTTGTGTGAATGTCTTATCACATTGTACACAGCTGAAAGACTTCTCTCCACTATGAATCCTTCCATGAATTTTTAAACTACGTTTTTTTGTGAATGGCTTATCACATTATCCACAGTTGTAAAGCTTCTCTATACTATGAATCCATTCACGATCTCTTAATTAGTATTGTTATGAGACCACCTGTGAACAATTCCACAACCACAAGAATTCTCTCCAGATGGATTAATTTTTATGTTTTAAACTCATTTTTTTGTGTAAATAACTTTTTACACTTTTTACAAGCTGCCAGGATTTTCTCCACTATGAATTCTTAATTTGAGATTTAAATTTTAACTGTTTGACAACATGTTTCCACAATTTTCAAACCCATGATAACAATTTGCACTGCTTTTATTTTCACTAAATTGGTTGCTCACATCACCTGAATCTAAAAATATATGAAAATTAAGAAAAAATCTCTGAATTATATTTTTTTTAAATATTGACGGGTTGAAAAGATAGAACTAAGTTCTTTTTTAATAAAGCATTTCTCAAATTAGAGTTCTTAGATTTATACAACATATATTTATACAACTTGTATTGCATTTTTAACTTAAAGACAAATTGACATGGTTAAGATAAAAACATATTGACTTTATTATTTGTGCTAAGGCTTAACTTGAATCCTATTTCAAACCAAATTTAAATGATGATATTGATAAGAATTTAATCAACTAGCGAAAACTTATTCCGAATACAATTCAAATATTTATACTCACTCGCTATTGTATCCGTTTCACAAACATCAACAGTATCTGTGTTACTGCCCCGAGCACATTCCTGTTTTATATCTGCTTCCTGTATGTCTATAGCAATATCAGGTAATACTGGCGGAGTGACCTCTTCTACATTTTCTTCTTTTATGGAATAATTTGAATCAATTTGAAATACCAAGTTATGTGATGACTGGGCCTTAAAATCTAGGAAAAAAAGAAGATTTTATTGCTTTAGAAGATTTAAAACAATAAAATCTTCTTTTATTGATTTAAATCTTCTGAAGCAATAAAAGAAATATATGATATATCTTATATATTATACAAAAAATTAAACTAATTTTCTTTGACTTAAACTCCGTTAATAAGTCTAAGCTGATAAAAAGGCCAACACAGCACTCATAAGGCTACCTTATCTTAATATGGTAGGACTTTCCAGCTTTGGAAGAATGCTCAAGAATCGTGGGTACAATTTTTATCTGTAATAGTTCCAAGTTAGGAGCAGAAGAAAAATTAGACCAAGGGTTTGGTTCTCATCAGCAGAAATACCTTATTATTTATGTTCTTCAGATGATATTGATAAAAAATTTATTAGCAACAATTTATTTTAAATGATCTATTAGTGATAATGTCTTTACCATAATTTCCACAGCTGTAAGGCTTCTCTCCGCTATGAATCCTCTCATGAAATTTTAAAAGGTATTTTGTTGAGAAAGTCTTATCACATTGTCCACAGCAGTAAGGCTTTTCTCCAATATGCATCCTTTCATGACATTTAAAAAAATATTTTGTTGAGAATGTCTTATCACATTGTCCACAACTGTACGGCTTCTCTCCACTATGACTCCTCTCATGAAATTTTAAAATGTATTTTGTTGAGAAAGTCTTATCACATAGTCCACAGCTGTAAGGCTTCTCTCCACTATGAATCCCTTCATGTTTATTTAAATTAACTTTTTGTGAGAATGTCTTCTCACATTGTCCACAGCTGTAAGGCTTCTCTCCACTATGAATCCCTTCATGTCTTTTTAAATAAACTTTTTGTGAGAATGTCTTCTCACATTGTCGACAGCTGTAAGGCTTCTCTGCACTATGAATCCTTTCATGAGATTTTAAATTGTCTTTTCGTCAGAATGTCTTTGAACAATTTCCACAACCATAGGAATCTTCTCCAGATGGATTATTTTTATGATGTTTTAAACTCATTTTTTGTGCAAATAACTTTTTTTGATTTTTTAAGCTGCAGGGATTTTCTCCTTTATGAATTCTTAATTTGCGTTTTAAATTTGAACTGTTTGAGAACATGTTTCCACAATGTTCAAAGTAATGAGGACCATTTTCACTGCTTTTATTTTTACTAAATTGGTTGTTCATATCACCTGAATCTAAAAATGTATGAAAATTTAAAATAAATCTCTTAATTATTGAAGGGTTGAAAAGATTAATTTTAGTTATTTTTGTAATAAAGTATTTCTCAAATTTAAGTTTTTTGATTCATACAACAATTAACTTGTATTGAATTGTTAACTAAGAAAAAATTAACCGAGTTTAGATGAAAATATTTTTACTTTATTATTTATGCTAAGGCTCAACTTGAATCCTATTTCAAACATAATTAATAAATTTTGTTGTTGAGAATTTAATGAATAAGCGAAAACTTATTCAGATTACAATTTAAATAATTATACTCACTCGTTATTGCATGCGTGTCAGAAACATCAACAGTCTCTGTGTTACTGTCCCGAGCACATTCCTTCTTTGTATCCGCTTCCTGTATGTCCATAGCAAAATCAGGTAATACTGGAGCAGTATCCTCTGGTACATTTTCTTCTTTTATGAAAATATCTGAACAGATTTCCAATTCCAAATCATAGGATTGCCTTTGTGAACTCATTACTGAGGTAATTTCTTTATTGAATATGTCATAAGATGGCTGGGCTTTAATATCTATGAAAAAAACATACAAGTTCAAATCTTCTGAAGTAATAAAACAACTAGATAATATATTATCAACAACTCGAAACCTCGATTCTTTGACTTTCTGTTAATAAGTCTGAACTGACAATAAGGCCAACACAGCACTAATAGGGTGCGAGGTTTGTTCACCAGATGCAATAACTTAGGCGAATGATTTCACAGAGGTTAGGGTGGATTTTGATGCTGTCCGGGAAGACATGTTCTGTTATAAGGCGTTTTTATTAGTTTCCTGATAAATTCCAGGCAGGGTTGTCGACTGCCGTATGGGGCCCAGCGCATGTAATACATAATGGAGCGGTCACCGAGGTGAGATTCGCTACATTTAAAGCAACGTGCAGATAAACTGCATTGCTGCTTCGTGTGTTCGTATCTGGAGCATTGGAAGCACTGTGGTTAGGAAATAATCCTTTTCTACCACTTAGAGTTGTAGAAAGCTTAGACCCTCTGAGGTAGGGTCTGTTCATCAAATGTTAGAACTACTGTTTGTGGAGGGACCCATATCACACCATCTGAGTTGGTTAAGTCTTCTAGCTTCCTGGACTCTTCAATAATTCCAAGTTTTCTAGGAATTCTCCCTATTACCACTCAACCGGGATTCCTCATATGAGGCTCATGATGGTGACCATGAAAGAAGAAATAAATTATTTAAAGCCATACTCGGTAAGGGCTCCATTTTGTAGAAAATTATTAGCCGATGGGTATTTATAAAACGCTACAGCCAATCTATTCCGGCGTATTCAATTTATACCGTTTCTCGGTTATATATCTGGTATTTAATTGTTTTCAAGGAACATCCCATAAGTAATTGTTTTAATGGATATTCCTGGTGAATCCGTATTTTTTCCACGTGTACCACAGAAGGAGATCGGCCATGTTTGTCATATTCCTTAGCCTGGGGAAGAGATGGGGATACAGGGAGTATAGGGGAGGATGTTGTAGGGGTTATGACTGTTTCAATCGATGGTACAGTAAAAAAGGTTAATTTTCTTTCATGCGATCCTTGACAGCTCCCAGGCCTCAGGTTCCACGTTCTCAATTTTATAACTTTGTGTTTCACTTCCGTGAAAAATGAGACTGAGATTTCCTCCTCGGTTACCACTTCGCTTTCAGAGGTTATATTTGAAGGTTTAGGATCAGATGGTTTGCGTTGGAATCATTTTCCAAAAAATACGAATAAACTTAAAGGAGGAAGGGGAAAAAATTACCTACCAGTATTTCTATGATGAAAGTAAACATTAATATGTACGCAGTCTAACATAGAGGAAAAAATCCGTGTCAAATAAATCCATGCTTTATTATTGACAGTTACACTCCGTAGAAAAAACAATAGACGAAAATTCTCACTCTCTAGCACAGACTGCATTAATAGAAGGAACACTAGCAAATTGCTAGCATAAATCATTAATTTTAACCAGAGAATACCAGATATAATGTGTGGAGTAAACATTTAATTATCAAGTTGCACTGAAAGTTGTAATAAAAATTTAAATAGAGGTATTTTATCATAATCAAAATTATCTTAAGTCATTTATTTCATTTAAGACTAATTACCACTGATTTTATGACATGAGAGATCGCTGATATACTAAAGATATTGAAAACCATCATTACCAAGTATTTGGTGATATTTCATATTCAAAATTGACATCAAACGTTAAAATAACTTATACCATGGCTAACATTGTACGATGGCTATTCGCCCGCAAGTCAATAAGTGACAAAGCCACTGAACCATAAGTCAGTCATTAAAAAAAAAAAAATTATATTTAATATTATCCTCATATTTAATATTATAAAATTAAAAACAAATCATTCCAGTGGCTTTTTTTTTTTTAAATTTTCGTTCTTTAATTCCTTGGAAAATTTCCAGAAAAAAGGACATTCTAAAAATGCAATTTTACAATGGACTTTGAGTGTTTCTCGACACTATGAGTTCTTGCATAAGATATTAAATAACCTTTTTCTAAGAATGTCTTTGCGCAATTTCCATAGATGTAAAAGGGCTCCTATCCACTATGAATCCTTAAATGGTGTATTCAACTTCTATTGTTTGACACTGCTCTCCACACTGTCCACAGCTGTCGAGTTTCTTTCTGTTTTGAACCATTTCATAACATTTTTGTGTACAATAAACACAGGTGTACGTCTTCTCTCCACCACGAATCCTTTCATGATAATACATACCATACAGCTGTTTTTGAAATTCTTGTCACATTGCCCACAGCCGTAGAACTTCTCTCCACTATGAATTCTAATACGTTTCAGATAATATTTTCTAAACAATTTCTTCACACAATTTCCACAGTTGTAGGGTTTTTTTCTAGTACGAATACTTGAATGACATACTATATTAAGTAAAAAAATAATGTTTTCGTAAAATGTATACATTTGTAGGGATTCTCCTTCACTATGAATCCTCAAATGGCATATTGTTTACCGCTGCAAGGCTTCTCTCAACTGTGAATTCTTTCATGAGTTTTTCATTATTTTTTTCGTGAGAATGACTTATCATATTGTGTTTAGCTGTAAGGCTTATCTCCACTATGAATCCATTCATGATATTTTAAATTAACTTTTTGTGAGAATGTCTTATCACATTGTCCACAGCTGAAAGGCTTCACTCCACTATGAATCCTTTCATGACATTTTAAAGAATATTTTCTTAAGAATGTCTTATCACATTGTTCACAGCTGTGAGGCTTCTGTTCACGAAGAATCCTTTCATGAAGTTTTAAACTACGTTTATTTGTGAATGTCTTATCACATTGTCTACAGCGGTAAGGCTTCTCTCTACTATGAATCGTTTCATGATTTTTTAAATATTTTTTTTGTGTGAATGTCTTATCACATTGTACACAGCTGAAAGACTTCTCTCCACTATGAATCCTTCCATGAATTTTTAAACTACGTTTATTTGTGAATGGCTTATCACATTATCCACAGTTGTAAAGCTTCTCTATACTATGAATCCATTCATGATCTCTTAATTAGTATTGTTATGAGACCACCTGTGAACAATTCCACAACCACAAGAATTCTCTCCAGATGGATTAATTTTTATGTTTTAAACTCATTTTTTTGTGTAAATAACTTTTTACAAGCTGCCAGGATTTTATCCACTATGAATTCTTAATTTGAGATTTAAATTTTAACTGTTTGACAACATGTTTCCACAATTTTCAAACCCATGATAACAATTTGCACTGCTTTTATTTTCACTAAATTGGTTGTTCACATCACCTGAATCTAAAAATATATGAAAATTAAGAAAAAATCTCTGAATTATATTTTTTTTAAATATTGATGGGTTGAAAAGATAGAACTAAGTTCTTTTTTAATAAAGCATTTCTCAAATTAGAGTTCTTAGATTTATACAACATATATTTATACAACTCGTATTGCATTTTAAACTTAAAGACAAATTGACATGGTTAAGATAAAAACATATTGACTTTATTATTTGTGCTAAGGCTTAACTTGAAGCCTATATCAAACCAAATTTAAATGATGATATTGATAAGAATTTAATCAACTAGCGAAAACTTATTCCGAATACAATTCAAATATTTATACTCACTCGCTATTGTATCCGTTTCACAAACATCAACAGTCTCTGTGTTACTGTCCAGAGCACATTCCTGTTTTATATCTGCTTCTTGTATGTCTATAGCAATATCAGGTAATACTGGCGGAGTGACCTCTTCTACATTTTCTTCTTTTATGGAATAATTTGAATCAATTTGAAATACCAAGTTATGTGATGACTGGGCTTTAAAATCTAGGAAAAAAAGAAGATTTTATTGCTTTAGAAGATTTAAAGCAATAAAATCTTCTTTTATTGACTCAAATCTTCTGAAGCAATAAAAGAAATATATGATATATCTTATATATTATACAAAAAACTAAACTAATTTTCTTTGACTTAAATTCCGTTCATAAGTCTAAGCTGATAAAAAGGCCAACACAGCACTCATAAGGCTACCTTATCTTAATATGGTAGGGCTTTCCAGCTTTGGAAGAATGCTCAAGAATCGTAGGTACAATTTTTATCTGTAATAGTTCCAAGTTAGGAGCAGAAGAAAAATTAGACCAAGGGTTTGGTTCTCATCAGCAGAAATACCTTATTATTTATGTTCTTCAGATGATATTGATAAAAAATTTATTAGCAACAATTTATTTTAAATTTTAAATGATCTATTAGTGATAATGTCTTTACCATAATTTCCACAGCTGTGAGGCTTCTCTCCGCTATGAATCCTCTCATGAAATTTTAAAAGGTATTTTGTTGAGAAAGTCTTATCACATTGTCCACAGCTGTAAGGCTTCTCTCCACTATGAATCCTTTCATGAATTTTTAAATTACCTTTATTTGTGAATGGCTTATCACATTGTTCACAGCTGTAAGGTTTCTGTCCACTATGAATCCTTTCATGACATTTTAAAAAGTATTTTGTTGAGAATTTCTTATCACATTGTCCACAACTGTAAGGCTTCTTTCTACTATGAATCATTTCATGATTTTTTAAATAATTTTTTCGTGTAAATGTCTTATCACATTGTCCACAGCTGTAAGGCTTCTCTCCACTATGAATCCTTTCATGAATTTTTAAATTACATTTTTTTGTGAATGTCTTATCACATTGTCCACAGCTGTAAAGCTTCTCTCCAATATGCATCCTTTCATGACATTTTAATAAGTATTTTGTTGAGAATGTCTTATCACATTGTCCACAACTGTAAGGCTTCTCTCCACTATGACTCCTCTCATGACATTTTAAAATATATTTTGTTGAGAAAGTCTTATCACATTGTCCACAGCTGTAAGGCTTCTCTCCACTATGAACCCTTTCATGAATTTTTAAATTACATTTATTTGTGAATAGCTTATCACATTGTCCACAGCTGTAAAGCTTCTCTCCAATATGCATCCTTTCATGACATTTTAATAAGTATTTTGTTGAGAATGTCTTATCACATTGTCCACAACTGTAAGGTTTCTCTCCACTATGAATCCTTTCATGACATTTTAAAAAGTATTTTGTTGAGAATTTCTTATCACATTGTCCACAACTGTAAGGCTTCTTTCTACTATGAATCATTTCATGATTTTTTAAACAATTTTTTCGTGTAAATGTCTTATCACATTGTCCACAGCTGTAAGGCTTCTCTCCACTATGAATCCTTTCATGAATTTTTAAATTACATTTTTTTGTGAATGTCTTATCACATTGTCCACAGCTGTAAAGCTTCTCTCCAATATGCATCCTTTCATGACATTTTATTAAGTATTTTGTTGAGAATGTCTTATCACATTGTCCACAACTGTAAGGCTTCTCTCCACTATGTCTCCTCTCATGACATTTTAAAATGTATTTTGTTGAGAAAGTCTTATCACATTGTCCACAGCTGTAAGGCTTCTCTCCACTATGAATCCCTTCATGTTTATTTAAATAAACTTTTTGTGAGAATGTCTTCTCACATTGTCCACAGCTGTAAGGCTTCTCTCCACTATGAATCCCTTCATGTCTTTTTAAATAATTTTTTTGTGAGAATGTCTTCTCACATTGTCCACAGCTGTAAGGCTTCTCTCCACTATGAATCCCTTCATGTCTTTTTAAATAAACTTTTTGTGAGAATGTCTTCTCACATTGTCCACAACTGTAAGGCTTCTCTCCACTATGAATCCTTTCATGAGATTTTAAATTGTCTTTTCGTCAGAATGTCTTTGAACAATTTCCACAACCATAGGAATCCTCTCCAGATGGATTATTTTTATGATGTTTTAAACTCATTTTTTGTGCAAATAACTTTTTTTTATTTTTTAAGCTGCAGGGATTTTCTCCTTTATGAATTCTTAATTTGCGTTTTAAATTTGAACTGTTTGAGAACATGTTTCCACAATGTTCAAAGTAATGAGGACCATTTTCACTGCTTTTATTTTTACTAAATTGGTTGCTGATATCACCTGAATCTAAAAATGTATGAAAATTTAAAATAAATCTCTTAATTATTGAAGGGTTAAAAAGATTAATTTTAGTTCTTTTTGTAATTTGTAATAAGTATTTCTCAAATTTAAGTTTTTTGATTCATACAACAATTAACTTGTATTGAATTGTTAACTAAGAAAAAAATTAACCGAGTTAACATGAAAATATTTTTACTTTATTATTTATGCTACGGCTCAACTTGAATCCTATTTCAAACCAAATTAAGACATTTTGTTGTTGAAAATTTAATGAATAAGCGAAAACTTATTCAGATTACAATTTAAATAATTATACTCACTCGTTATTGCATGCGTGTCAGAAATATCTGCAGTGTCTGGGATACTGTCCCGAGCACATTCCTTCTTTATATCCGCTTCCTGTATGTCCATAGCAAAATCAGGTAATACTGGCGCAGTATCCTCTGGTACATTTTCTTTTTTTATGAAAATATCTGAACAGATTTCCAATTCCAAATCATAGGATTGCCTTTGTGAACTCATTACTGAGGTAATTTCTTTATTGAATATATCATAAGATGGCTGGGCTTTAATATCTATGAAAAAAACATACAAGTTCAAATCTTCTGAAGTAATAAAACAAATAGATAATATATTATCAACAACTCGAAACCTCGTTTCTTTGACTTTCTGTTAATAAGTCTGAACTGACAATAAGGCCAACACAGCACTAATAGACCTATCTTATCTTTATATGGCATGACTTTTTAGCTAGTACGATGTGACTCAAGAAGATTATTAGGTCGAATGCTACAGAAGATTGATGGTCCAGTTAATATATGTAATAGTTCCGAGTCAAGGGCAAAAGAAAAATTAGGCCTAGGATTTGGTTCTCATCAGCAGAAATACCTTATATTTTATGGTCTTCAGATGATATTGATTAATTTATTAATAGTTTCAATGCCAAGCACTGAATTATCCACATATAAATCAGTATCGCACAGGCCAGTGTGTGTATATAAGTGTTAATAATATTGAGTTTATATTACCAATTCAACATATGGTTTTTTGCCATAAATTTACATAATGAACTAAATGAAATTTGTGCGTTGCGTTTCATATTCTACAGTTTTTAGTGCAGTGATAACTCTAAATTCAATTTAGAGACAGGAAAAAATCATTGATTTTTATCAAAATGAGGTATACAACATAACAGAACATCAACATACCGTGATTTATCAACTTTTTACTTATTATAATGATTTAAATTATTTTCAAAATAAAAAATGTTTAAAACATCTTGGCTAAAAGTACACACCACCTTATCCATGCCTGGTATGGAATAGGTGGTGTGTGCCTGTAGGTTTAACACCACGCATACAACATAAGTTAATTGATTGTCATATCTCACATATTTTTTTTATTTCAACAATATGAAGTTATTAAATTTACTTGGGTCTGTGGGATTATCAACAAAATGTATGGGATCTGCACTGATATCTTGCGCACATTCCTGTTTGATATCTGCCTCATGTACACTGATATCATACTGGGGGAACACTGCTGCAGTATCTCCATCTTTTGCCTTTTCTTCTTTCACCATTACATCTGCACTTTTGTGTAGCTGAGGATCCATCTATAACCTGGAAACATTCCCAACAGTTTAACAATGAGTTTATATGTTAACTCTGTCACGTAGGAAAGCATAAAACTATATTCAATGCCCGATATTAGAAAATGAAACCTTTCCTGACATGATAATCTTCTTTGTAATTTGACAAGACAAAACTTGCTTGTGCTACAGTGATGACGATATGAACAGAGTATCAATTTTCAAAGATGTCATAGTTCACAATATAAAACCATTAAAAAAAACATACAATACAAAAATTCAATTATGTAACTTGCCCAATGCTGTAAAGCCGAAAATGAAAACACACAGTAATGGTGTAGTGAAAATGAAACACAACATTAATGCAGAAGCTACTGCGTGAAGTTAGGATTCTTCTTTAGAAAGTCGTCCAATTTAAGTAAAACAAGTCCACAAACTTACAATGTTAGAAAAATTTATTTTTCTTTAACAGATTATCAAAACAAATTAAAATAAATTTGTTGTCATTGTCGAAATCGACGTTTTTAGTGACAATTAACACGTCTCAAGGAGTGGTGGACAGTGGCGGGATTGCGTTTCCATTGAATTAGGGTAGTTAGTATTTTTTTTTAAAAGGCGTTATGTGTGTCTCTTCACTGAATGATGTTATTGTTAAAACAGGAAGGAGTTATCTGTTGTGGAAGGATTTCTTAACTTGTCGTGGAGAAATCGTCTTGCCCACTCAGAGAGCTCGCAGCATTCCCAAGAAAGAAGGAAATTTTCTGTAATGGGAGAAAAAGCAAATCTGGCAAGGAAGATATTAGTGAACAACAATTTTTTCCGTTCAATCAAGCGCTTTCATCCAGAACATAGAGAGGATCTCCATGCAGTTATACACTGATTACAATTAATTTTAAATGGAAAATGTTTGAGAAATTGTATTTTTGTTTGATTTGTACAGGATTTTTTTTAACATAAAAATGTAATTTTTCGTATAAAGTAAGTAGAGTTTGAACCAAACAACCTGATTTTATTGTAAAAGAGCTAATCTGCCCTCATAAGCAAAAACGCAACTAATGGGAAAAAATCTGAAATTTAACTTAGTATGAGGCAATATATGGGATATTAAATTTTGAACCACAATCCATAAGAAAAAAATACAGAAAACCATTTATTTCAATACAAAATCGACAATATGTCTTTTTTAATTTTACAAAATGCTAGGTTTTTCTAAGCACAAAAAGCAGTAAAATGTGATTCATAAGCAAAAAGACAGCTAGTCCCTAGGCGTTTGCTGCGTGCTTATGAATTGCTTATGAATAGCTAATGAATAGCTTATGAATAGCTTAATAATAAGCTTATGAATAGCTTAATAATAAGCTTATGAATCACATTTTACTGTTTTTTCATTTATAAATCATGGCATTTTTGACACACTTAACTGCGTTTTCTAAGTTTGTCTTGCGCAGCATTTTATTGAAAAAATATTTGTTTTACAATTACAAGCAAAACACATCCTCTCTGGCACCGGGACCCGACCCTTGCAATACTTATGTGTGCAAAATGAACAATTGAGAATGTTGAAATTGTTGAAGGATCTAACTCTTCTCTACAAGATTCACTTCCATCTCTGACAAAACGAGGTACAAAAAGGAAAAGAAAAATCAAAATACCAACTATTGTTAAATAATTACAAGCAAAACCCATTCTCTCTGGCACCGGGACCCGACCCTTGCGATACTAATGTGAGCAAAATGAAGTGTCTGATAATAATTGAAGAAAACTAATACAACAGCAATTTATGGAAATGTCTCGGAAGGATCAACATTCATATACATATGTTAGCAAACTGTCAACGTAAACCAGTACAAAAACAGGCTATTATAAAAAAATTCACCATGAAGTATTTTTCTATAGATGTGAAAAATACCCTGCAACACGCTTATAAGTTTTTTTAACAATTTTGAGGTATCGTGCTAAAAACGATTCTGTTTTGTACCAGATAAAAAAGAAAACGCCTCTATATTCATTAACCACATTTAAAGATGGACGAGGTTCACAAGCAGCAGTTGATAAAATAGACAAGGCCCCAATTTCTGCACATATTGAACTTTTTCAACCTACGATTTCTCATTATACTCGAAGAAGGGAGCGTGCTCCCCGTATTTGTTACTTGCCAAGTGACATTAGTATAACTTTGATGCATCAGGATTTCATAACGAAACATCCGCATCTGAAGTGCTCGTATGATGCATATAGAAATGTGTTAAAGGAGATGAAAATCCATTTCACAAAATTGGGGCATGAGGAATGTGAGCATTACACACTTCATTATTAAGAACATTGTATGCCTGATGATTGGGACATTTGTGTTTCCTTTAGAACACACAAACAACGAGCTGATGCTGCGAGGGAAGCCTACCATAAAGATGCAGCCGATGTTTATCCCGATTCTCTGTGTGTTTCAGCTGATCTTCAAAAGATTATCACGCTACCGAGAATTGATAAAAAAGATTACCATTTGGCTCGACAACTGCTCGGCACAAAACAAAAATTGGTCATTATATACTTTTCTTGTATATATTATCAACTCAAATGAAATACTGGCCGAAGAGATCATTCTGAATTACTTGGAGCCAGGTAATTACCAGGGCATACATTTTCGTCAGCTGATAGCTTTCATCATTCTGTATAGATGTCATTGAAACCCCAAGGAAAAACATATGACTTCAATGATTTCCACGAAGCAGTTTCAAAAGCCAATTCAGGAAAGACTGAAGTAAAAGCCATGGATCATTTTGATTTCTTTAAGTGGAAGGATGGATCATCCAATTATAAAATTAATAATAAGAAAATGAACCCACACAGACCTTACATGAAGGACATCTTAATTGTCAAAGCCTTCAGAGGGAATACATTTTTAAAATATAAAACTTCATTTGAGAATGATTCCGTGGAGTACAAGATAAACATTTTAACTAAACCTTATCTAAGCATACCTAAACCTCAAGCATGTACCTATACTGCACCTTGCGGAGTGAATGAAGAAAAAAAGAAAGCCATTATAGAAAAAATGGGCAAAGTTATGCCCAAAAATAGGATCATGTTTTGGGAGAATCTTCCCACAAATAATAATTATAGTTGATTTGTGTTTGAATGTATTATATACCTATTATGATTAAAATATTATATCAATGACAATAATAATTAGTCTTTCTGTATCTTGTATTTTATATTCAAATAAAACTTATAATTGTGAAATAATATTTTTTTATCAAGAATCATAAGCAAAAAAAGCAGTTATAATAATTAAGTGTTTTTTTGCTTATGAAATCAATATTGGTTCATTCAAAACAATAAGCAAAAAACGAAATGTCATCTTATTTATTAAAGATTTTGTTTGTTTTTTGTTTTGTTTTTGTAGACAAAATATCGATTTTAAAATTACCTTTTAAAAATCGAAGAATTTATTAAAATCGATCAATGTTTCATTAAGCAGCAATGAAAAACATGAAAGTACAGTTTTCTCAAAACTTAACTTTTGCCATTAGCTGTGTTTCTGCTTAAGAGGGCAGTAATATAGTTAATGGAAAAAATTGTAAAACCTCTACGATGCACTAACAGTCCGGTATTGTAGTCACAATGCGGTTAGCGCATCGTGCGACAAGAGACGACGCTCTACAAACTATGTGTATTACTTACCGCTTGGTACTGTACCCTGATTACCCACTTTATACTGTGCCTTCTATTACACTCGTCACGGGCTATGGGCATTCATATCTATGACCACAGTAAACCTTTTTCAACATAATATTATTTAAAGAAAAGAGATAAGGTGGTTGGTTTCTGTTTTTTAAGTTCCAATCCTGCGGGCTGACGCTCCTTATAGGATAAGTGGTTGGCTGATTATTTGGGTGATGTGTTTTTAACTTAAAATAAAATTAAAGAAGAATGGCTGAATATAAACCCTGAGATTGTGAGTTAAAGAAATGGTTTTCTTCAATGAGAATTCTTTTAATAAAGCAAAATTGGAACAGTATATAATAATCAGTTAAATGGTTATAGTAACTAACATTTTTTTTATAAAAAAGAGAAAAAACTAGGAACTGCGATGTTTAATGAATATAAATTGTATTTCATATTAGTCTAACGCTACGCGATATACGCTCACGTTGAGTTAATTTTAGACATTATAAAAATATCCCGAGAACTTCTAGAAGATATTCGACATTTCAACGAACTGATAAAATCAAATGTATGACCTAAACCTAAAATATGACAAATGCAAAATAATTTATAGTATTTAAGTGCCAAACCTGCGGCACTGATGAAAAAATAGTCCAAACTGTCAAAATCAAATGTGACAAAAATTAAGACAATACAAAGCAGTGCACACTGATATAAGTAATCAGTTTGAACCGTTAATTTTATAACTCGCATAAACAGTTCGATATTCTGATTTCAACACAATTATAGCTTTTCAAACAATGACATCCTGGACAATTGAGGTTACTTGCCAACTATGCATAATGATCGATACTGTTGAATTCCATAGATACCAAATGTTTTCTGCTTAGATATTCTTGTTCTTCTTCTTGAACAGTGAATAGCTATATATATGAAGGAGTATACACCAGTATCAAATGCTAGGAATTGTTTTAAAATTTTCAAAACATATACAGTGAAACGTTTTTACTTGCCCGGAATTTACGTTTTCCCGCTGTTTGCGATCGATTTTTAAAATCCCGTTTTATTTAAGTACCCGTTTTTACGTTTTTATTTCCCGCAATTTAAGTTTGAAATATTTAAAATGCAAATCAATATATAAACATATTTCAAATGCAAATCAATATATAAACAGAAATATGTTGTTTCTATTTATAGACACGTGTGCGCCTGTAGCGTTCATGGTCAAGGTTACACGAGTCGTGGAATACGATGCAATTGGTGAGAAATTTAGAGAATCAGAGGCAGACAGACTGTATAGGCAGGTAAATCTGTGCTTGTGTTTTAAACGTGTCGGTCGTGTACATACCATACAATTTCAATTATCATGTATTTCGTGTGTCAATTTACATTTTTTTATTTCTGTTAATTATTCGTTGAATCCCTTCAAATAATGTCTCAGCAAAGAAAAACATTATTGATTCAAGAGAAAAGGAAAATTCTCGAAAAAGTAAATTAACACACATTGGTTGACGTATTTCGTTAGCTCGTGATTTGGGGATACCCATTACAACTTTGGCTACAATAGTAAAAAATCGCGAATCGATTGAAAAAAGTGCGATGAAATGTGGAACCATGGCGAAAAAACACATGCACATACGACCTTCAAAATACGTCGAAATGGAAGAAATCTTAAAAGAATGGTTTGTCAGTTCGCGTTCCAGCAATATTCAAAATATGGCCCTGCACATTGCGTCTCGATTAAGTATCGAAGGATTTCCAAACGTTCTGCAATCGTGTACCGCAGCATTTTTAATTTATAGGTTACGTAGATGACGTATGTTCATTATAAATATTATACGTTTGACAGCTGAAAAATAGCGGCAAATTTAACATTGCTGTTCTTGTTGCGCTACCCCGAGTAAAAATAAAATAAATAATTTAGAAAAAAAGTGGAATCTATAAAATATGTAATTCCTGCGAGTCTGTAGATAAACAGTTAGATCATTTAATATAAGATTTTTAGATCATAAAAGTATTTAAAAATAAAAAGATAGGGCCATCGCAATATGCGAAACATTTGCTGGAAATTACTTACGAACTTAAATCAGAGAGTAGTTCCATTGCATTTTTATGATAAAATTTTGCGACACAATTTGCTTTAACAGTTATACATAACAAAGCAGGACCGTGATACTTAAATTAATGAACAAATAAATTTGTATAATTCACCTCTTATTAATGTTTAAAAAAAACGGCAGCCAAAAATGATTGGCGTCTGACTTTGAAACTTGCTGGATCCTAGCTCTAGGATTAATGTGTTTACCAAATCAAACAATAAATGCAAGAAAATCTTTTTGGATGACAAAAACTCTTTTTGGCACAAGAAAAAACCTCCAGTGGTTTCTATTGAAACACCTTTTAACTAACTTGATTTTTTTCATCTTGTTTTACATCAAAGTTGGGTAAAGAAAATATCGTTGTATGAAAGTTTTATGTGTGACAGTTGTTCAAAAGCAGGTGGTTTCCAACATATTTGATAAATAATGTTTTAAGCCATATACTGTAAACTACTCGTATTTTGCTATCGGTAAGAGTTTGGCAATAACAGCAAAACATATGTCACTTGAATTTAGCTTGTATTAATTTTTTCACATTTAAGTGTCAAATAATGCTGTAATAAAATGGAGTTCTACATACAATATCAATAAAAAAACATGACGCAATAATGATTTTTTTATCTTTCCTTCACATCGGGAGGATATTTTGGCGATTATTCTTTCATTAAAGGTTCAAGTAAAAACCACATCCATTAGGGAAACCATATCCATTAGGAAGATTTGTGATTGGGCGCCATCCTTCTTCATTGAGGGAGTGATATGAGAGTGAAAAGTGGGAGCCGAGGATGTGGTGGCATTTAACCTTTTTTGGTTTCCAGGATTTAGAATAGCTAGCAGAGGGGATATTGTGGAAACGTAAGTGCGAGGTTTGTTCGCCAGATGCAACAACTTTGGCAAATGATTTCACAGAGGTTAGGGTGGATTTTGATGTTGCCCAGTAAGGCAAGTTCTGTTATACGGCGTTTTATATTAGTTTGCCTGATAAATTCCAGGCAGGGTCTGTCGACTGCCGTATGGCGCCCATCGCATGTATTTCATATTGGAGCCGTCACCGAGGTGGGATTAGCCACATTTAAAGCAACGTGCAGATGAACTGCATTGCTGCTTCGTGTGTTCGTATCTGCAACACTGGAACCACTTACTATGGTTAGTAAAGAATAATTTTCTACCATTTAAGAGTTGTAGAAAGTGTAAACCCTCTGAGGTAGGGCTTGTCCATCAAATGTTAGTACTACTGTTTGTGTAGGGGCCCATATCACACCATCTGAGTTGGTTATCGTACGGCTTTTGACTTTCTGGACTCTTCCATACTTCCAAGTTCTCTCAGAATTCTCCCTCTTTCCACTCAACCGGGATTCCTCATATGAGGCCAATTATGGTGACCATGAAAGAATGAATCATTCACTCATTAAATTAAATTAAATTTATATATAAGAACATTCCTCATATTTAATATTATACATTTAAACAAATCATTCCGGTGGCGTTTTTTAATTTTTTTTTTCGTTCTTTAATTCCTTGGAAAATTTTCAGAAAAAAAGCACATTCTAGATATGAATTCTTTAAAAGTATCAAAGCTTAAGGATTACATAGTAAAAAATTGCCAATAATTCATGTTATTTTATTCATAATAAAAATAATATCAATCCAGCCGGTATGCAGAATAGCACAACACAATACAACAAGGCTATTAATATAAAAAAATCATATGAAACAACAAAATATAACATCTGAATTATTTTGGAAAAATGAATTTCTCGATAACATTAATTTAAAAATGCAATTATATAATGGAGTTTGAGTGTTTCTCGATACTATGAGTTCTTACATAAGATATTCTTTCTTTCTTTCGATTGTTTTACTGCCCATATCTAGCTTTGGCCTCCGTCAATCTTCACCTCCAACTCCTCCTGTCTTCCGCCACAACCCTCCAATCCTGCGCCTACAGCAGCCGGGTTGCGTCCCTCTCAACTTCGTCTTCCCATCGCAGCCTCGGCCTGCCTACTTTCCTTCCACCCGGGTGTCCCTCCTGGATTATTTTGGGTGCTCGCGATGAAGGCATTCTCTGCACATGTCTGGCCCATCTCAATCTGCTAAGTCTGACATGTACAGATAGTCTGGGAGCTTTTTACATATTATACATCTCGTCGTTGTATCGCATTCGCCAGGTTTCGCCGTCCTTCACGGGGCCCAGGATCCTACGTAGTACTCTTCTCTCGAAGGCATCTAGCAACTCTACGGATTTTGCTGTCAGTGTCCATGCTTCGCATCCATATGCCACCACTGTTGTAATAATTGTTTTGTATAGGGTGACTTTGGTTTTTCTGTGGACACTTCTGGACTTGAACACCGGCAGTAGGGAGAAGAATGTATTGTTCTCTGTTGTGATTTTTCTCTTAATCTCAGCATGCTCCTTGTTTTCCTTCGTTATAGTTGAACCCAGGTAGGTGAACTCATCTACTACCTCAAAGTCATATTTATCCTTGAATCTAATGTTACCTTGTGAACCATTGTATATTTTCCTACTCTGTTTCATGATTTTTGTCTTAATTTTATTAATTTCCAGTCCAACTTCTTTGGCCGCTGTCTCCAAGCTTTCAAATACTTCTTGAATGGCTGTCAGGGGTCTCCCTACTTTACTGAGGTCATCTGCATACCCAACTACCTGGCTGTTTTGGGAGCATATATTGGTGTTTGCATTATTATAGTGTGTCTTTCTGATGGCATATTCCAGACTCAGATTGAAAAGTGTAGGGGCCAGTCCGTCCCCCTGTTTGAGACCCTGAGATACAATAAGCTCGTCTGTGAGCTCTCCTCTTATCTTAACTCTACACTTTGTGTTACTCATTGTAGCCCTTATAAGCCTTTCTAACTTTGTGGGTATATTAAATGTTAAGAGTATGTCATACAGTTTTTCCCTAATAATGCTGTCATAGGTCTGCTTGAAGTCTATGAATAGTTGATAAATGTCAACATCGAATTCCCAGCATTTTTTCAGGATCTGTCTTACTGTAAATAATTGATCACTTGTTCCTTCTGAACCCGGCCTGATACTCTCCTATAATGCCTTCAGCCAAATGTTTAATCCTTTCCTTCAGTATAATAGTTAGTATTTTGTACGCTGTGCTCAACAATGATACTCCTCTGTGATTTTCACATTTCAGTTTAAGTTAGACATATTATGCTCAACTGCCAATCCTCCGGAATCTCTTACAAGTCCCATATCTTGTTGATTAGTCTATGGATCAACCTATGAAGGTGTTCGGTTCCACATTTCAGCAGCTCGGATGGTATATTATCCGCCCCTGGGGCCTCCTTATTTTTTAATTTCTTAATTGCCAGTCTTACCTCTTTGCAAGTATGGGGGGGGGAGAAGAGGCTGACTTCCTGATCATTCTCCCTTGGTACTTCAGTTGTCTCAGTTCCCAGTTGTGTATTCGGATTGAGTAGTTGCTGGAAGTATTCTTTCCATCTGTTTTTGACTTTTTCTGTGTCTGCTATGATGTCCCCATTGGAGTCTCTACACAAATTGGTGTTTCGTTTAAAACCTTTCTAGAATATGTTGGCTGACTTATAGGCTTCTCTCGTATTGTAGTCAACAAAGTCCCGTTCCATTTTCTGCAGTATATTGTTCATATAGACTTTTTCTCAGCATGTGATTGGTTTCTCTCCTAGCATCTTCATACGCCTGCCTTTTGGCCCTTGTATCTCGTTCCATAAATAGTTATCTTAGTCTTTTTTAGTCATTAATTTTTTCTCTGTGTTCCTCATCAAACCACGAGTTTCTAGTTTGTCTGGGTTTATTACCTATGCCGGCTTCGGCTGCATTTAGGACTGCATTCTTACCTTTATTCCAATCGTTCTCTAAGGCTTCTTGAGATATCACATCATCTAATTCAATTGGCAGCTTTTCCGCAAGAGCGTTTTGGTATCTTTCTCGACCTTCAGGTGTTCCAAGTGCTATTGAATTGAATTTTGGTGTATTCTGTTGTCTTCTTCCCCCATTATTACCGATGCGACTCCTATATGTGGCCACCACCATGTAGTGATCTGAATCACAATTCGCTACTCTGTATGTTCTTAGATTCATAACGCTGGAGGCTCCTCTTTTCTCTATCAAAATGTGGTCAATTTTATTGTGGTGTCTACCATTTGGAGAGGTCTATATCCATTTATATATGTCTTTCCTAGGAAATTGTGTCGAGGATATTACCATGTTCCTAGATTTTCCAGAAAAAAAGGACATTCTAGATATGAATTCTTTAAATGTATCAAAGCTTAAGGATTACATAGTAAAAAATTGCCAATAATTTATGCTGCTTTATTCATAATAAAAATATTATCAATCCAGCCGGTATGCAGAATAACACAACATAATACAGGCTATTTATATAAAAAAATCATATGAAACAAAATATAACACCTGAAAAATTATTTCAAAAGTAATGAAAAACAGTAAAGTGACAAAATAAAAATGTAGTTTTTAACTCCTGCTTTTTTTGAAAAATGAATTTCTCGATAACATTAATTTAAAAACTTCTCGACACTGAGTTCTTGCATAAGATATTAAATAACCTTTTTCTAAGAATGTCTGCGCAATTGCCATAGATTTAAGGGCTCCTATCCACTATGAATCCTTAAATGGTGTATTCAACTTCTATTATTTGAGACTGCTCTCCACACTGTCCACAGCTGTCAAGTTTCTTTCTATTTTGAACCATTTCATAACATTTTCGTGTACAATATCCACAGCTGTACGTCTTCTCTCCACCACGAATCCTTTCATGATAATACATACCATACAGCTGTTTTTGAAATTCTTGTCACATTGCCCACAGCCGTAGAGCTTCTCTCCACTATGAATTCTAATATGTTTCAGAAAATATTTTCTAAACAATTTCTTCACACAATATCCACAGTTGTAGGGATTTTTTCCAGTACGAATACTTGAATGACATACTACTATAGTATATATTAAGTAAAAAAATAATGTTTTCGTAAAATGTATACATTTGTAGGGCTTCTCCTTCACTGTGAATCCTCAAATGGCATATTGTTTACCGCTGCAAGGCTTTTCTCAACTGTGAATTCTTTCATGAGATTTTCATTATTTTTTTCGTGAGAATGACTTATCATATTGTGTTTAGCTGTAAGGCTTATCTCCACTATGAATCCATTCATGATATTTTAAATTAACTTTTTGTGAGAATGTCTTATCACATTGTTCACAGCTGAAAGGCTTCTCTCCACTATGAATCCTTTCATGTTTTTTTAAATAATATTTTAGTGTGAATATCTTGTCACATTGTCCACAGCTGTAAGGCTTCTCTCCACTATGAATCCTTTCATGAAGTTTTTAACTACGTTTATTTGTGAATGGCTTATCACATTGTCCACAGCTGTAAGGCTTCTCTCCACTATGAATCCTTTCATGAAGTTTTAAGGAAGGATTATTTGTGAATGTCTTATCATCATGACATTTTAAAGAATATTTTCGTAAGAATGTCTTATCACATTGTTCACAGCTGTGAGGCTTCTGTTCACGAAGAATCCTTTCATGAAGTTTTAAACTACGTTTATTTGTGAATGGCTTATCACATTGTCCACAGTTGTAAGGCTTCTCTTCACTATGAATCCATTCATGATCTCTTAATTAGTATTTTTATGAGAACACCTGTGAACAATTTCCACAACCACAAGAATTCTCTTCAGATGGATTAATTTTTATGTTTTAAACTCATTTTTTGAGTAAATAACTTTTTACACTTTTTACAAGATGCCAGGATTTTCTCCACTATGAATTCTTAATTTGTGTTTTAAATTTTAACTGTTTGAGAACATGTTTCCACAATTTTCAAAGCCATGGTAACCATTTGCACTGCTTTTATTTTCACTAAATTGGTTGCTCACATCACCTGAATCTAAAAATATATGAAAATTAAGAAAAAATCTCTGATTTATATTTTTTTAGAATTTTGATGGGTTGAAAATATAGAACGAAGTTCTTTTTTAATAAAGCATTTCTCAAATTAGAGGTCTTAGATTTACACAACATACATTTATACAACTTGTATTACATTTTTAACTAAAAGAAAATTAACATGGTTTAGATAAAAACATATTGGCTTTATTATTGGTGCTAAGGCTTAACTTGAATCCTATTTCAAACCAAATTAAAATGATGATATTGATAAGAATTTGATCAAATAGCGAAAACTTATTCCAAATATAATTCAAATATTTATACTCACTCGTTATTGTATCCGTATCACAAACATCAACAGTCTCTGTGTTACTGTACCGAGCACATTCCTGTTTTATATCTGCTTCCTGTATGTCTATAGCAATATCAGGTAATACTGGCGCAGTTACCTCTTCTACGCTTTCTTGTTTTATGGAAAAATCTGAATCAATTTGAAATACCAAGTTATGTGATGACTGGGCCTTAAAATCTAGGAATAAAAAATTATTCCTTTCTTTTTACTTCAGAAGATTTGAAGCAATAAAATCTTCTTTTATAGATTCAAATCTTCTGAAGCAATAAAAGAAATAGATGATATATCTTATATATTATGCAAAAATTTTACTAATTTTCTTTGACTTGAACTCCATTAATAAGTCTAAGCTGGTAATAAGGCCAACACAGCACTCATAAGGCTACCTTATCTTAATACGATAGGGCTTCGCAGCAAGTATGATGTGACTAGAGGAGATTGTTTGGCAGAATGCTCAAGAATCGATGGTACAATTATTATCTGTAATAGTTCCAAGTTAGGAGCAGAAGAAAAATAAGACCAAGGGATTGGTTCTCATCAGCAGAAATACCTTATAATTTATGTTCGTCAAATGATATTGATAAATTTTTTATAAGCAACCATTTATATTAAATTTTAAATGATCTATTAGTGATAATGTCTTTACCATATTGTCCACAGCTGTAAGGCTTCTCTCCACTATGAATCCTTTCATGAAGTTTTAATTCACGTTTTAGTAAGAATGTCTTATCACATTGTCCACAGCTGTAAGGCTTCTCTCCACTATGGATCCTTTCATGACTTTTTAATTCACTTTTTCGTAAGAATGTCTTATCACATTGTCCACAGCTGTAAGGCTTCTCTCCACTATGGATCCTTTCATGTTTTTTTAAATTACATTTTAGTGTGAATATCTTGTCACATTGTCCACAGCTGTAAGGCTTCTCTGCACTATGAATCCTTTCATGACTTTTTAATTCACTTTTTCGTAAGAATGTCTTATCACATTGTCCACAGCTGTAAGGCTTCTCTCCACTATGAATCCTTTCATGTTGTTTTAAATAATATTTTTGTGTGAATATCTTGTCACATTGTCCACAGCTGTAAGGCTTCTCTCCACTATGAATCCTTTCATGAAGTTTTAAACTACGTTTATTTGTGAATGGCTTATAACATTGCCCACAGCTGTAAGGCTTCTCTCCACTATGAATCCTTTCATGAAGTTTTAAGGAAGGATTATTTGTGAATGTCTTATCACATTGTCCACAGCTGTGAGGTTTCTCTCCACTATGAATCCTTTCATGACATTTTAAAGAATATTTTCGTGAGAATGTCTTATTACATTGTCCACAGTTGTGAGGCTTCTCTCCACTATGAATCCTTTCATGTTTTTTTAAATAATATTTTCGTGAGAATGTCTTATCACATTGTCCACAGCTGTAAGGCTTCTCTCCACTATGAATCACTTCATGATATTTTAAATTAGATTTTTGCGAGAATGTCTTATGACATTGTTCACAGCTGTAAGGCTTCTCTCCACTATGCCACCTTTCATGAGATTTTAAATTATCTTTGTGCGAGAATAACTTATCACATTGTCCACAGCTGTAAGGCTTCTCTCCACTATGCAACCTTTCATGAGATTTTAAATTATCTTTGTGCGAGAATAACTTATCACATTGTCCACAGCTGTAAGGCTTCTTTCCACTATGAATCCTTTCATGATATCTTAATTTGTTTTTTTGTGAGAATGTCTTTGAACAATTTCCACAACCATAGGAATCCTCTCCAGATGGATTATTTTTATGATGTTTTAAACTCATTTTTTGTGCAAATAACTTGTTACGATTTTCAAAGCTGCAGGGATTTTCTCCTTTACGAATTCTTAATTTGCGTTTTAAATTTGAACTGTTTGAGAACATGATTCCACAATGTTTAAAGTCATGAGAACTATTTACACTGCTTTTGTTTTTACTTAATTGGTTGCTCATATCACCTGAATCTAAAAATGTATGAATATTTAAAAAAAATCTCTTCATTATTGAAGGGTTGAAAATATTGATTTTAGTTATTTTTGTAATAAAATATTTCTCAAATTTATTGTAAGTTTTTTGATTCATACAACAATTAACTTGTATTCAATTGTTAACTAAGAAAAAAATTGACAGAGTTCAGATGAAAATATTTTTACTTTATTATTTATGCTAAGGCTTAACTTGAATCCTATTTCAAACCAAATTAAGAAATTTTGTTGTTCAGAATTTAATGAATAAGCGAAAACTTATTCAGATTACAATTAAAATAATTATACTCACTCGTTATTGCATGCGTGTCAGAAACATCAGCAGTCTCTGTGTTACCTACCCGAGAACATTCCTTCTTTATATCCGCTTCCTGTATGTCCATAGCAAAATCAGGTAATACTGGAGCGGTATCCTCTGGTACATTTTCTTCTTTTATGAAAATATCTGAACGGATTTCCAATTCTAAATCACACGATTGCCTTTCTGAACTCATTACTGAGGTAATTTTTTTATTAAATATGTCATAAGATGGCTGGGCTTTAATATCTATGAACAAAACATACAAGTTCAAATCTTCTGAAGTAATAAAACTAATAAATAATATATTATCAACAACTCGAAACGTCGTTTCTTTGACTTTCTGTTAATAAGTCTGAACTGACAATAAGGCCAACACAGCACTAATAGACCTATCTTATCTTAACTCATCCAATGCTGAGAACACGCCTGGCGTGTCCACGCGCGTGTTCATGCTTAAATAATGTTAGTGTATTACATCAGCATACGATTATTCGTTCATTACTTCGGAAGATTCCGTCGCATTCGGGTGTTTTCGTGTGTGCAACGCATTGTAAAGTTGAGTTTACACCCGCAGTTGTAAATAATATTTTTTTTACTTTTTATTCCGTTTGTTTTCATTGTGAGACTTGATAATAATAATAATAGGACTATTTCTCTAGCGCTGTTTTGTAAAAAGGTCGCTGCAAGGGATATTTATTGTCGATATATTTTGTTTATGTTTTCTAGTTATTTTCAATTTTGAATGAGTGACATAGTAAAGAACCAATAGATTATTTTGATTTGATTTTCAATGAAGATTTATACAACCTTGTGACAACCCAAACCAATTTGTATGCTGTTGAAGTAGTGCCGAAATCAGAAGGTGATAAAAGCAGAATCACGCGACGGAAAAATGTCACTAAAGACGAAATGAGGGTGTGGTTGGGTTTACTACTACACGCCGGAACAATACGTTTGAACCGGTTGAGTGACTACTGGAAGACGGGCTACCTATTCAATTTACCGGCATTTTCGCAATTCATGTCAAGAGATTTTTACTTATCTTACAGGCACTACATTCCAACAATAATGAGGAAGATCTATCGAGCTTGGCAAAAATCAGGACAATGATTGATTTTTTCAATGAAAGAATGGAGGTAATTTATAATCCACACAGACATCGATAGATAAATCGTTGGTTCTTTGAAGAGGCCGATTAATTTTTCGCCAATATATAAAAGACAAAAAGTTCAAATATGATATAAAACTTGACACGTAAAACTAATTGTATATGGTGGATCATCAGATGAAGAGTCAAGTGGCAAAGGCCACACTAATAAAGTCGTTCAAAAATTGCTAGAGGGGAAGACGGGAGCCGGATATTCAGTTTACATGGATAATTTCTATAATAGTGTTCCTCTTACAAAAAAAATGTTTAACCAAAATGCATATGCTACAGGACACTACGAGCAAATAGAAAAGAAAAACCGATCGATGTTATATATAAAAAAACTAATGAAAGGAGAAAGTGTGAATCAGTACACAGAAAATGTTACCAAATGGAAAGACCGCCGAGAAGTCTTTATGATTTCTTCTGAATTTGATGGGGAGCTGTTTGATACTAAAAACAGACGTGGTCAAGTGGTAATTAAACCAAATATGGTAATAAATTACAACAATCACACAGACGGTATAGACTATTATGACCAGATGTTAGCTTACTACCCATGCAAAAGGAAAACATTAAGTTGGTACAAAAAGTTGGCCATCATCTGTTCCACATAATATAATTGAATTATTGGCATTTATTCAATGCAGACAATTCACAGTTAATGTCGTATGATTTCAGGTTAATAATCAAAAAGTTATTACGTCCACCTCCATCATCATTCCGAGACAAACAGTACAATCAAAAACCAAGATACAGCTCCCAAAGTTTTGTGAAAAAGACACTGACAATAAAACCGAAAGTCGCATACTATATGTAAGCAATGCTGGGATACAGCTAAGAAAAGAAATGGTTCATTATTATTTTGTCCAGATTGCCCCACTCAACCTGGCCTTTGTTTGTTGCTAGGAGGAGCCTTGCTTCCAACTTTACCACAAATATTGAATTATTTTTACTTTATTATTGTATAAACCTGACTTGATATGTATATTTTTTTGTTCTAAAAATGTCATAAAAACCTCCATTCAATACCATTACGGTATACGTCAAAATAGCAACATCACTCTTATCACACCAAAAAGTCACTCAGGTATAGTACATTTGATAAAAAAAAAAGAGTGGGGATATCATTTTGCGCCAAATTCCCAATGGACAAAATAAAAATAACATGAAAATAAACACATTTGAAAAGGGACAAAAAAATATTTGTTTGAAAAATAAATTTTTTTTTGAGAATATTTTTTACATGTGTAAACCCACCTTTACAGCATGGCCTTCACCCTGATATGTCGAACAGATCAAAGCTATACTGAACAAATTTTAAACACCTCGCTAACAATTTTTGAACCGGTGTAAAAGGGGACGATGTATAAATGATATATGTAAACAAATTTTACATTTATGAATATATATTTTCATAAATGTAGAATTTGTTTTACTTCCGTGGATACTTCACGGGTTGTAACTAGTTTTTATTCAAATATATTCAGCACCGATCAGTTGTCATGCATTTTGTATCAGCAGTGAAAGAGTTAATATGGCATGACATTTAAGCTTATACGATGTGACTCAAAAAGACTATTAGGTCGAATGCTCCAGAAGATTGATGGTCCAGTTAATATATGTAATAGTTCCGAGCTAGGGGCAGAAGAAAAATAAGGCCTAGGATTTGGTTCCCATCAGCAGAAATACCTTATACGAGGCATATCCAGAAACTAAGTGTACTGAATTTTTGTAGGTTACAATTTTTTTTATTTAAACAAAAAAATTACATGGTTACCGTAGTACATATGTAAGCTATTTTTCGACATAGTCGCCATTCCTCTCAATGCAGGTGGTGAAGCGGGGTATCAATTTTTGATGCCTTCCTCGAAGTAGTTTCCCGCCAACCCCTCCGTCCACTTCTCCACCTCTTCCTTTACCTCCTCGTCGGTTGAAAACCTTTTTCCACCCATGTGCAGCTTCAGGGAGGTAAAGAGATAGTAATCTGAAGGTGTTAGGTCAGGGGAATGCGCGGGATGGTTCAGGACATCCCATTTAAACGAGGCGAGCAGTTCCGTCTGGCATTGTCGTGCAACAGGCAGACTCACTTTGTCAGCATGCCTCTCCTCTTGTTCTGAATCACCCTCCGCAATTTTTTTAGGATCTCACAGTATCTTGTAGAGTTGATGGTCTCCCTTTGAGGCATATATTCAATTAAAATTATGCCTTGACAGTCCCAAAACACGGATGCCATGATTTTCTTGACTGAAATTGTGGTTTTGAACTTTTTGGCGGATGGTGAAGAGGTGTGACGCCACTGTTGAGACTGCCTTTTGGTTTCAGGCGTGTAGTGTGCAACCCAAGTTTCATCTCCAGTAACGATGGAGCGGAGAAATTCATCTTCATGGAGTTTGCAGCGCCTCAAAAACTCTTGCCTTTTTACAAAATTTCGCACTTGGCGGGAGATGGGGTTGACATTTTTCACGAAACGTGTTGTCGCGTCGACACTTCTCAACGTACTGACCTCGAACCGGTCTCGTTGCAGAGGGGAAGGGTCAGGCTACACGGAAGTGTAGCCAACATGTCGAAAATAAAATCCATCCGGTCGTGAAAGCCTCAGTACACTTACTTTCTGGATACGCCTCGTATTGTATGGTCTTCATATGATATTGATTAATTTATTAACAGTTTTAATGCCAATCACTGAATTATCCACATATAAATCAGTATCGCACAGGCCAGTGTGTATATATGTGTTAATAATATTGAGTTTATATTACCAATTCGACATATGGTTTTGTGCTATAAATTAATATAATGAACTTAATGAAATTTGTGCATTGCGTTTCATACTCTACAGTTTTAAGTGCTGTGATAACTCTGAATTAAATTTGGAGACAGGAAAAAATCATTGAATTTGATCAAAATCAAAATCTGAGGTATACAACATAACAGAACATCAACATACCGTGATTTATCAACTTTTTACTTATTATAATGATTTAAATTATTTTAAAAATAAAAATGTCTAAAACATTCTGGCCTTAAAGTACACACCACACCGTATCCATGCCTGGTATGGAATAGGTGGTGTGTACCTGTAGTTTAAACACCACGCATATAACATAAGTTAATTGATTGTCATATCTCACATATTTATTTTATTTCAACAATATGAGTTTATTAAGATTACTTGGGTCTGTGGGATTATCAACAAAATGTATAGGATCTGCGCTGATATCTTGCGCACATTTCTGTTTGATATCTGCCTCATGTACACTGATATCATACTGGGGGAACACTGCTGCAGTATCTCCATATTTTGCCTTTTCTTCTTTCACCATTACATCTGCACTTTTGTGTAGCTGAGGATCCATCTATAACCTGGAAACATTCACAATAGTTTAACAATGAGTTTATAATATGTTTACTCTTTCACGTAGGAAAACATAAAACTATATTCAATGCCCGATATTAGAAAATGAAACCTTTCCTGACATGATAATCTTCTTTGTAATTTGACAAGACACGACTTGCTTGTGTTCCCCTGATGACGATGTGAAAACCCTGAAACCGGTAGGGGTATACTATTACATAAAATGGAATATACAGCGTTTGATAAAACAAATTAAAATGTCTTTAAACCTCCACAAACTTAATGCCTTAACTAAAAATAATATTCTTTGTTAGTGGTGTGTGTAGATTTGTTTTCCAGAGGTCTTATATAAATATTTATGATGTCGTATGAACACTAGACACATGCATTACACTACATCTAAAGCTTAATGTGTTACTGTCACCTGTCAGAAGAGTTTAAAAGGTGTTTTTTGTAGTTTGTCTGGCCGCGTTAATTTTACTGTTTTTCATACCAAACATTTTTTCATATCATCTAATTTAGAAAGTCGTCCAATTTAAGTAAAACAAGTCCACAAACTTGCAATGTTAGAAAAATTTATTTTTCTTTAACAGATTATCAAAACAAATTTAAATAAATTTGTTGTCATTGTCGAAATTGACTTTTTTAGTGACAATTTACAAGTTTCAAGGAGTGGTGGACAGTGGTGGGTTTGCGTTTCCATTGAATGAATGTAGTAAGTATTTGTTTTTATAGAGGCGTTATGTGTGTCCCTTCACTGAATGATGTTATTGTTAAAACAGGAAGAAGTTATCTGTTGTGGAAGGATTTCTTAAGTTGTCGTGGGGAAATTGTCTTACCCACTCAGAGAGCTCACAGCATTCCCAAGAAAGAAGTAAATTTTCTGTATTGGGAGAAAAAGCAAATCTGACAAGGATGATATTAGTGAACAGCATTTTTTTCCATTTAATCCAGTCCTTTCATCCTGAAAATAGAGAGGATCTCCATGCAGTTACTCACTGATTCAAATTAATTTTAAATGGAAAATGTTTCAGGAAATATATTTTTGTTTGATTTGTGCAGGACTTTTTTAAATAACATAAAAATGTAATTTTTCGTATAAAGTAAGTAGAGTTTGAACCAAACAACATGATTTTATTGTAAAAGAGCTAATCTGCCCTCATAAGCAAAAACGCAGCTAACGGTAAAAAAAACAGAAATTTAACCTCATACTTAATGAGGCAATATCCAATATCAAATTCTGAACCATAATCCATAAGAAAAAATACAGAAAACCATTTATTTCAATACAAAAATCAACAAAATGTCTTCTTTAATTTTACAAAATGGAAGGATTTTCTAAGCAAAGAAGCAGTAAAATGTGATTCAAAAACAAAAAGACAACAAGTGCCTATGCGTTTGCTGCGTTTTTGCTTATGAATCACATTTTACTGCTTTTTTGTTTATGAATCACGACAATTTTGACACACTTAACTGCGTTTTGTAAGTTTGTCTTGCGCAGCATTTTATTGAAAAAATATTTGTTGTATCTTATACTATGAGCCGTGGGAAGAAGATTCTCCACCTTGCATTGGCATTATTGAATAAGGCAAGGCAATGTTCAAAGTGCTGCAAGATCCGATGAAATAATGGTATGTTATTCACATACATATTTGTTTACAATTAGCTACTTCGTACTTCATTAATAATTTTGATTTTTATGTCTGATTTAGCCAATAATTCAATTAATTTTATAAGAATCTGTATATGCTGTTGAAGAAAAAGATAATGTTGAACCCACTAATAGTTGGGCAACAATTGAGAATGTTGAAATTGTTGAAGGATCTAACTCTTCTCTACAAGATTCACTTCCATCTCTGACAAAACGAGGTACAGAAAGGAAAAGAAAAATCAAAATACCAACTATTGTTAAACAATTACAAACAAAACGCATCCTCTCTGGCACCGGGACCCGACCCTTGCGATACTAATGTGTGCAAAATGAAGTGTCTGATAATAATTGAAGGAAAATAATACAACAGCAATTTATGGAAATGTCTCGGAAGGATCAACATTCATATACATATGTTAGCAAACTGTCAACGTAAACCAGTAAAAAAACAGGCTATCATAAAAAAATTCCCGATGAAGTATTTTTCTACAGATGAGCAAAATACCCTGCAACACGTTTGTAAGTTTTTTAACAACTTTGGGGTATCACGGTAAAAACGATTCTGTTTTGTACAGGATACAAAAGAAAACGCCTCTATATTCATTAACCACATTTAAAGATGGACGAGGTTCACAAGCAGCAGTTAATAAAATAGACAAGGCCCCAATTTCTGCACATATTGAACTTTTTCACCCTACGATTTCTCATTATACTCGAAGAAGGGAGCATGCTCCCTATATTCGTTACTTGCCAAGTGACATTAGTGTAACTTTGATGCATCAAGATTTCATAACGAAACATCCGCATCTGAAGTGCTCGTATGATGCATATTGAAATGAATTAAAGTAGATGAAAATACATTTCACCAATTGGGGCATGAGGAATGTGAGCATTACACACTCCATTAAGAACATTGTATGCCTGATGATTGGGACATTTGTGTTTCCTTTAGAACACACAAACAACGAGCTGATGCTGCGAGGGAAGCCTACCATAAAGATGCAGCCGATGTTTATCCCGATTGTCTGTGTGTTTCAGCTGATCTTCAAAAGATTATCACGCTACCGAGAATTGATACTTTTAAATCTGTGTTATTTACACAACGAATAATCATCTACCACAAGAGCTTTGTAGCTGTTGGAAAAAAACAAACAAATGTGCAACCATTTGCAGTAATCTGGCATGATGGTATAGGTGGGAGAAGTAAGGAGGAATTAATAAGCGCATTTTATGCTTTGTTTTTTTGCAAAACCGTAAAATATAAAATTTATTATGTTCAAAAGTGTTACGTTGATTATTTTAAGCTCAGCTAAAATAAAAATAAATAAATCACCCATGAGATAAGTGTTTTTATAGGAAAAAAAATATCTTTGCATTTCGACATACGATGTTGAAATATTTTCACCTGATTATTATTGCTGCTCTTTATTTATTTTCTTGCATTAATTTTCAAATGGATGATTCCTATGTTGTATCCCATTAAGAAATTATTTTTCTTCCCTGGAGTTAACACATTTTTATCCACAATTATAGTTTGACACAGTTTCGAAAGTTTCACATTGAAATTTATATTAACGAATTATAGTTCGAGTCCACATATTTATTTATATTTACATATTTTATTATGAAATGAAATTTAATTTTAGTACTTTTTTTTCGAATGATACACATCAAAACACTCCCCTCTGTGTCTGTGTAATGGGACACCACAAAACACTCCCCTCTGTGTCTGTGTAATGGGACACCACAAAACACTCCCCTCTGTGTCTGTGTAATGGGACACCACAAAACACTCCCCTCTGTGTCTGTGTAATGGGACACCACAAAACACTCCCCTCTGTGTCTGTGTAATGGGACACCACAAAACACTCCCCTCTGTGTCTGTGTAATGGGACACCACAAAACACTCCCCTCTGTGTCTGTGTAATGGGACACCACAAAACACTCCCCTCTGTGTCTGTGTAATGGGACACCACAAAATCGACACATGAAAAGTGTATCTCCGCGTTTTTTGTTAGCTGTACATGTACACACTATACATGTTCTTCGGACAGATATCCAGTTGAAGTTTTATCACTGATGATTTTTATCAATTTATGATCGCGAAGAATACCGGATAGTCTTCCAGAGCAATCGTGATGTGCATATCCAGCTGAAGTGCGAGAAGGGCCAGGTTGCCAAATTTGAGATTCATGATTGTCATCTTTCTTCTCCCTGGCTCCATCCCAACTCATTGTCTGCGAAGACTATTGGGGTCAGCTCTCCTCGTCCTCAGGTTGTATACTCTTCTGTCCCAGACTACGTCCCCCAGGCCGTGCCTCTGCATCAGGTTATCTTTTTGCACCACCCATGAATTCTTTGATCTTCCTCTGGGTGTTATTCGAGGAAGATCCATGGAGATTGCCTGGTTCACAATGTGATCGGGTGCTCTGCGTCCAACGTGCCATCTCAATCGTCTCTCCTCCATCTTGCTGTTGATGTCTGTAACACCCAGGCTTCCATGAATGCGTGAGCTTTTTATTTTGTCCCTTAGGGACACACCAGCTGACCATCTTAGCATGCGCATTTCAGCAGTTTGTAGTTGCCTAGAGTAAGAATTATACATCGTCCAGCATTCGGAGCCATAGAGGAGTGCGGGTCTGACAATAGTTTGGTATACTTTCCTTTTAACTTTACTGGCATTTTCGGATCACATAGAACTCCCGCCATTGATCTAAACTTCATCCATCCCACACTAATCCTATGTGTTACATGTGCTGCACATCCTCCATCGCTATGGATGAGTGACCCGAGATACTTAAAGGAGTCACAATTTGGTAATGTTTCTCCATCCATTTGCATTACGGGAATGACATCATTTGTGTTCTCGAATGGTAGGTGCAGATACTCTGTTTTCTTTTTGCTCAGTCTAAATCCATTGTCCTCCAAGATTCTTCTCCACCTTTCCAGACTATTTTGTAGGTCTTCGTGTTTTTCACTTATTAATACGATATCGTCTGCAAATAGTAGGATCTTTAGGAGACTGTTCATTTCCTGGTTAGTTAAATAGTCCATGACTAAGATGAACAGTAGCGGACTGAGTACCGATCCTTGATGTACCCCCACCTTTACAGGAAATTCTGGTAAAGTTCCCGAAGTGCACCTCACTTGCGTTGTCACGTTATCGTACATGTCCTGGATGGCAAGTATGTGCTGCCCAAATTAGGCTTCTAGGGACCCTGTCAAATGCCTTTTCAAGATCGATGAAGACCATATGAAGGTCTTTCTTGGCATCACGGTGTTTTTCGACAAGGAGTCTAACGGTTTGAATGGCATCTACTGTTGATTTTCCCGATACGAAGCCACACTGGTTGTCATGTATTTCCACCAAATACTGGTTGTCATGTATTTCCACGAATCACTCAGATTCGTGATTGTCATTGTCACTACTAATCCACCATTTGGCAATAATTAACAAAAAACTCTCAAATTTTTTTTTTGTGTCATTTACTTCGTTGAAAACAACAAAGCCATTAAACAATGCACAATTGAATAAATAAAAAGCAACCTTTTTAGTCCATTTTCTTGTTTTTCGCAAAATGGTGTAAAATGCTAAAACTTGATCGGCATGATCAACTCCTTTCATGTGCCGATTATAGTCCATCACGCAGTTTGGTTTTTTTATAATTTCACCTGTAGTTCGGTCCTTTTTAGAAGTATTCGCCATATTACTGTTGTGGATTGTAGACATCATTCTTACATCAGGTTTAGGTTTTTTCGGCTTCCATATTTGCGATAAAATTTCACCTTTGCGCTGAAATTTAGTTTACGAGGGCGTTCATTTTACATTTTTAAAAAAATTCGATAATCCTCTATGTATCCGAATGGTTTCACAAATTCTAAATTTGTCTTTCAACAGTTTGAAAGCAAGATTGACGGAATTATAAAAATTATCCATATAGACATTATACCATAATCCGCAAATGGAACTCAAAAGAGAGGTAACAGTATCCTCAAGTTTCTACATTTTCAGAGTTTTCTGGAAAGATTTTAACTCCTGGAGTTCCACAAAAGCTTTGATTGTTTCGTGGAGTGTCGGTGTCTGACCAGTCTATATCATCAACATCCCCTTCAGAATCATCTTCAGAATCACTCGAAACCACTCGCATAACCCGAGGACCTCTTCTAGCTTCTCTAATTATTTCAGAACCACTATCGACTTCACTGTCACTTCTATCAATATCACTAGGGTCTTCTGATAAAACATCATTATAATTTTCGTTATAAATGGTCGATCTTTTATCGTGTTCCATTTTTAATTGGGAATGTTATGATAATAAATTTGAAATAAACAAACGTCATTAAATTAGCACGAAAAGTAATGAATAAGTTTAATTGTCGCAATATAACGCACGAATTTACAAAATAAAACAAATCTCGTCTGAAAAATCCGACTGCAACATCGAAAAATTACACGAATACTAAAGAAATAACCTGCAAAGGGCGAGATCGAGTGAAATTCTAAAGTCATAAACACTTGAATTGAAAAATAAATGGGATCCAGATGTTGAAATTAATCCTCAGCATTGAAACCAACATATGAATATATTTCTGAATGAAATTATTATTCAATTTGTCCGAGAGATGGTGTAGAGTTCGGCTAAAAACCAAAAAATATCCAAAAAAAATTCGGTCGGACCACAAAAAATATCACAGACACTCAAGATAAGATTTGAAAAGGGCGAATCCAGGTCAAATTTCAAAGTCGTGAAATCTTAGAAATGAGATACTAATGTTCATTTAATCGACTCATAGTTATGACACGAACCTTTTTAAGTGGCATGAATATATTTTCGAATGAACACATGTTTTGCTTTACTCAATAGATAGCATTGAGTTCGACTACTTATAAATCCGCGATAACGCGGAATTGGTCCTTAACGGATGGATCAAATTTTCGGGACCCGTCGTTAAGTTGTTAATGATACTAAAAATTTGTCTTTCTGTATCTTGTATTTTATATTCAAATAAAACTTATAATTGTTATTTTTTGTATCAAGAATCATAAGCCAAAATAGCAGTAATAATAATTAACTGTTTTTTGCTTATGAAATCAATATTGGTTCATTCAAAACAATAAGCAAAAACACAAATGTCACATTTTTCATTAAAGATTTTGTTTTTTTTTATGGTTTTTATAGACAAAATATCGATTTTAAAATTATCTTTCAAAAATCGAAGACTTTATTAAAATCGATCAATATTTCATTAAGCAGCAATAAAAAACATGAAAGTACAGTTTTCTCAAAACTTAACTTTTGCCATTAGCTGCGTTTTTGCTTAAGAGGGCAGTAATATAGTTTGTGAAAAAAATTGTAAAAACCAGTCCGGTATTGTAGTCACAATGCGGTTAGCGCATCGTGCGACAAGAGATGACGCTCTACAAACTATGTGTATTACTTACCGCTCGGTACTGTACCCTAATTAACCACTTTGTACTGTGCCTTCTATTACACTCATCACGGGCTATGGGCATTCATATATATGAACTCAGTAAACCTTCATCAACATAGTATTATTTAAAGAAAAGAGGTAAGGTGGTTGGTTTCTGTTTTTAAGTTCCAATCCTGCGGGCTGACGCTCCTTATCGGATAAATGATTGGCTGATTATTTGGGTGATGTGTTTTTACCTTAAAATAAAATTGAAGAAGAATGGCTGAGATAGATAAAAGGAATTTAGTGACAAAGTGTTCTTATATCATAATAGTGCTGTGGTAAACAAATAATTTTAAATATAAAATGTTTAATTTTTTTTGTTTATCTGAACACAATACTGAAATGGATAATTTGTTTAAAATATTAGTTTTAAATAGTTTTCCATTAAAAGTGAACTTACTTAAATTCCGATTTACATGACTCACTTGACTCTAATGCAAAATTATTCATGTAATTTATGGTACTTTTTCATAAGACCACTATGGCACTGATGAAAAGATGGTGTTTCTTTCCTTCTTGAATAATGCCTTGAATAGTGACAAGATTTCAGTTTATATAAACCCTGAGATTGTGAGTTAAAGAAATGGTTTTCTTCAATGAGAATTCTTTTAATAAAGCAAAATAGGAACAGTATATAATAATCAGTTAAATGGTTATAGTAACTAACATTTTTTTTTTAAATAGAGAAAAAACTAGGAATTGGGTTGTTTAATGAATATAAATTGTATTTCATATTAGTCTAACGCTACGCGCTATACGCTCACGTTGAGTTAATTTTAGACATTATAAAAAAATAAGCGTAACCCGGAGAAATTATAACAGAATCCGGAGAATTATTCGTTAAAATCGAACTGTTCAAAATCAAATGTATCCTAAAATATGACAAGTGCAAAATAATTTATGGTATTTAAGTGCCAAACCTGCGGTACTGATGAAAAAAATAGTCCTGTCAAAATCAAATGTGACAATACAAAGCAGTGCAGGAGTTCACGGCCATTATTCAGAGAGAGAGAGAGAGAAAGCAGTGCACACTGATATAAGTAATCAGTTTGAATCGTTAATTTTATAACTCGCATAAACAGTTCGATATTCTGATTTCAACACAATTATAGCTTTTCAAACAATGACATCCTGGACAATCGAGGCCATTTACCAACAATGCATACACGATTGACAGACTGTTGAATTCCATAGAAACCAAATGTTTTCTGCTTAGATATGTTTCTTCTTCTTCTTGAACAACTATAAATGAAGGAGTATACGGATTGTCTCTGGTCGTCGGCCCGGGAAAGTTGTAGATTGTCAGTTAAAAAAAAAATACTAACTGTTTTACACTAAATTCATTTTAATTTAAATCATATAACAAATAATCGTTCATACTACCATTATTCATATACGTATTGTATTTTAACTTAGATTGTGTACATATTTGTGGTTGATTTCATCGTAGATCCAAAGGTAGGTAGTTTGTTTTTTCTCTCTTCAAATTTTTTTTTCCAAGTGTCGCATTTTTTCTCTTTCTTTTTTTTTTAGTACGTAGGCAAAATGATTCCACACAAACCTCCTGATCCCAAACCACCAGATTTAAACTCTGATAGTGAGCTGTTGACTGAAGAGGAAATCCCGGTCTCGTCCTTCACAGAAGTGAAAAATAAAACCAAACGAAAGAGAACGAGGAACCTAAAGCCAGGGAGCCGCCAAGAATCACCGGAAAGAAAGATAACCCCTCTTAATGTAACATCTGAAATACCTCAAACAGTCACAACTCCTACAACATCCTCACATATACCTCCTACAACCCCGTCTCCTCCCCAGGTAAGGGAATACGGCAAACATGACCGATCCCCTTACGTGGTACATGTACAAAAAACTTCAGAGTCACCAGGAACATCCATCAACTCAATTTCCTTTGGGATGTTTCTTAAAAAAAATAAAATTCCGGACATTTCGCCAAGAAACGGCATAAAATTAATAGGCCGAAATAGATTGGCTGTAGCTTTCGATAAATTCCCATCAGCTAATAATTTCCTTCAAAATGGAGCCCTTGCCGAGTATGGATTTAAATCATTTATTCCTTCTTTCATGGTCACCAAAATGGGCCTCGTAAGAGGAATCCCGGTTGAATGGAAGGAGGAGGAAATTATAGAAAACCTGGAAGTACCGGATGGCTATGGAAGAGTCCAGAAAGCCAGAAGACTTAACCGCAAAATAACCAATTCAGACGGTGTGACATGGGTCCCTACACAAACAGTGGTACTAACTTTTGACGGACAGGTCCTACCTCAGAGGGTCTATGCTTTCTACAACTCTTTAGTGGTAGAAAAGTACTATTTCCCAACCATACAGTGCTACCAGTGCCTCCGTTTTGGACACACGAAGCAACAATGCAGATCATCTGCACGTTGCTTCAAATGTGGCCAATCTCACCTCGGTGAAACCTGCTCCGTAACGGCTCCATCATGTATTACATGCGGTGGGCGTCATACGGCAGTGGATAGATCCTGCCCGGAATTCACTAGACAAACAAATATAAAACGCCTTATGACTGACCAGAACATGTCTTACCAGGAAGCATCAAAATCCACCCCAACCTCTGTGAAATCCTTCGCCGAAGTTACAGCACACGGTGAACAAACCTCGCACCCACTTTCCCAAAATACACCATCTGCTAACCACCATAAGTCCTGGAAACCAAAAATGATAAATGCCACCAAACCATCAGGTCCCACTTTTCGCCCTCATATCACTCCCTCGACGAAGAGGGAGATTGAGAGCCTCTTATGGCGTCCAAACACAAATCTTCTTAATGGATGTGGCCTCCCTCGAGACACTCCAATCACTACACAATCACTAGATACAAACATTTCTTCAACTCTAAATAAACTCATCTCACTCATCTCTGGTCTTTTATACAATTCTCCTCATATACCGTCCAACGTTGCCAAAGAAATATTAAACGAAACACAAAATTTAACTTACCAAATTAACACATCTGAAGAAACAGATGCAATACAAGGAAGGTCCGAACCGACCTCCCTTAATTAAATATTAAAAATGGCCGAAAGAAAATCTCACCTATCATCAGGAATATTGCAATGGAATAGTCGTAGCCTCCCCTCCAACAAGGCTGAATTTCTCCTGATGCTAGGTGAGTTCTGCCCATCTTTGGCCGCCGTCTCGGAGACATGGCTATCTCCGGGGGCATTATTTAATGTTCCCGGGTACTCGTGGCTACGGGACGATAGGGCGGATGGAAGGGGTGGAGCAGCCCTTTTCATCTTATCATCCATTCCATATACGCAAGTGGTTCTGGGTTCTCGGGACGCCAGCTTCAATGCAGTCGCTGCGAGAGTCCAGAATATTACGTATATATCAGTTTATATCCCGCGCCCGTCATCCATCATCATCTCACAACTTAGAAATATAATATCAACACTACCTCATCCCATCATCTTACTTGGGGATATGAACTCCCATCACACGCTATGGGGATCACCTAGGGCATGTAGATTTGGAGCTGAAATTATGAATATTCTGGACGATTTTCAACTTTGCGTACTGAATAATGGATCACCCACCCGCTTAACACCCCCGAATCAAAGTTCAAGCGCAATAGATCTATCCATATGTTCAGCTACATTAGCCCCTACGCTATCGTGGAATGTAGTGCCTGATCCCCACGGGAGTGATCACCTCCCCATAATCATTACATTTCCATCACCTCACCTCCCATTCATTAACCCCACTTGTTATAAATTTAACACCCGTAAAGCCAATTGGAACAAATTCTCCCACTCCCTCGATGCCTCAATACAACAATTAGAATGGCCGACACATAAAAATTTTCATACTCAGTATGATAAATTCGTGGAGTTGATGATCCAGGCGGCTCACTACTCGATCCCCCTTAAAAAACCTCACTTCTTTAAGCCACAGCCCCCTCCATGGTGGGATGAAGAGTGTTCAAATGCAGTTAAATCCCGGAAAAAAGTATACCAATCCTATAAAAATAACATGACAGAGACAAACTTCCTCCTTTTTCGTAAAGTACAAGCCGTCACAAAACGCTTGCTTTCTAAGAAGAAGAAAGATGGATGGATACGGTTTTGTCACACCCTTTCGCCAGAAACTCCAATATCAACAGTGTGGGAGAATGTGAAGAAATTTAGGTCCATCTACTCAACCCGCTTACATAAAATACCAACAGAGTGTTGGGTTCACACCTTTTTGAATAAAATTGCTCCTTCTTCATCGCCAACCCAATATGACGTGCCATATACATACTTTCTCCCCTCTCATAATCATCCTCTAGATGCGCCCTTCACAGAAAATGAACTCAACATGGTTTTGTCCAGCCTAAAGGACTCCTCCCCAGGGCTGGATAACATCCCATATTCCTTTTTAGTGAAAACCCTACCCTACACCAGGAAATATTATCTAACACTGGTCAATTGCATTTTTAATACAGGAAAAATTCCCAAGTCCTGGAAAATATTTAAAATTATCCCAATACCTAAAATGGGTAAAGATCTGTCAGATGGAAATTCCTATAGACCAATAGCCCTTGCATCAACTTTGGGAAAAATCACAGAACATCTTATTAAAAACCGCCTTGAATGGTTTGTAGAACACAATAAAATTCTGGATATTAATCAATTTGGTTTCCGTAAATCACGTAGTGCTATGGATAATTTAGCTATTCTCACTACTGATATTCATTCCGCCTTTACTTATCAAAAACCACTTATAGCCGCTTTCTTAGATATTACCTCAGCTTATGACAATGTCATTTTACATATTTTAAAACAAAAGATGTTACACAAAAAAATACCCAACAAAATCACCCACCTCATATTTAACCTTTTATCAGAACGCTCCATCTTTCTATCAGTTGAGGAGGTGTCTTTCACAAGAACCGTTTGGAGGGGTCTCCCGCAAGGATCAGTCCTTAGCCCCCTCCTTTATAACATTTATACGGCAGATCTTGCTCACCTGGTTCCCCTCAATACCGTCGTATTACAATATGCAGATGATATCGTGGTTTACGCGTCCAATGAATCCTTTAAAATAGCAGAAAAAATATTAAACAATTCCCTCCACTCTCTCTCTAAGTGGCTCAAAAACCATGGATTAGATATTTCCCCCTCCAAAAGTTCTATTGTCGTGTTCTCGCGGAAAAGACAACTGCCTACCACTAATATTTATATTGACAATGCCCCTATTCTTAACCACAGTTCACACAAATTCCTCGGAATGACATTCGACTCCAGGTTATCTTGGAAAAATCACGCTGAGAACATAACATCAACCTGCCAAAAAAACATAAATATTCTTCGCGCAGTATCAGGAGTCTGGTGGGGGGGCACACCCAACCACTTTGAGACTTCTATACACCGCCCTCATCAGAAGCCACCTTGATTATGGGTCATTGTTATTGGACCCTACCTTCAAATATATCCTCCATAAACTAGACCTTATTCAATTTCAGGCCCTTCGAATTATAGTTGGAGCTATGAAATCTACGCCGACAAATGCCCTACAGGTTGAATGTGTGGACCCACCGCTCTGCTTCCGAAGACAGTTCTTAGGTACCCGATACTTCCTCAATATATACAAAACAACATCCCACCCCCTTCTGCGTAAATTGAAATCACTTTCAGATCTCATTCCCACAAACATATTTTGGAGAAACAAAACACTCCCCCCTTTAATACAAAGTTATCGTAAATTCTCATCGTTGAATGTGGTAGTCCAAAAAACCCCTATTCCTCCTTTATACTGCACCCCGTTTCAAGCTTTAATTATAAATCCACGCATTGTTGAATCCTTTGGTATTGATAAGTCGAATTATCACGCCAATTATGATTTCATCAACCACATTAACACCCATTGGAGTGACTGGACTGTCTTCTACACAGACGCATCCAAGATTGCTAATGAGGAACATGTAGGAATAGCAATATATTGCGAAAGCTTAAATATCAAGAAAAAAATTAAACTACCCAAATTTTCAACTACATTCACTGGTGAGACATTGGCAATCTTGGAAACATTACAAACATCTTTAGAATTAAGTATCCCAAACACTTTAATTGTATCAGATTGTCTAAGTTCCCTTCAAGCAATAGGAAAGAACCCATTTCGATCCCCAAATAGTATAACACTTAATATAAGGGAAATTATATACAAACTTGAAGAGGCGGGCCTTGATGTCGCCCTGGCTTGGGTTCCTAGTCATCGAGGCATTTCGGGTAACGAAGAAGCAGATACTCTAGCTAAAGAGGCAACCTCTACAGGAAATACAGATAAATATAATTACACATCTGCACAAGACTTATTACCTTTGGCGCGCTCTTCGATGATGGAGGAGTGGACAAATTACTGGAATGCCTCGAACCGCACTAGGGGAAAAAGATATGCGTCAATTCAACCCTACATTCCAATCAAACCCTGGTTTTCCAATTATAGAAGCACTCGGAGAGAAGCGACAACTATAAGCCGAATACGCTTTGGACATTGCTGTTCCCCTGTCCACCTGGCCAGACTACATATAAGGAACTCTTCTTTATGTGAGTGTGGCCAGGAGGAGGGAGATCTTGAACATATCTTCTTCTCCTGTTCTCTGAATACTTTCCCTTTGACCTTTAAAAAACAAACAAAAATATTACTCCCCGCAAATCTTCCCCACCTGTTGAGCCTCAATAAAATTTCCATATTGAATAGCATCACTCATTTTATTAACAAAAACAAAATTAACCTGTAATAAAATATATGTATAATATATATGATAAATATCGATAGAAAATTAAATTTAAATCATTCGCTCGCTCACATACATTTAACTATCATCTTATTGTAAATATTCATTTAGTTGTAAACTATGTAGTTTAGTTGTAAAATAGTTTAACTCCATAGTATCTCACTAGATAACAGTAGTCCTGGGCCGAGTTGCTTGATGTGGCGTGTCGCCCATATGAATGGAACTACCTAGATACTATGAAGCTGACATCACTGGACACTGGCGTATACTCCTCCACATATAGGAGTTCACGGCCATTATTCAAAGAGAGAGAGAGAAGGAGTATACGCCAGTATTAAATGCTAGAAATTGGTTAATAAGTTTTCAAAACATGTATTGCAAAGAAATTAATATGTCGTCAGATATATTGACTTTAATGTTTTCGCGTTTCCGGCATCGTGAAAAAGCCACATATAATTGACCATGACTAAACACTGGATTAGGCAAATGGATTCCAACATGTTCAAAACTTTGTCCTTTTGACTAATTTATTGTCATGGCGAATGCTGTGATCACTGGAAACTGAGTTCTCTGAAGTACGAACGGAAGATATGTATCACTTGGTGTCAATGTGATCCTTGGAAGTAAAACCTTCGCTCCTGTGTACACTTCACTCAAAATCTCAGCCTCACTTACATTATGATGGAGGGCTATAATCTTGAGACGGGTGCCATTGCAAAGTCCTTCTCTGGGATTCAAATTACGAATCAACATAATGATGACACCTTTTTTCAACATTAAAACATGCAGCGGCAAACCAGATGGTGTTTGTTGGTGAAGAAAATCGAGCGGATAGTTATTAGAATCATCACTGATTAATTCATCTGCACTGGAGTATATTTCAACTTGATTGTTATTCACATTTTGTCCAATCTTGTCGATAACCTGTCTGTTGATTTCCAATGCTTCAGCATTTGTGCAAGTCAATATTGCTCGTGAAGCCAAGTCATCATCGGATAAATCTTGAATATTTCCGTAAAGTACATCAATCAATTTTCGATCTGTGACTATGTCATCGTCTATGAGTATTGTGCTTTCGGGAAGTCCCGCAGCAATTGGCTCTGGTTTACCATCTCCAACATGAAGCAACCACTCGTTATGTTTTTTTCTGACCATAACTTCTCATATTTAGAGACAAAGTAATCTTCTTAAAAAGATGCCACGACGATCCCTTCTTGACTGTTGTTTCAATCATTTCAATTTTTAATCCATTAGCCACTACAGGCAATGTTTGACGAAAATCTCCACCGACGACGATAACTTGGTTTCCAATTGGAGCGTCAGATCCCATCACATCTCTCAGAAGATGATCAATGCACCGCAATCCATGTTTTGATAATAATGAGTTTTGCATCTCTCAATTGCTGAGCATCTCGAGAATTGGGACGCATTGATGATTTTGAAGTGTCATCTATGGGAATCGGCAATTTGAAACCGCTATGTACTGTTCTTCCACCTTTCAACAGTAATGCTGCAATCCCAGGAGTCGCAAACGGCGACGCAACGTGTCCCAGGGATCGAACAGCTGCTAAAATTGTCGAATAAACAAATGTTTTACCTGATCCACCAGGTCCATCGATGAAAAAAGAACGATCTCTCTGGTTGTCATCATTGACGGTATTCATTATTACATCATACGCAAGCTTTTGATCAGGATTGAGCATATCCAGTTGAGATCTTAAAAATGGTCCTTCAGCTACGAGATCATAAATAATACCCTGTCCTACATGTAAACGACCACCATAAGGAACAGGTAAACCATACGTTGCGCAAGAAGTTCCATGTTGTTGAAAAATGTATTCCAAATCGTATAATGAATAATTAAATACTTGATTCTGATCAATATTAGGTCTTCGCAAATAATCTTCTGACATTGCAATGCGGTAAGTTTCCCACAACGACAAGGGATCTGATGGATTGTTGAGAACACAAATATAAGTAAAAGTTTCTCGCATCTCTCGTGGCAGTTGAAAGCTTTGTGCTTCTACAAGACATCTATTCCATTCGTCGTCGTAGCTCATTAAGTTCATCACGATTGCTGCTGGTTTAAATGAGTTGTAACGAATTCCATTAACTGTTTTGAGGTCATTGTAGGATGTAGCACCACGAACATGAAATAACAATTTTCTTAGACAAAAAAGTTCAACATACTTTACGTTGACCAGATAAATTCGTGGAACAATTTTATCACTGCCTTTTTTTCGTGGATACCATTTACGTTCACTTTCCCTCCATATGTAATGAAGTGGAATCTCAGAGTATAAATACTGATTTGCATTGTCATCTCTTTCATTCAGTCGGAACCAATCCAAAAACAAAGTAGTTTTAGGGTTTGCTACACTATTTGCCTCGTCACCTTCCCTAAAAACCACATTTTGTATATTTTCAAGATGAACAGGCATTCTAATTACAGCGTGTGAACGTTTATGCATTTCATTCTAAAAAAATCGCCACATTGCATCAGTGGGTCCAACATATCTCACGTTGATGTAGTTGTTAATCTCATGCATTGACACTGCTCCAAGATGAACAACTAAACGGGCGCAATCATATCCCTTGTAAATGTATTTCACTGCTCTTACTGATGACGTTACTTCAACATTTAAATGGCAATTGCATTTAAACAAGAGCTCAGCATTGTAGGGTACGACGAATCTGTAATCCAATAATCGGCCTCTAGCTTGAACGGATGCACCTCGACGTCGACGATACACCGGATATCCATTAAAATTTACAGCAGTTATTTCTTGAAAATCTTTCGGAAACTTCTTTGTACAAACGTCATCAACCATACAAACATTCTGAGGATTGTCGGAACCACAAGGCCCATGCATCATATTTTTCACAATACTATGAAGCTGTGGATTGACATTAACATCGTGACATTTTTTATAATAAATAAATATTTCCCACCTCTTATATCTTCATAACACAAACTATATGCATTACAATACTTTCGCCCCTTTCCTTTCCGTTCTTCAGCATCTTATCCACGGCTGCATTTTGAATTTTGAAAAAATGCTCCTCAATTTAGGTTTGACAAATCAAACTATATTGTGTTGTTCGGTTTTTATTTCACTTTAAACCAAAGAAACGACATTTAAAACTTATTTTTTAATGTCAATTCTTATAAATTATTGTTCTTTTAACTATTAATGTAAATCTTTTTTTTTCCTAACGCGTTAAAAATTTCACAATTAACTCAACACCAAATCTTTCTCCTTTTGTTTTCTACACTACTGTCATACAACAAGAATTAGAACAAAATTCAAAATAATCCAAAAACGTTCTCGGGCATGCGCACAACTCGTTTTGGTCTGCATTAAAAAAAAAGAGCATAAGATAAATAAACACAAGTAGTTATAAGGTTCAATATAGTAGTTAATAAATCAATTATTTAATGAATTACAATTCAAAATAAATTGGCATCGTCCCCTTTTACACCGGTTCAAAAATTGTTAGCTAGGTATTTACAATTCGTTCAGTATAATTTCAATCTGTTCATTTATCACGGACCCACCGAGTGAAGTCTATAAATACGTAATTCCTGCGAGTCTGTAGATAAACAGTTAGATCATTTAATATAAGATTTTTAGATCATAAAAGTGTTTAAAAATAAAAAGATAGGGCCATCGCAATATGCAAAAAATTTGCTGGAAACTACTAACGAAATTAAATCAAAGAGTAGTTCAATTCCATTGCATTTTTATGGTAAAATTTTGAGAAACAATTTGCTTTAACAGTTATACATAACAAAGCAGGACCGTGATACTTAAATTAACGAACAAATAATATTGTATAATTCACCTCTTAATATTTAAAAAAAAAAACGGCAGCCTAAAATTAATGGCGTCTGACTTTGAAACCTGCTGGATCCTAGCTCTAGGATTAATGTGTTTACCAAATCAAACAATAAATGCAAGAAAATCTTTTTGGATGACAAAAAAACACTTTTTGGCTTAAGCAAAAAAAAAACCAAGCGGTTTGTTTTGAAACCCCCTTTTAACTGACTTGATATTTTTCATCTTGTTTTACATCAAAGTTGGATAAAGATAATATTGTTGTATTAAAGTTTTATGTGTGACAGTTGTTCAAAAGCAGGTGGTTTCCAGCATGTTTGAAAAATAATGTTTTAAGCCATAGACTGTTAACTATTTTGCAATCGGTAAGAGTTTGGCAATAACAGCAAAACATATGTCACTTGAATTTGTTTGGGTTAAATTTTTCACATTTAAGTGTTAAATAATTCTGTAATAAAATTGAGTTCTACATAAAATATCAATCAATAAAAAAACATGTCGCAATTATGATTGTTTTGCGATTATTCTTTGATTAAAGGTTCAAGTAAAAACCTCTGAAGGAAATGAGATTTAATATATTTTCATGAATATTCGAAAATCTATGTAAACGATTGATAGGGGCGGTGACTGCTTAGCACGGCGGAAAAACCCCACTCAGCGTCAATGCGCTCGAGCGAGACCTCCGCTTTTAATGGCGGTGAACCGAAACTCCGTAGGCTACGAGATGACGGGAGCGGTACGGACTGTCTCTTCCCTCTTCAAGGTTGAATATGGTTTCCCTTATATAAAGGTTTATACTATTTGGGGATCGAAATGGGTGCAATTGGATAAAATTTAAGTGTTTGGGATAATAAGAAACCAGAGATGTGTGATATGAGTTTATTCAATGTTTGGATCTAGTGATTGTGCAGTTATTGGAGTGTCTCGAGGGAAACCACATCCATTAGGAAGGTTTGTGTTTGGGCGCCATCCTTCTTCATTGAGGGCGAAAAGTGGGAGCCGAGGATTTGGTGGCATTTAAACTTTTTTGGTTTCCAGGATTTTGAATGGTTAGCAGAGGGGATATTGTGGGTACGAGGTTTGTTCGCCAGATGCAACAACTTTGGCAAATGATTTCACAGAGGTTAGGGTGGATTTTGATGCTGCCAGGTAAGACATGTTGTAAGGCGTTTTTATTAGTTTGCCTGATAAATTCCAGGCAGGGTTGTCGACTGCCGTATGGCGCCCAGCGCATGTAATATACGTTGGAGCGGTTACCGAGGTGGAATTCGCCACATTTAAAGCAACGTGCAGATAAACTGCATTGCTGCTTCGTGTGTTCGTATCTGGCGCATTGGAAGCACTGTGGTTAGGAAATAATCCTTTTCTACCACTTAAGAGTTGTAGAAAGCATAGACCCTCTGAGGTAGGGTCTGTCCATCAAATGTTAGAACTACTGTTTGTGGAGGGACCCATATCACACCATCTGAGTTGGTTAAGTCTTCTAGCTTCCTGGACTCTTCAGTACTTCCAAGTTTTCTCGGAATTCTCCCTATTACCACTTAACCGGGATTCCTCATATCATATGGTGACCATGAAAGCTCATTATGGTGACCATGAAAGAAAAAATTAATTAATTAAATCCATACTCGATAAGGGCTACATTTTGTAGAAAATTATTAGCCGATGGGTATTTATTAAAGGCTACTGCCAATCTATTCCGGCCTTTTCAATTTATACCGTTTCTTAGTTATATATCTGGTATTTAATTGTTTTCAAGGAACATCCCATAAGTAATTGTTTTAATGGATATTCCTGGTGAATCCGTATTCTTTCCACGTGTACCACGGAAGGAGATCGGCCATGTTTGTCATATTCCCTAACCTGGGGAAGAGAAGGGGATACAGGGAGTATAGGGGAGGACGTTGTAGGGGTTATGACTGTTTCAGTCGATGGTACAGTAAAAAAGGTTAATTTTCTTTCAGGCGATCCTTGACAGCTCCCAGGTCTCAGGTTCCACGTTCTCAATCTTATAACTTTGTGATTCACTTCCGTGAAAAATGAGACCGAGATTTCCTCCTCGGTTACCAATTCGCTATCAGAGGTTATATTTGAAGGTTTAGGATCAGGGGATTTGCGTGGAATCATTTTTAAAAAAATACGAATAAACTTAAAGGAGGAAGGGGAAAAAATTACCTACCAGTATATCTATGATGAAAGTAAACATTAATATGTAGGCAGTCTAACATAGAGGAAAATATCCGTGTCAAATTAATCCATGCTTTATTATTGACAGTTACACTCTGTAGAAAAAACCATAGACGAAAATTCTCGCTCTCTAGCACAGACTGCATTAATAGAAGGATCACTAGCAAATTGCTAACATAAATAATTCATTTTACACAGAGAATACCAGATGTAATGTGTAGAGTAAACATTTAATTATAAAGTTGCACTGAAAGTTGTAACAAAAATTTAAATAAAGGTATTTTATCATAATCAAAATTATCTTAAGTCATTTATTTCATTTAAGACTAATAACCACTGATTTTATTACATAGAGATCACTGATACACTAAAGATATTGAAAACCATCATTCACAAGTATTTGGTGTAATTTCACATTTAAATTTGACATCAAACTTTAAAATAACTTATACCATCGCTATTCCCCCAAAAATCAATAAGTGACAAAGCAACTGAACCATAATTCAGTCATTAAATAAAATAAAATTTATTTATGAGAACATTCCTCATATTTAATATTATACAATTAAAAACTAATCATTCCAGTGGCTTTTTTTTTTTTTTTTTAATTTTCGTTCTTTAATTCCTTGGAAAATTTCCAGAAATGAAATCACATTCTAGATATGAATTCTTTAAATGTACCAAAGCTAAAGGGTTACATAGTAAAAAATTGCCAATAATTCATGCTGTTTTATTCATAATAAAAATAATATCAATCCAGCCGGTAGACAGAATAGCACAACATAATACAACAAGGCTATTAATATAAAAAAATCATATGAAACAACAAAATATAACACCTGAAAAATTATTTCAAAAGTAATGAAAAACAGTAAAGTGACAAAATAAAAAATGTAGTTTTTAGCTCCTGCTTTTTTGAAAAATGAATTTCTCGATAACATTAATTTTAAAATGCAATTTTACAATGGAGTTTGAGTGTTTCTCGACACTATGAGTTCTTGCATAAGATATTAAATAACCTTTTTCTAAAAATGTCTTTCAGCAATTTCCATAGATTTAAGGGCTCCGATACACTATGAATCCTTAAATGGTGTATTCAACTTCTATTGTTTGAGACTGCTTTCCAAACTGTCAAGTTGCTTTCTATTTTGAACCATTTCATAACATTTTCGTGTACAATATCCACAGCTGTACGTCTTCTCTCCACCACGAATCCTTCCATGATAATACATACCATACAGCTGTTTTTGAAATTCTAGTCAATGTGACTAGCCGTACAGCCTTACAGCTTCTCTCCACTATGAATTCTAATATGTTTCAGATAATATTTTCTAAACAATTTCTTCACACAATTCCCAGTTGTAGGGTTTTTTTTCTAGTACGAATACTTGAATGGCATAGTATTATATATTAGGTAAAAAAATAATGTTTTCGTAAAATGTATACATTTATAAGGCTTCTCCTTCCCTATGAATCCTCAAATGGCATATTGTTTACCGCTGCAAGGCTTCTCTAAACTGTTAATTCTTTCATGAGATTTTCATTATTTTTTTCGTGAGAATGACTTATCATATTGTGTTTAGCTGTAAGGCTTATCTCCACTATGAATCCATTCATGATATTTTAAATTAACTTTTTGTGAGAATGTCTTATCACATTGTCCACAGCTGAAAGGCTTCTCTCCACTATGAATCCTTTCATGACATTTTAAAGAATATTTTCGAAAGAATGTCTTATCACATTGTTCACAGCTGTGAGGCTTCTGTCCACGAAGAATCCTTTCATGAAGTTTTAAACTACGTTTATTTGTGAATGGCTAATCAGATTGTCTACAGCTGCAAGGCTTCTCTGCACTATGAATCATTTCATGAGATTTTAAATTATCTTTTTGTGAGAATGTCTTATCACATTGTCCACAGCTGAAAGACTTCTTTCCACTATGAATCCTTTCATGAAGTTTTAAACTACGTTTATTTGTGAATGGCTTATCACATTGTCCACAGTTGTAAGGCTTCTCTACACTATGAATCCATTCATGATCTCTTAATTAGTATTTTTATGAGAACACCTCGTGAACAATTTCCACAACCACAAGAATTCTCTCCAGATGGATACATTTTTATGTGTAAATAACTTTTTACACTTTTTACAAGCTTCCAGGATTTTCTCCACTATGAATTCTTTATTTGCATTTTAAATTTTAACTGTTTGAGAACATGTTTCCACATATTTCAAAGCCATGATAACCATTTGCACTGCTTTTATTTTCACTAAATTGGTTGCTCACATCACCTGAATTAAAAAATATATGAAAATTAAGAAAAAATCTCTGAATTATATTTTTTTAGTATATTGATGGGTTGAAAATATAGAACTTAGTTCTTTTTAAATAAAGCATTTCTCAAATTAGAGGTCTTAGATTTATACAACAAACATTCACACAACCTGTATTACATGTTTAACTAAAAGAAAAATTGACATGGTTTAGATAAAAACATGTTGACTTTATTATTTGTGCTAAGGCGAAAACTTATTCCGAACACAATTCAAATATTTATACTCACTCGCTATTGTATCCGTTTCACAAACATCAACAGTCTCTGTGTTACTGTCCCGAGCACATTCCTGTTTTATATCTGCTTCCTGTATGTCTATAGCAATATCAGGCAATACTGGCGCAGTGACCTCTTCTACATTTTCTTCTTTTATGGAAAAATCTGAATCAATTTGAAATACCAAGTTATGTGATGACTGGGCCTTATAATCTAGGAATAAAAAGATTTTATTGCTTCAGAAGATTTGAAGCAATAAAATCTTCATTTATTGATCCAAATCTTCTGAAGCAATAAAATAAATAGATGATACGAGTATATCTTATATATTATACTAAAAACGAAACTAATTTCTTTGACTTGAACTCCATTAATAAGTCTAAGCTGATAATGAGGCCAACACAGCACTCATAAGGCTACCTTATCTGAATATGGTAGGGCTTCGCAGCAAGTATGATGTGACTCAAGAAGATTGTTTGGCAGAATGCTCAAGAATCGATGGAACAATTATTATCTGTAATAGTTCCAAGTTAGGAGCAGAAGAAAAATAAGACCAAGGGTTTGGTTCTCATCAGCAGAAATACCTTATTATTTATGTTCTTCAGATGATATTGATAAATTTTTTATCAGCAACAATTTATATTAAATTTTAAATGATTTATTAGTGATAATGTCTTTACCATATTGCCCACAGCTGTAAGGCTTCTCTCCACTATGAATCCTTTCATGAAGTTTTAAAGAAGGATTATTTGTGAATGTCTTATCACATTGTCCACAACTGAAAGGCTTCTCTCCACTATGAATCCTTTCATGACGTTTAAATTCACCTTTTCGTAAGAATGTCTTATCACATTGTCCACAGCTGTAAAGCTTCTCTCCGCTATGAATCCTTTCATGACGTATTAATTCACCTTTTCGTAAGAATGTCTTATCACATTGTCCACAGCTGTAAGGCTTCTCTCCACTATGAATCCTTTCATGAAATTTTAAAACATATTTTGTTGAGAATGTCTTATCACATTGTCCACAGCTGTAAGGCTTCTCTCCACTGTGGATCCATTCATGAGATTTTAAATGACCTTTGTGTGAGAATGTTTTATCACATTGTCCACAGCTGAAAGGCTTCTCTCCACTATGAATCCTTTCATGAGATTTTAAATTACCTATTTGTGAGAATGTTTTATCACATTGTCCACAGCTGAAAGGCTTCTCTCCACTATGAATCCTTTCATGAAATTTTAAAAGGTATTTTGTTGAGAATGTCTTATCACATTGTCCACAGCTGTAAGGCTTCTCTCCACTGTGAATCCTTTCATGAGATTTTAAATGACCTTTGTGTGAGAATGTTTTATCACATTGTCCACAGCTGAAAGGCTTCTCTCCACTATGAATCCTTTCATGAGATTTTAAATTACCTATTTGTGAGAATGTTTTATCACATTGTCCACAGCTGAAAGGCTTCTCTCCACTATGAATCCTTTCATGAGATTTTAAATTACCTATTTGTGAGAATGTCTTATCACATTGTCCACAGCTGTAAGGCTTCTCTCCACTATGAATCCTTTCGTGAAATTTTAAAAGGTATTTTGTTGAGAATGTCTTATCATATTGTCCACAGCTGTAAGGCTTCTCTCCACTGTGGATCCTTTCATGAGATTTTAAATGACCTTTCTGTGAGAATGTTTTATCATATTGCACAAAGCTGTAAGGCTTTTCTCCACTATGAATCCATTCATGAGATTTTAAAAGGTAGTTTGTTGAGAATGTCACATCACATTGTCTACAGTGGTAAGGCTTCTCTCCACTATGAATCCTTTCATGTAATTTTAATTTATCTTTTCGCGAGAACGTCCCATTACATTGTCCACAGCTGTAAGGCTTCTCTCCACTATGACTTCTTTCAAAGCCATGAGAACCATTTTTACTGCTTTTTTCTTTACTTAATTGGCTCCTCAAATCGCCTGAATCTAAAAATATACGAAAATTAAGAAAAAATCTATAAATTATTGAAGCGTTGAAAATATTGATTTTAGTTCTCTTCGTAATAAAGCATTACTCAAATTTGAGATTTTTGATTCATACAACAATAAACTTGTATTGAATCTGTTGTTTATAGTTAAGGCATTAACATTGTGGAGGTTTAAAGACATTGTCATTTATTTTTATCAAACACTGTTTATTCCACTTTTTTGTGACGGTATAACCCTACCGGTTTCAAGGTGCACACCTCATCTTCAGGGGAGCGCAAACAAGACTAAATGCTGTTCGAACTGGTACCGATATACACGCTTCGACGGTTGGAGGCTGGGGGATGAGGAAGGCACGGGACAATTTGGGCCAAGAGCGGAGAGATTTTGGGGAAATAACTGTTCAGCAGATGTTCCGATCGGTGTACTGATTTAGAAATTTCTAGGGTCTCTAATCTGTCCAATTTATTTCCGTTACCACTGATATGTAAGAATTTGGCATCATCGATAGAAAAAGTATGATTGTCGCGGTGACAATGATAAGCCATTTCAGAATAAATTAGAGGATTTGTTAAGGCGGATTTGTTTTCACGAAATCTCTTTTCAAAAGATCTTCCTGTCTTTCTTATATAGAAATGATCACAGTCAGCACATAAAAGTTTATACACAGCACTGTTGCTAAGTATTCCATTTTTGCCTTTCCCATTAAATAAGAGTTTCCGGAGATTAAAATTAGTGTAAAAAGCTGGCTTTATGTGACTTGGAATATTTTTGGTTATTTCATATGATATGTTTTTTATAAATAGAACTTTGCTCCATTTATAGGTATGCTTATAGGTGTCGTTAAATATATAATCTTTTATAAGTTTCTTTTTTGTTTTGTTTTTTAAAAGTTAATCAATGAGGCTTCCAGGATGGCCATTATTTGTAGCAATTTTTTTGATGGTTATTAATTCCTTTTTAAAATTTTCGCCGGTTAATGGGACCCTGAGCAATCTATGAAGCATACAGTTAAAGGCGGCGAATTTATGGTTATTAGGATGGTTGGAAGTTGCTGGAATTATAGAGTCTGAATAAGTATTTTTCCTATATACTAGGTGTACCGGAAAAGATTGTCGTTTTTTTTGTTATCACTTTTGAGTGGTCAGTTGTGCTTCGGCAGTCGAACTTTTATAACGTGTTCTGTGTTGTTTCTTTGACTACGTATACCTGGAGTGTACTAGGACTTTTAAACAAAAACATTTACAACCCTATATACAATGGAGAGCTTTGTATCGAATGAGGAATTTATTCGAAATATTATGTTTTCCCATTTCATGAAGAAAGAAAGTGCAACACGTGCTTTAAAAAATATTTGTGATTTACTGGGAGATATTTTGAGTGTTCGTAAATGCCAGAGGTGGTTTAAACAATTTAAAACCGGCAATTTTGATCTAAAAAATAACCCTGGAAGTGGTCGACCTGTTAAAGTGGATAGCGATGTTTTAACTGAGCTGATTCAGCAAAATCCAACTTCAACGATTCAAGAACTCGCGGAGCAACTCGGATGTTCATGGTCAAGCGTGCAAGAGCAAATAAAAAAATCGGCAAGACGTGGAAACAAGGAAAATGGATACCTCATGAATTAAGTTACGAGAATCTCGGTGAGCGTATAAACGCGTGCACTGAGTTATTGGAATTAAATACCAAAACTCCATTTCTACAACATCTGGTAACTGGTGACGAAAAATGGGTGTTGTATTCAAACCAAAGACCCAAGAAACAATGGCTATCAAAGGGCCAGGTACCAAAACCCACCCCTAAGCCCGGGCTCACTGCCAAAAAAAGTTCTTTTGTCTGTTTGGTGGGACTGCAAGAGAACAATTTATTTCGAAACATTAAAACCCGGACAGACAATTAACGCCCAAGTGTATTGTCATCAACTAGAGCAATTAGATGCAGAAATAATAAAAAAGACCTGCACTGGCTAATTGTGGACAAGTGTTTTTACAGCACGATAATGCACGACCGCATACCTCAAAAATTACGAAAGAAAAAATGAAAGCCCTAGGTTGGACAACTGTACGTCACCCACCATATTCACCGGATCTTGCTCCATCGGATTACCATTTCTTCCGGTCAACGCAACACTTTTTAAACGGAAAAGAATACAAAAATTATGAGGATGTCAAAAAAGGCATATCTGAGGATTTTGCATCGAAACCAGCTGAACTTTACGAACGCGGTATTAAAAAATTGACTGAGAGGTGGAAGGAGGTTATATCAAACGATGGCAATTATATTTTGAACTAAGTTTTAATAAATAAATACATTAAATGCACCAAATTGTTTTATAGAAAAAACGACATTCTTTTCCAGTACACCTTATATATCAAAGTCAAATGTGCCATTTTTCTGAGATAATGTTAGGTCCAAGAAATTTAATTTTCCATCCTGTTCTGTTTCTAGTGTAAATTTTATAAAAGTTTCTATTGGATTTAAATATTTAAGAAATTGGTGTAATTGTCTATCGGTACCCGTCTAAACACAAAGCCTAAACCAGCAGAAAATATTTTTGGTTAACTTAAACTTACTCCTAAAAATACATTTTTCAAAATAGTTCATAAATATTTCACTGAGGAGGGGAGACAACGGTGAGCCAATAGCTAAACCATTTGTTTGTTTATATATTTTATTGTTGAAGTTAAAATAATTTTGTTTGATGCATAAGTCCATCAGTGAAATCAATTCCGAATTTTTAACAAGGGCCTTACTATTGTTATTTATGATATTTTTTGCCAGCTCTAAGGATCTCCATCCTGGTATACTTGGATATAGATTAGTGACATCAAAGGATAATAGTTTTGCATTATGAGGTATTTCTATGTTTTTTAGTTTATCAATTAATTCCAATGAGTTTTTGATTGAGTATTCAGCTTTAAATTGGGTTAGATTATAAAATTACTCTTTGACAAACTTACATATTTTATAGGTTGGTGCCTGGTTATATGAGACTACAGGTACAGGTCTTATAGGTATATTGTTTTTGTGTGATTTGGCTAAGCTATATAATTGCGGTATTTGTGGATTCATTATACACAAATTCTTTTTAAAATTTAGGACTTTTTCTTCATAATCCTTTCTATGAAATATAACTATTGATTCACCTTTGTCTGCCTTGGTTAATGTTAAATTATTATCTTTCAAAGTCTTTTTGATGTCCATAGCTGTGGCTAGTTCCTTCCGGGCGATGTTATTCACTTGACACATGGCGATGGATTTCTCGATGTCGGCTGCACACTTGTATTGCACATTTTTGTCCTCATTACGAAGTAGTGCAACAGCGTCCACAGCAAGCTGCTCTATTTGGCTGGGAACATTTTTTTGAATTAGGGAATATTTGAGCCCTTTTGACAAAAGGTCCAGTTCTTCATCCTTAAATTTATGGCTCGATAGGTTAAATACTTTTTCTGCGAATTTTAAATCTTGACTTTTGTCGCTTGTGTTAGGTATTCCGTCAATCTGGTCACATTTTAATTTGTTAAGTTTTTTATCCAGAGTTGTTTTCTTTTTGGATCCAAATGCACTGACAGATTACAATTAACATAATTATACTCACTCGTTATTGCATGCGTGTCAGAAACATCAGCAGTCTCTGTGTTACTGTCCCGAGCACATTCCTTCTTTATATCTGCTTCCTGTATGTCCATAGCAAAATCAGGTATTACTGGCGCAGTATCCTCTGGTACATTTTCTTCTTTTATGAAAATATCTGAACAGATTTCCATTTCCAAATCATAGGATTGCCTTTGTGAACTCATTACTGAGGTAATTTCTTTATTAAATATGTCATAAGATGGCTGGGCTTTAATATCTATGAAAAAAACATACAAGTTTAAATCTCCTGAAGTAATAAAACAAATAGATAATATATTATCAACAACTCGAAACCTCGTTTCTTTGACTTTCTGTTAATAAGTCTGAACTGACAATAAGACCAACACAGCACTAATAGACCTATCTTATCTTAATATGGCATGACTTTTAAGCTTATACGATGTGACTCAAGAAGATTATTAGGTCGAATGCTACAGAAGATTGATGGTCCAGTTAATATATGTAATAGTTCCGAGTTAAGGGCAAAAGAAAAATTAGGCCTAGGATTTGGTTCTCATCAGCAGAATTACCTTATATTTTATGGTCTTCAGATATTGATTCATTTATTAACAGTTTCAATGCCAAACACTGAATTATCCACACATAAATCAGTACCGCACAGGCCAGTGTGTATATATAAGTGTTTATAATATTGAGTTTATATTACCAATTCGACATATGGTTTTTTGCCATAAATTTATATAATGAACTAAATGAAATTTGTGCATTGCGTTTCATTTTCTACAGTTTTTAATGCAGTGATAACTCTGAATTCAATTTAGAAACAGGAAAAAATCATTGAATTTGATCAAAATGAGGTATACAACATAACAGAACATCAATATACCGTGATTTATCAACTTTTTACTTATTATAATGATTTAAATTATTTTCAAAATAAAAATGTCTAAAACATTCTGGCCTAAAAGTACACACCACCTTATCCATGCCTGGTATGGAATAGGTGGTGTATACCTGAAGGTTGAACATCACTCATACAACATAAGTTAATTGATTGTCATATCTCACATATTTATTTAATTCAACAATATAAGTTTATTAAGTTTACTTGGGTCTGTGGGATTATCAACAAAATGTACGGGATCTGCACTGATATCTTGCGCATATTCCTGTTTGATATCTGCCTCATGTACACTGATATACTGGGGAAACACTGCTGCAGTATCTCCATCTTTTGCCTTTTCTTCTTTCACCATTACATCTGCACTTTTGTGTAGCTGAGGATCCATCTATAACCTGGAAACATTCACAATAGTTTAACAATGAGTTTATAATATGTTTACTCTGTCACATAGGAAAGCATAAAACTATTATCAATGCCCGACATTAGAAAATGAAACCTTTCCTGACATGAAAATCTTCTTTGTAATTTGACAAGACACGACTTGCTTGTGCTCCCCTGATGACGATGTGAAAACCTTGAAACCGGTAGGGGTAATTTAGAAAGTCGTCAAATTGAAGTAAAACAAGTCCACAAACAATGTGAAAAAATTTATTTTTCTTTAACAGATTATCAAAACAAATTAAAATTAATTTGTTGTCATTGTCGAAATTGACTTTTTTAGTGACAATTTACAAGTCTCAAGGAGTGGTGGACAGTGGCGGGTTTGTATTTTAACATAATGGACAATGTTTGAGAAAATATATTTTTGTTTGCTTTGTACAGGATTTTTTTTAAATAACATAAAAATGTAATTTTTCGTATAAAGTAAGTAGAGTTTGAACCAAACAACATGATTTTATTGTAAAATAGCTAATCTGCCCTCATAAGCAAAAATACAGCTTACGCAAAAACACAGAAATTTAACTAAGTATTAGGCAATATCCCACATCAAATTTTGAACCATGATCTATAAGAAAAAATACAGAAAACCATTTATTTCAATACAAAAATCGACAAAATGTCTTCATAAATTTTACAAAATGCTAGGTTTTTCTAAGCAAAAAAAGCAGTAAAATGTGATTCAAAAGCTAAAAGACAGCAATGCGTTTGCTGCGTTTTACTGCTTTTTTATTTACGAATCACGACATATTTGAAACACTTCACTGCGTTTTGTAAGTTTGTCTTGCGCAGCATTTTATTGAAAAAATATTTGTTCTATCTTATACTATGAGCCGTGGGAAGAAGATTCTCCGCCTTGCATTGGCATTATTGAATAAGGCAAGGCAATGTTCAAAGTGCTGCAAGATCCGATGAAATAATGGTATGTTATTCACATACATATTAATTTACAATTAGCTACTTCGTACTTCATTAATAATTTTGATTTTTATGTCTGATTTAGCCGATAATTCAATTAATTTTATAAGAATCTTTATACGCTGTTGGAGAAAAAAATAATTTAACACAGTTATAATTGGGCAACAATTGAAAATGTTGAGAATGAGAAGAATGGCTGAGATAGATAAAAGGAATTTAGTAACAAAGTGCACTCATAATAGTGCTGTGGTGAACAATTTAGTAACAAAGTGCACTCATAATAGTGCTGTGGTGAACAATTTAGTAACAAAGTGCACTCATAATAGTGCTGTGGTGAACAATTTAGTAACAAAGTGCACTCATAATAGTGCTGTGGTGAACAATTTAGTAACAAAGTGCACTCATAATAGTGCTGTGGTGAACAATTTAGTAACAAAGTGCACTCATAATAGTGCTGTTGTGAACAATTTAGTAACAAAGTGCACTCATAATAGTGCTGTGGTGAACAATTAAGTAACAAAGTGCACTCATAATAGTGCTGTGGTGAACAAATAATTTTAAATATACCATAAAATATTAAATTTTCTTTTGTTTATCTGAACACAATACTGAAATGGATAATTTGTTTAAAATTTAGTTTTGAATAGTTTTCCATCAAAAGTGAACTTACTTAAATTCGGATTTAAATGACTCATTTGACTTTAATGCAAAATTATTTATGTAATTTGTGAAACTGGTGAAACGATGGCGTTTCTTTCCTTTTTGAATGATGGCCTTGAATACAGTGACTAGATTTCAGTTTATATAAACCCTGAGAATGTGAGTTAAAGAAATGGTTTTCTTCAATGAGAGTTCTTTTAATAAAGCAAAATAGGAACAGTATATAATAATCAGTTAAATGGTTATAGTAACGAACATTTTTTTTATAAAATACAGAAAAAACTAGGAACTGCGATGTTTAATGAATATAAATTGTATTTCATATTAGTCTAACGCTAAGCGCTATACGCTCACGTTGAGTTAATTTTAGACATAAAAAAAATTGCGTAACCCGGAAAAATTATAACAAAATCCCGAGAACTCTTAGAAGATATTCGACATTTCAGCGAACTGTTAAAATCAAATGTATCCTAAAATATGACAAGCGCTAAATAATGTATAGTATTTTAATGCCAAACCTTCGGTACTGATGAAAAAATACTCCCAACTGTCAAAATAAAATGTGACAAAAATATGGCACTACAAAGCAGTGCACACTGATATAAGTAATCGTTATATGAACCGTTAATTTTATAGCTCGCATAAACAGTTCGATATTCTGATTTCAACACAATTATATCCTCTTTATTAGCTTTTCAAACAATGACATCCTGGACAAATGAGGTTACTTGCCAATTATGCATACATGATTGATAGACTGTTGAATTCCATAGATACCAAATGTTTTCTGCTTAGATATTCTCTCTCTCTCTCTTTGAATAATGGCCTCTCTCTCTTTGAAAAAGGGCCGTGAACTCCTATATATGAAGGAGTATACGCCAGTGTCGAGTGATGAAGGTGCTTAGATATTCTTCTTGAACAGTGAACAGCTATATATGAAGGAGTATACACCAGTATCAAATGCTTGAAATTGTCAAAACATTTAATTCAAAGAAATAAATATTTTGTCGCTAATTGTATACGCTCTAAACATTTAAAAAAAATTAGCAAGACCCACCTTCTAAATAATATAGGTTGGCCTAACAAGAACTGAAATTTTAAATTTGCAGCCATTTTTCAGTTGTCAAATGTATATAAGTACAACATAATGGACATACGTCATCTATGTTTTCACCATTTTAATAATAAAGTTTAATGATTTCCAAACGCTCTGCAACCGTGTACCGCAGCATTTTTAATTTATAGATTATATTGATGACATATGTCCATTATAAATATTATACGTTTGACAGCTGAAAAATAGCGACAAATTTAAAATTGCTGTTGTTGCGCTACCCCGTAGTAAAAAAATAAATAATTTAGAAAAAAGTGGAATCTATAAAATATGTAATTCCTGCGAGTCTGTAGATAAACAGTTAGATCATTTTATATAAGATTTTTAGATCATAAAAGTGTTTAAAAATAAAAAGACAGGGCCATCGCAATATGCGAAAAATTTGCTGGAAATTACTAACGAAATAAAATCAGAGAGTATTTCAATTCGATTGCATTTTTAAAGTAAAATATTGCGACACAATTTGCTTTAACAGTTATTCATAACAAAGCAGGACCGTGATACTTAAATTAATAAACAACTAAACTTGTATAATTCACGTAAATGTACTGAATTTTTGTAGGTTACAATTTTTTTTATTCAAACAAAAAAATGACGTGGTTACCGTAGTACATATGTAAGCTATTTTTCGACATAGTCGCCATTCCTCTCAATGCAGGTGGTGAAGCGGGGTATCAACTTTTTGATGCCTTCCTCGAAGTAGTTTCCCGCCAACCCCTCCGTCCACTTCTCCACCTCCTCCTTTAGCTCCTCGTCGGTTGAAAACCTTTTCCCACCCATGTACAGCTTCAGGGAGGTAAAGAGATAGTAATCTGAAGGTGCTAGGTCAAGAGAATGCGCGGGATGGTTCAGGACATCCCATTTAAACGAGGCGAGCAGTTACTTCGTGGCGTTGGTCGTGTGTGGTCTGGCAATGTCATGCAGCAGGCAGACTCCCTTTGTCAGCATGCCTCTCCTTATAACGTCCATAGATACTCATTGTTTTGTAACTCAGCCAGAGGACGATTCCTTTCATTCAAGAAAATTAACAATTTTACCACCACAGTAGCATGCTCATTTATTTTGAAACAAGATATTTCCAGCTACAATATTACGAATCAAGTCTAACATGATGTCTATACATGCAGTAGCATGTTACATCTAATTCAATATTGTAAGTAATTAACTCATCCAATGCTGAGAACACGCCTGGCGTGTCCATGTGAACATCTGCTTCATGCTCAAAACACGCGCGGCGTGTCCATGCCTAAATATTGTTAGTGTATTATATCAGTATACTAGATATTCCTTCATTACTTCGGAAGATGCCGCCGCATTCGGGCGTTCTCGCGTGTGCAACGCATCGTAAAGATGAGTTTACAGCCGCAGTTGTAAATAATATTTTTTCTAGTTTTTATTCCGTTTGTTTTCATTGTGAGACTTGATAATAATAATAATTGGACTATTTCTCTAGCGCTGTTTTATGAAAAGGTCACTGCAAGGGATATTTATTGTAGATATATTTTGTTTATGTTTTCTAGTTATTTTCAATTTTGAATGAGTGACATAGTGAATTGTGAGCAAAAAGAAGTGCCTTTTGAAAAATATATTATAGCAATTTGTGTACATAGTGATATTTAGTATCATATAAGTTTCTTTTTGATTTTACAAAAAAAATTACGTTAACCTTGAAAAATGAATTGCCCATCGCGCTCTAAAAGGCAAAGGATTGAGGATGATATGGATGATTCATTTAGTGACGATAGTGATGAGGAATTCACCATCATCGAGGACGATTCTGAATTTGAGTCAGATATTGAAAATGATGACAATATTCAAATTCAATCTGTTTCACAAACATCTAGAACACCAGACGTTAGCTCTACGCAATGGTCGAATATAAAAAAAACAACCAGCCTCTATACCATTTTCAAAAAAACCCGGGCTTAAAATTGAGATGTCAAGTAAAGAACCAATAGATTATTTTGATTTAATTTTCAATGAAGATTTATACAACCTTGTGACAACCCAAACCAATGTGTATGTTGTTGAAGTATTGCCGAAATCAGAAGGTGATACAAGCAGAATCACGCGATGGAAAAATGTCACTAAAGACGAAATGAGGGTGTGGTTGGGTTTACTACTACACGCCGGAACAATACGTTTGAACCGGTTGAGTGACTACTGGAAGACGGACTACCTATTCAATTTACCGGCATTTTCGCAATTCATGTCAAGAGATTTTTATTTATCTTACGGGCACTACATTTCAACATTAATGAGGAAGATCTATCGAGCTTGGCAAAAATCAGGACAATGATTGATTTTTCAATGATAGAATGGAGGTAATTTATAATCCACACAGACAACTATCGATACATAAATCGTTGGTTCTTTGAAGAGGCCGATTAACTTTTCACCAATATATAAAAGGCAAAAAGTTCAAATATGGTATAAAACTTGACACGTAAAACTAATTGTACGAGTATATGGTGGATCATCAGATGAAGAGTTAAGTGGCAAAGACCACACTATTAAAGTCGTTCACAAATTGCTAGAGGGGAACACGGGAGCCGGATATTCAGTTTAAATGGATAATTTCTATAATAGTGTTCCTCTTACAAAAAAAATGTTGAACCAAAATGCGTATGCCACAGGACACTACGAGCAAATAGAAAAGAAAAACCAATCGATGTTATATATAAAACAACTAATGAAAGGAGAAAGTGTGAATCAGTTCACAGAAAATAGTATATGTGTTACCAAATGGAAAGACCGCCGAGAAGTCTTTATGATTTCTTCTGAATTTGATGGGGAGCTGTCTGATACTAAAAATTACCTGATTACCAAACCAAATATGGTAATAAATTACAACAATCACACGGGCGGTATAAACTATTATGCCCAGATGTTAGCTTACTACCCGTGCAAAAGAAAAACATTAAGTTGGTACAAAAAGTTGGCCATCATCTGTTCCAGATATTAATGAATTCTTGGGTTTTATAAAATGCAGACGATTCACAGTAAATGTCGTATGATTTCATGTTATTTATAATCAAAAAGTTATTAGGTCCACCTCTATCATCATTCCGAGACAAACAGTACAATCAAAAACCAAGAAACATCTGCCGAGGTTTCGTGAAAAAGACACAGACAATAAAACTGAAAGTCGCAGATGTAAGCAATGCAGCTAAGAAAAGAAATGCTTCATTATTATTTTGTCCAGATTGCCCCACTCAACTTGGCCTTTGTTTGTTGCTAGGAGGAGCCTTGCTTCCAACTTTACCACAAATATTGAATTATTTTTTACTTTATTATTGTATAAACCTGACTTGATATGTATATTTTTTATTCTAAAAATGTCATAAAAACCTCCATTCAATACCATTACGGTATACTTCGAAATTGCAACATCACTCTTATCACACCAAAAAGTCACTCAAATACATTTGATAAAAATAAAAAAAGAGCGGGTATCTCATTTTGCGCCGAATTTCCAATGGACAAAATAAAAATAACATGAAAATAAACACATTTGAAATAGGCAAAAAAATATTTGTTTGAAAAATAAAAATTTATTTGAGAATATTTTTTACATGTGTAAACCCACCTTTACAGCATGGCCTTGCAACTGATAGGTCGAACAGATCAAAACTATACTGAACGAATTTTAAATACCTCGCTAACAATTTTTGAACCGGTATAAAAGGGGACGATGTATAAATGATATATACTATATAAACAATTTTACATTTATGAATATATATTTTCATAAATGTAGAATTTGTTTTACTTAACCTGGGGAACAGAAGGGAATGCAGGGAGTATAGGGGAGGATGTTGCAGGGGTTATGACTGTTTCAGTCGATCGTACAAAAAGAAAGTTTAATTTTCTTTCAGGCGATCCTTGACGGCTCCCAAGCCTCGTTTCCATGTTCTCTATCTTATAATGTTGTGTTTCACTTCCGTGAAAGATGAGACCGAGATTTCCTCCTCGGTTACTAATTCGTTACCAGAGGTTATATCTGGAGGTTTAGGATCAGGGGGTTTGCGTGGAATCATTGTTCCAAAAATATGAATAAACTTAAAGGAGGAAGGGGGAAAAAATTTCCTACCAGTATATCTATGATGAAAGTAAACATTAACATGTACACAATCTAACATAGAGGGAAAAAATCCGAGTCAAATTAAGCTATACTTCATAGAAAAAATCATAGATGAAAATTCTTGCTCTCTAGCACAGACTGCATTAATAGAAGGAACACTAGCTTATTGTTAACATATTGTATATAATTCATTTTACCCAGAGAATACCAGATATATTGTGTGGGTAAACATTTAATTATAAAGATGCACTGAAAGTTGTTACAAAAATTAAAATAGAGGTATTTTATCGTAATCAAAATTATCTCAAGTCACTTATTTTATTAAAGACCAATTACCACTGATTTTATGACATGAGGGATTACTGATATACTTAAAAATATTGAAAAGCATCATTCACAAGTATTTGGTGTAATTTCAGTCAAATTTGACATCAAACTTTGAAATAACTTTCGGCGAGCTCAATATTTTAAAAAAATAGTGTTATGTTAATAAACATGACGAATGTATAAAATTATCCATGTTCATGCCATCACAAGATGTACGGAGCAAGAGGAAAACAAATATGGAAGCTGAATGCAATGCAGACCCGATCTCTCTGTCAACCAAAATACTGTTACATTGTACCATGGCTATTCATCCGCAAGTCAATAAGTGACAAAACCACTGAACCATAATTCAGTCATTAAATAAAATAAAATGTATTTATAAGAACATTCCTCATATTTAATATTATACATTTAAACAAATCATTCCGGTGGCTTTTTTTAAATATTTTTTGTGACAAAATAAAAAATGCAGTTTTACACTCCTGCTTTTTGAAAAATGAATTTCTCCATAACATTAATTTAAAAATGCAATTCTACAATGGAGTTTGAGTGTTTCTCGACACTATGAGTTCTTGCATAAGATATTAAATAACCTTTTTCTAAGAATGTCTTTACGCAATTTCCATAGATTTGAGGGCTCCTATCCACTATGTATCCTGAAATGGTGTATTAAACTTCTATTGTTGTTTATAGTTAAGGCATTAACGTTGTGGAGGTTTAAAGACATTGTTAAAAATAAATTACAAACTTCTATTGTTTGAGACTGCTTTCCACACTGTCCACAGCTGTCAAGTTTCTTTCTATTTTGAACCGTTTCATAACAATTTTTTGTACAATATCCACAGCTGTACGTCTTCTCTCCACCACGAATCCTTTCATGATAATACATACAATACAGTTTTTTTTTTAATTCTTGTCACTATGAATTCTAATATGTTTCAGATAATATTTTCTAAGCGATTTTTTCACACAATTTCCACAGCTGAAGGGTTTTTTTCTAGTATGAATACTTGAATGGCATACTACGAAAATATTAAGTAAAAAAATAATGTTTTCGTAAAATTCATATATTTGTAGGGCTTCTCCTTCACTATGAATCCTCAAATGGCATATTGTCAACTGTGAATTCTTTCACGAGATTTTGATTATTTTTTTCGTGAGAATGACTTATCACATTGTGTACAGCTGTAAGGCTTATCTCCACTATGAATCCATTCATGATATTTTAAATATTTTTTATGTGAGAATGTCTTATCCCACTGTCCACAGCTGTAAGGCTTCTCTTCACTATAAATCCTTTCATTAGATTTTAAAAGGCATTTTTGTGAGAATGTCTTATCACATTGTCCAAAGCTGTAAGGCTTCTCTCAACTATGACTCCTTTCATGAGATTTTAAATGATCTATTTGTTATAATGTCTTATCACATTGTTCCCAGTTGTAAGGCTTCTCTCCACTATGAATCCATTCGTGAGATTTTAAAAGGTATTTTCGTGAGAATGTCTTACCACATTTTCTACAGCTGTAAGGCCTTTCTCCACTATGAGTCCTTTCATGATCTCTTAATAAGTGTTTTAATGAGAACACCTGTGAACGATTTCCACAACCATAAGAATTCTCTCCAGACGGATTATTTTTTATGTTTTAAACTCATTTTTTGTGTAAATAACTTTTTACACTTTTTACAAGCTGCCAGGATTTTCTCCACTATGAATTCTTAATTTGCGTTTTAAATTTTAACTGTTTGAGAACATGTTTCCACAATTTTCAAAGCCATGATAACCATTTGCACTGCTTTTATTTTCAGTAAATTGGTTGCTCACATCACCTGATTCTAAAAAAATGTGAAAATTAAAAAAATCTCTGAATTATGTATTTTTTAAATATTGATGGGTTGAAAAGATTTATTAATAAAACATTTCTCAAATTAGAGTTCTTAGATTTATACAACATACATTTATACAACTTGTATTACATTTTTAACTTAAAGAAAAATTGACAGGGTTAAGATAAAAACATTTTGACTTTATTATATGTGCTAAGGCTTAACTTGAATCCTATTTCAAACCAAATTAAAATGATGATATTGATAAGAATTTAATCAACTAGCAAAAACTTATTCCGAATACAATTCAAATATTTATACTCACTCGCTATTGTATCCGTTTCAAAAATATCAACAGTCTCTGTGTTACTGCCCCGAGCACATTCCTGTTTTATATCTGCTTCCTGTATGTCTATAGCAATATCAGGTAATTCTGGCGCAGTGACCTATTCTACAATTTCTTCTTTTATGGAAAAATCTGAATCAATTTGAAATACCAAGTTATGTGATGACTGGGCCTTAAAATCTAGGAAAAAAAGAAGATTTTATTGCTTCAGAAGAGTTGAAGCAATAATTTTTTTTTATTGATTAAAATCTTCTGAAACAATAAAAGAAATACTACCTTGATCAAAAAGTTTTAGGACTTTATTCATAAAATCGAAAACACAAGTTCATTCATCAAAATCGATATGGTCCCCCTTCAAAGTACTCCCCATCGACTGCAACGCACTTACGCCAGGGCTGGATCAATCCTCGAAACACCGCTGGTAAACAATATTCGGTATGTCCATCAGAGCCATCTTCGATTTTTTCATGACATCCTTTCGGGTGCTGTAACGCATTCCGCGAAGCGGTTTGGATAGTATTCTTGATGTTTTTGGTCAAAAACTCACGGATAAGGATCGCATTGTGCGACGGTGCGTTATCGTGGTGCAAAATCCACGAGTTGTTTGCCCACAAATCCGGTCTTTTTTGGCGAATTGCTTCACGAAAATGTCTCATAACGCCCAAATAATACTCTTTGTTGACTGTCTGTTTTTCTGGCAAGAATTCATGATGCATAACACCGTTGTAATTCATGAAAACCGTGAGCATCGCCTTCTTTTTTGACTGAAAACGACGTGGTTTTTTCGGTCTCTGCTCATTCGGTGCACGCCATTCACTCGCTTGATGCCTGGATTGCGTGTCATACTCATAAATCCACGTCTCGTCTCCGTTTGACAAATGTTGGGTCGGATTCGGCCTTGTAAATCATGTCTTTTGCGATTTCAACACGGTCCTTCTTTTGCATGAAATTGAGGTCTTTCGGCACCAGTTTTGCAGCGACACGTCTAAGGCCCAAATCACTAACCAAAATGTCTTGTGCGGATCCATAAGCGATGTTCAAGTCCTCTGCCAGCTCTCTGATGGTCAATTTGCGGTTTTCGGCCAACATTTCTTTGATTTTATCGATGTTTTCATCGGTTTTCGACGTCGACGGCCTGCCACTGCATTCGCTATCCTCGACCGACTCACGACCACTTCTGAAGTGTTCATGCCGCTGAAAAACGTTTGAACTCGAAAGAGTTTCGTTGCCGAAACACTTCTCCAACATTTCCAAGGTCTACGGACCGTTAAATCCGTTTTTCACACAAAATTTAATGCAAACTCGTTGATGCCATTTTCAAACTTGTTAAAAATCGAAAACACGCACAAAGGTTGATGTACTCAGTACAGCGTTACTTTTACAAATGTCAAGCTATGACGCTGAAATTTGGAGGGAAGTGTCAATGACAGACGTGGTAACTTAGCAAAAAAGAATTCAGATCGGGTGACTGACAGCGCCACACGGTGGCTGGTCCTAAAACTTTTTGATCAAGGTAGTAGATGATATATCTTATATATTATACAAAAAACAAAACTAATTTTCTTTGACTTAAACTCCGTTAATAAGTCTAAGCTGGTAATAAGGCCAACACAGCACTCATAAGGCTACCTTATCTTAATATGGTAGGGCTTCGCAGCAAGTATGATGCGACTCGAGGAGATTGTTTGGCAGAATGCTCAAGAATCGATGGTACAATTATTATCTGTAATAGTTCCAAGTTAGGAGCAGAAGAAAAATAAGACCAAGGCATTGGTTCTCATCAGCAGAAATACCTTATAATTTATGTTCTTCAGATGATATTGATAAATTTTTTATAAGCAACTATTTATTTTAAATTTTAAATGATCTATTAGTGATAATGTCTTTACCATATTGCCCACAGCTGTAAGGCTTCTCTCCACTATGAATCCTTTCATGACGTTTTAAAAGGTATTTTGTTAAGAATGTCTTATCACATTGTCCACAAGTATAAGACTTCTCTCCACTATGAATCCTTTCATGAGATTTTAAATAAGTTTTTTGCGAGAATAACTTATCAAATTGTCCACATCTGTAAGGCTTCTCTCCATTATGAAGCCTTAAATGATGTTAAAAATTGCTTTTTCTTGAGAATGTCTTATCACATTGTCCACAGCTGTAAGGCTTCTCTCCACTATGAATCCTTTCATGATATTTCAAATCACCTTTTCGTAAGAATGTCTTATCACATTGTCCACAGCTGGAAGGTTTCTCTCCACTATGAATCCTTTCATGACATTTTAAAAGGTATTTTGTTGACCATGTCTTATCACATTGTCCACAGCTGTAAGGCTTCTCTCCACTGTGGATCCTTTCATGAGATTTTAAATGACCTATTTGTGAGAATGTCTTATCATATTGCACAAAGCTGTAAGGCTTCTCTACACTATGAATCCATTCATGATATTTTAATAGGTAGTTTGTTGAGAATGTCCCATCACATTGTCCACAGCTGTAAGGCTTATCTCCACTATGACTTCTTTCAAAGCCATGAGAAACATTTTTACAGCTTTTTCTTTACTTAATTGGCTCCTCATATCGCCTGAATCTAAAAATATACGAAAATTAAGAAATAATCTATAAATTATTGAAGCGTTGAAAATATTGATTTTAGTTCTCTTTGTAATAAAGCATTACTCAAATTTGAGATTTTTGATTCATACAACAATAAACTTGTATTGAATCGTTAACTAGGAAAAATATTGACAGAGTTAAGATGAAAATATTTTACCTTTATTATTTATGCTACGGCTTAACTTGAATCCTATTTCAAACCAAATTAAGAAATTTTGTTCTTCAGAATTTAATGAATAAGCGAAAACTTATTCAGATTACAATTTAAATAATTATACTCACTCGTTATTGCATGCGTGTCAGAAACATCAACAGTCTCTGTATTATTGTCCCGAGCACATTCCTTCTTTATATCCGCTTCCTGTATGTCCATAGCAAAGTCAGGTAATACTGGCGCAGTATCCTCTGGTACATTTTCTTCTTTTATGAAAATATCTGAATAGATTTCCAATTCAAAATCATAGGATTGCCTTTGTGAACTCATTACTGAGGTAATTTTTTTATTAAATATGTCATAAGATGGCTGGGCTTTAATATCTATGAAAAAAACATACAAGTTTAAATCTCCTGAAGTAATAAAACAAATAGATAATATATTATCAACAACTCGAAACCTTGTTTCTTTGACTTTCTGTTAATAAGTCTGAACTGACAATAAGACCAACACAGCACTAATAGACCTATCTTATCTTAATATGGCATGACTTTTAAGCTTTTACGATGTGACTCAAGAAGATTATTAGGTCGAATGCTCCAGAAGATTGATGGTCCAGTTAATATATGTAATAGTTCCGAGTCAAGGGCAAAAGAAAAATTAGGCCTAGGATTTGTTTCTCATCAGCAGAATTACCTTATATTTTATGGTCTTCAGATGATATTGATTCATTTATTAATAGTTTCAATGCCAAGCACTGAATTATCCACATATAAATCAGTAACGCACAGGCCAGTGTTTATATATGTGTTAATAATATTGAGTTTATATTATCAATTCGACATATAGTGTTTTTGCCATAAATTTATATAATGAACTAAATGAAATCTGTGCATTGCGTTACATATTCTACAGTTTTTAGTGCAGTGATAACTCTGAATTCAATTAAGAGACAGGAAAAAATCATTGAATTTGATAAAAAATGAGGTATCCAATGTAACACAATATCAACGTACCATGATTTATCAACTTTTTACTTATTATAATGATTTAAATTATTTTCAAAATAAAAATGTCTAAAACATTCTGGCTTAAAAGTACACACCACCTTATCCATGCCTGGTATGGAATAGGTGGTGTGTACCTGAGTTTAAACACCACTCATACAACATAAGTTAATTGATTGTCATATCTCACATATTTATTTTATTTCAACAATATGAGTTTATTAAATTTACTTGGGTCTGTGGGATTATCAACAAAATGTATGGGATCTGCACTGATATCTTGCGCACATTCCTGTTTGATATCTGCCTCATGTACACTGATATCATACTGGGGGAACACTGCTGCAGTATCTTCATCTTTTGCCTTTTCTTCTTTCACCATTACATCTGCACTTTTGTGTAGCTGAGGATCCATCTATAACCTGGAAACATTCACAATAGTTTAACATTGAGTTTATAATATGTTTACTCTTTCACGTACGAAAGCACAAAACTATATTCAATGCCCGATATTAGAAAATGAAACCTTTCCTGGCATGATAATCTCCTTTGTAATTTGACAAGACACGACTTGCTTGTGCTCCCCTGATGACGATATGAAAACCTTGAAACCGGCAGGGTTATACTATTATATAAAATGGAATAAACAGCGTTTAATAAAACAAATTAAAATGTCTTGGAACCTCCACAAAGTTAATGCCTTGACTAAAAATAATATAATAATCTTATTTGTTAGTGGTGTGTGTACATTTGTTTTCCAGAGGTCTTATATAAATATTTATGATGTTGTATAAACACTAGACACATGCGTTACACTACATCTAAAGCTTAATGTGTTACTGTCACATATCAGAAGAGTTTTAAAGGTGTTTTTTGCAATTTGTCTGGCATTGTTAATTTTACTGTTTTTCTTACCAAACATATTTTTCTGAACATTTGCAAATGCGGAGTAGTGCCTTATCTAATGGTCACAACCACTACCTTCCTATCATAACACTCAACTTATATAAACTTAATTTGTAATACCGTAATTGGCCAATAATAGCGAATTGAAATACGGAGTTAGATAACCCTTGAGGGTGTCCGCTATCTTAATGATGCTATATAAATTGCCCTTTTATAACAATAAGAACAGAGTTACAATTTAAAAGATGTCATAGTTCACAATATAAAACCATAATTAAAAACATACTATATAAAAATTCAATTATGTACTCGTAACTCGCCCAATGCTGTAAAGTCGAAAATAAAAACATACAGTGATGGTGAAGTGAAAATGAAACACAACATTAATGCAGAAGCTACTGCGTGACGTTAGGATTCTTATTTAGAAAGCCGTCCAATTTAAGTAAAACAAGTCCACAAACTTACAATGTTAATAAATTTGTTGTCATTATCGAAATTGACTTTTTTAGTGACAATTTACAAGTCTCAAGGAGTGGTGGACAGTGGCGGGTTTGCGTTTCAACATAATGGACAATGTTTGAGAAAATATATTTTTGTTTGATTTGTACAGGATTTTTTTTAAATAACATAAAAATGTAATTTTTCGTATAAAGTAAGTCGAGTTTGAACTAAACAACTTGATTTTATTGTAAAAGAGCTAATCTGCCCTCATAAGCAAAAACGCAGCTAATGGGAAAAAATCTGAAATTTAACTTAGTATGAGGCAATATCCCATATCAAATTCTGAACCATAATCCATTAGAAAAAATACAGAAAACCATTTATTTCAATACAAAATCGACAATATGTCTTCTTTAATTTTACAAAATGCTAGGTTTTTCTAAGCGAAAAAAGCAGTAAAATGTGATTCATCAGCCTATGCGTTTGCTGCGTTTTTGTTTATGAATCACATTTTACTGCTTTTTTGTTTATGAAATACTACATTTTTGATACACTTAACTGTGTTTTGTAAGTTTGTCTTGCGCAGCATTTTATTGAAAAAATATTTGTTCTATCTTATACTATGAGCCGTGGGAAGAAGATTCTCCCCTTGCATTGGCATTGGCAAGGCAATGTTCAAAGTGCTGCAAAGTCCAATGAAATAATGGTCTGTTATGCACATACATATTTGTTTACAATTAGCTACTTCGTACTTCATTAATAATCTTGATTTTTATGTCTGATTTAGCCGATAATTCAATTAATTTTATAAGAATCTGTATATGCTGTTGGAGAAATTTAATGTTGAACCCAGTAATATTTGGGCAACAATTGAGAATGTTGAAATCGTTGAAGGATCTAACTGTTCCCTACAAGATTCAAAATCAAAATCAAAATACCAACTATTGTTTAACAATTACAAGCAAAACACATCCTCTCTGGCACCGGGACCCGACCCTTGCGATACTAATGTGTGCAAAATGAAGTGTCAGATAATAATTGATAATAATCGAAGAAAAATAATACATCAGCAATTTATGGAAATGTCTCGGAAGAATCAACATTCATTTGGTATATGTTAGAAAACTGTCAACGTAAACCAGGAAAAAAATGAAAAAAGGCTATCATAAAAAAAAAACACCTTGAAGCATTTTTCTACAGATGCGCCAAATACCCTGCAACATGTTTTTTTTAACAACTTTGTGGTATCATGGTAAAAACGATTCTGCTTTGTACAGGATAGAAAAGAAAACGCCTCTACATTCATTAACCACCTTTAAAGATGGACGAGGTTCACAAGCAGCAGTTAATAAAATAGAGAAGGCCCCAATTTCTGCACATATTGAACTTTTTCACCCTACGATTTCTCATTACACTCGAAGAAGGGAGCGTGCTACCCGTATTCATTACTTGCCAAGTGACATTAGTATAACTTTGATGCATCAAGATTTCATAACGAAACATCCGCATCTGAAGTGATCGTATGATGCATATAGAAATGTGTTAAAGGAGATGAAAATACATTTTATAAAATTGTGTTTCCTTTAGAACAGACAAACGACGAGCTGATGCTGCGAGGGAAGCCTACCATAAAGATGCAGCCTTTGTTTATCCCGATTCTCTGTGTCTTTCAGCTGATCTTCAAAAGATTATCACGCTACCGAGAATTGATAAAAAAGATTACCATTTGGCTCGACAACTGCTCGGCACAAAACAAAAATTGGTCATTATATACTTTTCTTGTACATATTATCAACTCAAATGAAATACTGGCCGAAGAGATCATTCTGAATTACTTGGAGCCAGGGCGTAAATTTATGTCAGCTGATAGCTTTCATCATTCTGTATAGATGTCATTGAAAACCCAAGGAAAAACATATGATTCTAATGATTTCCACGAAGCAGTTTCAAAAGCCAATACAGAAAAGACTGAAGTAAAAGCCATGGAACATTTTGATTTCTTTAAGTGGAAGGATGGATCATCCAATTACAAAATTAATAATAAAAAAATGAGCCCGCGCGGATCTTATATGAAGGACATCTTAATTGTCAAAGCCTTCAGAGGGAATGTTTTTAATATATAAAACTTAATTTGAGAATGATTCCGTGGAGTACAAGATAAACTTTTTAACTAAACCTTATCTAAGCATACCTAAACCTCAAGCATGTACCTATACTGCACCTTGCGGAGTGAATGAAGAAAAAAAGAAAGCCATTATAGAAAAAATGGGCAAAGTTATGCCCAAAAATAGGATCATGTTTTGAGAGAATCTTCCCACAAATAATAATTATAGTTGATTTGTGTTCGAATGTATTATATACCTATAGTTATTATGATGAAAATATTATATAAATGACAATAATAATTAGTCTTTCTGTATCTTGTATTTTATATTCAAATAAAACTTATAATTGTGAAATAATATTTTTTTATCAAGAATCATAAGCAAAAAAAGCAGTTATAATAATTAAGTGTTTTTTTGCTTTAGAAATCATTATTGGTTCATTCAAAACAATAAGCAAAAAACGAAATGTCATCTTATTTATTAAAGATTTTGTTTGTTTTTTTTTTAGTTTTTGTAGACAAAATATCGATTTATAAATTATTTTCCAAAAATTTAAGAATTTATTAAAATTGATCAATGTTTCATTAAGCAGCAATGAAACACATAAAAGTACAGTTTTCTCAATTCTTAACTTTTGCCATTAGCTGTGTTTTTGCTTAAGAGGGCAGTAATATAGTTTATGGAAAAAATTGTAAAACCTCTACGATGCACTAACAGTCCGGTATCGTAGTCATGATGCGGTTAGCGCATCGTGCGACAAGAGACGACGCTCTACAAACTATGTGTATTACTTACCGTCGGGCACTGTACTCTGATTACCCACTTTGTACTGTGCCTTCTATTACACTCGTCACGGGCTATGGGCATTCATGTCAATGACCTTAGGAAACCTTCTTCAACAAAATATTATTTAAAGAAAAGAGGTAATGTGGTTGGTTTCTGATTTTTTAGTTCCAATCCTGCGGGCTGACGCTCCTTATCGGATGATTGATTAGCTGATTATTTGGGTGATGTGTTTTTAACTTAAAAGAAAATTGAAGAAGAATGGCTGAGATGGATAAAAGGAATTTAGTAACAAAGTGCACTCATATCATAAAAGTGCTGTGGTGAACAAATAATTTTAAATATACCATAAAATGTTCATTTTTTTTGGTTATCTGAACAGAATACTGAAATGGATAATTTGTTTAAAATGTTAGTTTTAAATAGTTTTCTTTCAAAAGTGAACTTACTTAAATTCGGATTTAAATGACTCATTTGACTTTAATGCAAAATTATTCATGTTATTTATGGTATTTTTTTCATAAGGCCTCTATGGTACTGATGAAAATATGGCGTTTCTTTTCTTCTTGAATAATGCCCTTGAATATAGTGACTAGATTTCAGTTTATATAAACCCTGAGAGTGTGAGTTAAAGAAATGGTTTTCTTCAATGAGAATTCTTTTAATAAAGCAAAATAAGAACAGTATATAATAATCAGTTAAATGATTACAGTAACTAACATTTTTTTGTAAAATAGAAAAAAAAAACTAGGAACTGCGATGTTTAATGAATATAAATTGTATTTCATATTAGTCTAACGCTACGCGCTATACGCTCACGTTGATTTAATTTTAGACACTATAAATAAAATTGCGTTACCCGGAAAAATTATAACAAAATCCCGAGCACTCTTAGAAGATATTCGACATTTCGGCGAACTGTTAAAATCAAATGTATCCTAAAATATGACAAGCGCAAAACAATGTATAGTATTTTAGTGCCAAACCTGCGGTACTGATGAAAAAATACTCCCAACTGTCAAAATCAAATGTGACAAAAATATGACAATACAAAGCAGTGCACACTGATATAAGTAATCAGTTTGAACCTTTAATTTTATAGCTCGCATAAACAGTTCGATATTCTGATTTCAACACAATTATAGCTTTTCAAACAATGACATCCTGAACAATTGAGGTTATTTGCCAACTATGCATACATGATTGACAGACAGATAAATTCCATAGATACTAAATGTTTTCTGCTTAGATATTATTCTTCTTGAACAGTGAACAGCTATATATGAAAGAGTATACACCAGTATCAAATGCTAGGAACTGTTTTAAAATTTTCAAAACATATACAGTGAAACGTTTTAACGTGTCCGGAATTCACATTTTCCCGCTATTTTCAAAACATATATTGTAAAGAAATTAATATTTTGTCGCTAATTGCTTACACTCAACAATTATAAAAAATTAACTTTAGTTAAAATACATATCAAGTAAAGACTCACCTTCTAAATAATATAGGGTGGCCTAACAAGAAATGAAATCAGAGAGTAGTTAAATTCCATTACATTTTTATGGTAAAATTTTGCGACACAATTTGCTTTAACCCTCCGATCGGTGACAGCCCCGGCAACGTTAAAAAAGTGACAAGGTCTATAAGGACCGTCAAAAAATTGTATGGTATTATCATCATGCAGGTGTGTCTTGATGGTTTTGTATGTTAGCTTATGGTTGTATAAGGTGCCTTAATGTATATAGAAGGATAAAATATAAGTATAAAGGCAAAAAAATAAGTTTTTTTTTGGTAATTTAGGTTTAATTTGACAGGTAAAAAATAAAAGTTGTAATAAATGTATTATTGTGCTGCTTATTCATGGTCAGCTAACGCAAGAATGCAGGTATCGCACCGATACAATAATGCTGAATGCTCAGCATAAACTGTTTTATTGCAGGTATAGCAATATGATCTGGTTTTGCGCTGGCGTCCGTTCTGCGCACGATATACCTGGCACGATGGCCGATTCGTACAGATGCAAATGAAGGTTCAGCTCCTGATTTTGGTCTTGCTACTACCGGAAAATATAAAAAAAATAAAAGATGTTATTTCTATGTTTGTGCGTTTCGATATTCAATTTCAATTTTACCTTTACATCAAATGCTTCCATAGCAATTCGAATTTTGGGATAACACATTATGCGTGTATGGTGATAATACCATACAATTTTTAGCTTATGGTTATGTAGCTTATGGTTGTTAGCTTATGGTTGTATAAGGTGCCTAAATGTATATAGAAGGATAAAATATAAGTATAAAGGCAAAAAAATAAGTTTTTTTTGGTAATTCAGGTTTTATTTGACAGGTAAAAAATAAAAGTGGTAATAAATGTAATATTGTGCTGCTTATTCATGGTCAGCTAACGCTAGAATGCAGGTATCGCACCGATACAATAATGCTGAATGCTCAACATAAACCGCTTTATTGCAGGTATAGCAATATGATCTGGTTTTGCGCACGATATAAGTTGCAAACGAAGGTGCAGCTCCTGATGTTAGTCTTGCTACTACCGGAAAATATAAAAAAATGTTATTTCTATGTTTGTGCGTTTCAATATTCAATTTCAACGTTACCTTTAAATCAAATGCTTCCATAGCAATTCGAATTTTGGGATAGCACATTATGCGTGTATTGGTTGCTCGTTCTATGATATTTGAAATTGCTAATTGTTTTGTCAACAATTGCAAAAACGAACGTCGCTTGTCTGTTTTTTGAACAGGCTTCATCTCATCGTAAATTACGAATGCGGTCAATGCAGCAATATCTATAATGTTGTAGAACATTACAAGTGGCCAACGATTTGTTGAACGTTTGCATGAATAAGTGCCAAGCATCTGATCCATTGTGTCCAACCCAGATTTATGGGCATTATAATCCAGAATGACCATCGGCTTTCGCTTATCGGTTTCACTATCTACCGAACAACTATAATGCATTGTATACAACAGCAGGACCGATTTATTCTTCTTCGGCACGGCAAATACAATTCATTTACAATTTCTTTCAATAATGGTACAAGTCAGGTATAAGGTCCCTAAAGATCTTGTACCTGATTCCCGTACAAAATGTTTTCAAACCGTAATAAAACACGAATGAGTGGTCTTACCGCTTTGAAACCGATTTTAATCGCTTCAGCATGTTTTTTTTTTTGAAATACATGCAGCATCACGTTTTCAAAACATACAAAGAGAAAGTTGTGAGCAAACAAAAATCTAAAATGTCCCCAGGGACCTTGTCACTAATCGGAGGGTTAACAGTTATACATCACACAGCAGGACCGTGATACTTAAATTTATGAACAAATAAACTTGTGTAATTCACCTCTTATTAATGTTTAAAATAAACGGCAGCCAAAAATGATTGGCGTCTGACTTTGAAACTTGTTTGATCCTAGCTCTAGGATCAATGTGTTTACCAAATCAAACAATAAATGCAAGAAAATCTTTTTGGATGACAAAAACTCTTTTTGGCAAATGAAAAAAAAACTCCAGCGGTTTGTTTTGAAAACGCCTTTTAACTGATTTGATTTTGTTCATCTTGTTTTACATCAATGTTGGATAAAGATAATATTGTTGTATGAAAGTTTTATGTGTGACAGTTGTTCAAAAGCAGGTGGTTTCCATCATATTTGGAAAATAATGTTTTAAGCCATAGACTGTAAACTATTTTGCCTTCGGTAAGAGTATGGCAATAACAGCAAAACATTTTCCACTTGAATTTAGCTTGGGTTTTTTTTTTCACATTTAAGTGTCAAATAATGCTGTAATAAAATGGAGTTCTACATGCAATATCAATATAAAAAACATGACGCAATAATGATTTTTTTATCTTTCCTTCACATCGGGAGGATATTTTGGCGATTATTCTTTGATTAAAGGTTCAAGTAAAAACCTTTAAAGGGCAGGAGATATAATATTTTTTTCATGAATATTCGATAATCTATGTAAACTATTGATAGTGGCGGTGACCACTTAGCTTAAGCCAGACCTAGGCTTTTAATGGCGGCGAACCGAAACTCCGTAGGCTACGAGATGACGGTAGCGGTACGGACTGTCTCTTCCCACTTCAATGTTGGATATGGTTTCCCTTATATATAGATTTATACTATTTGGGGATCGAAATGGGTGCTTTCCTATTGCTTGAAGGGAACTCAGACAATTGGATAAAATTTAAGTGTTTGGGATACTTGATTCTAAATTTATGTGTAATGTCGAGAAAGACACCTCATCCATTGATAGCAAGATGGAGCGATCTGATAAAAGGTTAAATATGAGGCGGGGGATTGTATTAAGTATTTTTTGTGCAGCTTCTTTTGTTTTAAAATAGGTAAAATGACATTGTCGTAAATTGAAGTAATATCTAATAAAGCGGCTATAATGGTTATTTGATAAATAAATGCGGAATGAATATCAGTAGTGAGAATAACTAAATTATCCATAGCACTGCGTGATTTACGGAAAGCAAATTGATTAATATTCAGAAATATATTGTGTTGTACTAACCATTAAACGCAGTTTTTAGTAAGAAGGCATTGGTTTTTCTCCATAGTTGATGCGAGGGCTTTTGGTCTATAGAAATTTCCGTCTGAAAGATTTTGACCCATTTTAGGTATTGGGACAACTTTAAATATTTTCCAGGACTTAGGAATTTTTCTTTCTCCCTTCCATGCTAGTTTGCTTTGAGTCGGGCGTGTAGTGGTGTACCCAAGTTTAATCGCAAGTAACGATGCGACTCAAAAATGCGTTCCCTTCTTGTGTAAACCGTGGTAAGAGCCACTCGAAAACGTGCCAACTTATGTTCTGCAGTCAAAAGACGTGGGACCCATCGAGCAGACACTTGACAGAATCATAGGTATTTTGTGATTATGGATTGATTGAGGGGATATTGTGGAAAGGTGGGTGCGAGGATTGTTCGCCATATGCAACAACTTTGGCGAATGATTTCACAGAGGTTAGGGTGGATTTTGATGTTGCCCGGTAAGACAAGTTCTGTTATACGGCGCTTTATATTAGTTTGCCTGATAAATTCCAGGCAGGGTCTGTCGACTGCCGTATGGCGCCCACCGCATGTAAAACAAATTGGAGCCGTCACCGAGTTGGGATTAGCCACATTTAAAGCAACGTGCAGATGAACTGCATTGCTACTTTGTGTGTTCGTATCTGCAGCACTGGAACCACTCACTATGGTTAGGAAAGATTACTTCTACCATTTCAGAGTTGTAGAAAGCGTAGACCCCCTGAGGTAGGGCCTATCCATCAAATGTTTGTACTACTGTTTGTGTAGGGGCCCATATCACAGCATCTGAGTTGGTTATCGTACGGCTTTTGACTTTCTCGACTCTTCCGTACTTCAAAGTTTTCTCGGAATTCTCCCTCTTTCCACTCAACCGGGATTCCTCATATGAGGCCAATCATGGTGACCATGAAAGAATAAATAATTCAGTCATTAAATTCAATAAAATTTATTTAGAAGAACTTTCCTAATATTTAATATTATACGAGGCGTATCCAGAAAGTAATTGTACTGAGGCTCTCAGGACCAGATGGATTTTATTTTCGACATGTTGGCTACACTTTCGTGTAGCCTGAAACTTCTCCTCCGCAACGAGACCGGTTTGAGGTCAGTACGTTGAGAAGTGTCGACGCGACAATACGTTTCGTGAAAAATGTCAACCCCATCTCCCGCCAAGTTGAATCGAGTGGAGACCGGGCTAGAGTTTTTGAGGCGCTGCAAACTCCATGGAGATGAATTTCTCCGCTCCATCGTTACTGGAGATGAAACTTGGGTTGCACACTACACGCCTGAAACCAAAAGGCAGTCTCAACAGTGGCGTCACACCTCTTCACCCTCCGCCAAAAAGTTCAAAACCACAATTTCAGCCAAGAAAATCATGGCATCCGTGTTTTGGGACTGTCAAGGCATAATTTTAATTGAATATATGCTTCAAGGGGAGACCATCAACTCTGCAACATACTGTGAGACCCTAAAAAAATTGAGGAGGGCGATTCAGAACAAGAGGAGAGCTTACATATGTACTACGGTAACCACGTAATTTTTTTGTTTAAATAAAAAAAATATAACCTACAAAAATTCAGTACACTTAGTTTCTGGATATGCCTCGTACATTTAAACAAATCAAACCAGTGGCTTTTAAAAAAATTTTTTTTTCGTTCTTTAATTTCTTGGAAATTTTCCAGAAAAAAAGCACATTCTAGATATGAATTCTTTAAAAGTATCAAATCTTAAGGGTTACATAGTACAAAAATTGCCAATAATTCATGCTGTTTTATTCATAACAAAAATAAAATCAATCCAGGCGGTATGCAGAATAGCACAACATAATACAGGCTATTAATATAACAAAATAATATGAAACAACAAAATATAATATCTGAATTTTTTTTGAAAAATCAATTTCTCGATAACATTATTTTAAAAATGCAATTATACAATGGAGTTTGAGTGTTTCTCGACACTATGAGTTCTTATATAAGATATTCTTTCTTTCTTTCGATGGTCTTACTGACCACATCGAGCTTTGGCCTCCATCAATATTCGCCTCCAACTCCTCCTGTCTTCCGCCACGACCCTCCAATCCTGCGCCTGCAGCAGCCGGGTTGCATCCCTCTCAACTTCGTCCTCTCATCGCAGCCTCGGCCTGCCCACTCTGCTTCTTCCACCCGGGTGTCCCTCCAGGATTCTTTTGGGTGCTAGCGATGACGGCATTCTCTGCACATGTCTGGCCCATCTCAATCTGCTCAGTCCGACATGTACAGATAGTCTGGGAGCTTTGTAGATATTATACATCTCGTCGTATCGTATTCGCCAGATTTCACCGTCCTTCACAGGGCCCAGGATCCTACGTAGTACTCTTCTCTCGAAGGCATCTAGCAACTCTACGAATTTTGCTGTCAGTGTCTATGTTTCGCATCCATATGCCACCACTGTTCTAATAATTGTTTTGTATAGGGTGACTTTGGTTTTTTTGTGGACACTCCTGGACTTGAATACCGGCAGTAGGGAGAAGAATGTTTTGTTCTCTGTTGTGATTCTTATCTTAATCTCAGCATGCTCCTCGTTTTCCTTCATTGTAATTGAACCCAAGTAGGTGAACTCATCTACTACCTCAAAGTCATATTTATTCTTGAATCTAATGTTACCTTGTGGACCATTGTCTATTCTCCTACTCTGTTTCATGATTTTTGTCTTATTTTCATTAATTTCGACTCCAACTTCTTTGGTCGCTGTCTCCAAGGTTTTAAATACTTCTCCCTACTTTACTGAGGTCATCTGCATACCCAACTACCTGGCTATTTTGGGAGCATATATTGGTGTTTGCATTATTATGGTGTGTCTTTCTGATGGCATATTCCAGATTCAGATTGAAAAGTGTAGGGGCCAGTCCATCCCCCTGTTTGGGACCCTGAGATATGATAAGCTCGTCTGTGGGCTCTCCTCCTATATTAACTCTACACTTTCTGTTACTCATTGTAGCCCTTATAAGTCTTTCTAACTTTGTGGGTATATTAAATGTTAAAAGTATGTCATACAGTTTTTCCCTAATAATGTTGTCATAGGCCTGCTTGAAGTCTATGAATAGTTGGTAAATGTCAACATCGAATTCCCAGCATTTGTTCAGGATCTGTCTTACTGTAAATAATTGATCACTTGTTGATCTGTTCCTTCTGAACCCGGCCTGATACTCTCCTATAATGCCCTCTGCCAAATGTTCAATCCTCTCCTTCAGTATAATAGTTAGTATTTTGTACGTTGTGCTCAACAATGATATTCCTCTGTGATTTTCACCTTCCAGTTTATCTCCCTTTTTAAGTATCGGACATATTATGCTCACCTGCCAATCCTTCGGAATCTCTTCCAAGTCCCATATCTTGTTGATTAGTCTATGGATTAACCTATGAAGGTGTTTGGTTCCACATTTCAGCAGCTCGGATGGTATATAATCCGCCCCTGGGGGCTCGTTATTTTTTAATTTCATAATTGCCAGTTTTACTTCTGTGAGCGGTGCGGGGGGGTGGAGCCTGACTTCCTGATCATTCTCCCTGGGTACAGTCTCAGTTCCCAGTTGTGTATTCGGATTGAGTAGTTGCTGGAAGTATTCTTTCCAACTGTTTTTGACTTTTTCTGTGTCTGATATGATGCCCCCGTTGGAGTCTCTACACAAATTGGTGTTTGGCTAAAACCCTTTCTAGAATATGTTGGCTGCTTTATAAGCTTCTCTTGTATTGTAGTCAACAAAGTCCCGTTCCATTTTCTGCAGTATATTGTTCATATAAACTTTTTTCTTTTTTCTCAGCATGTGATTGGTTTCTCTCCTAGCATCTTCATACGCCTGCCTTTTGGCCCTTGTATCTCGTTCCATAAATAGTTATCTTAGTCTATTTTACTCATTTATTTTTTCTCTGTATTCCTCGTCAAACCACGGGTTTCTAGTTTGTCTGGGTTTATTACCTATGCCGGCTTCGGCTGCATTTAGGACTGCATTCTTTACTTTATCCCAATCGTTCTCTAAGGCTTCTTGAGATATCGCATCATCTAATTCAATTGTCAGCTTTTCCGCAAGAGCGTTTTGGTATCTTTCTCGACCTTCAGGTGTTCCAAGTGCTATTGAATTGAATTTTGGTGTTTTCTGTTGTCTTCTTCCCCCATTATTACCGATGCGACTCCTATATGTGGCCACCACCATGTAGTGATCTGAATCACAATTCGCTACTCTGTATGGTCTTAGATTCAAAACGCTGGAGGCTCCTCTTTTCTCTATCAAAATGTGGTCAATTTGATTGTGATGTCTGCCATTTGGAGAGGTCCATCCATTTATATATGTCTTTCCTAGGAAACTGTGTCGAGGATATTACCATGTTCCTAGATTCGGCAAGATCTATTACTCGAGACCCATTATTGTTGCTGTCTGTGTGCAAGCTTTGTCTTCTGGTAAAGTGCTGACAAGTTATATCCTTGCTAATTTTTGCATTGAGATCGTCCATGAGAATCTTTATATCATTGGAGGCGATTGAGTCAAAAACCTGTTCCAGTTTCTGATAAAGTGTCCTTAACTGAGCCATCTTTATCTTCGGTTTCTGCATGTACATATACTATTGACACATTAAAGAATCTTGTTTTAATGCGGAGGACACACATTCGCCCGTTTATGGGCCTGAAACCAATAATGTTATTCATGATTCTTTCATCCACTATAAATGCAGCCCCAAATTGATGGTGCCTTGTGTTACCACTGTGCAGTATTGTGTGATTTCTCGTATCAAATGCCTCACCATTCAGCCATCTCGTTTCTTGTACTGCCAATATATGTACCCTGCACTTCCTCATCTCTGCGTTCACTTCATCGAGAGCTCCACCCTTGTATAAAGTTCTTAAATTCCATGTTCGATATTACATAAGATATTAAATAACCTTTTCTAAGAATGTCGTTTGAGACTGTTTTCCACCCTGTCCACAGCTGCCAAGTTTTTTTCCATTTTGAATCCTTTCATGACATTTTTATACAATATCTACAGCTGTAGGTCTTCTCTCCATACTTTCATTATAATACTTACAGCTTTTTTTTTAATTCTTGTCACATTCCGACAGCTGAAGAGCTTCTCTCCACTATGAATTCTATTATGTTTCAAATAATATTTTCTGAATAATTTCTTTACACAATTTCCAAAGCTGTAGGGTTTCTTCCTAGTATGAATACTTGAATGGCATATTATATTATGTAAAAAAAATACATGTTTTCGCACAATTCATACATTTGTAGGGCTTCTCCTTCACTATGAATCCTCAAATGGCACATTTTTTACAGCTGCAAGGCTTCTCTCAACTATGAATTCTTTAAAGAGATTTTAATGATTTTTCGAGAGAATCTAAAATACATTTTTGTTAGAATCTTTTATCACATTGTCCACAGCTAAGTAAGGCTTCTCTCCACTATGACTCCTTTCATGAGATTTTAAATTACCTATTTGTGAGGATGTTTTATCACATTGTCCACAGTTGTAAAGCTTCTCTCCACTATGAACCCTTTCATGAAGTTTTAAACAAGGTTTATTTGTGAATGTCTTATCACATTTTCCACAGCTGTAAGGCTTCTCTCCACTATGAATCCATTCATGAGATTTTAAAAGGTATTTTTGTAAGAATGTCTTATCACATTTCGCACAGCTGTAAGGCTTCCCTCCACTATGAATCCTTTCATGATCTCTAAATTAGTATTTTTATGAGAACACCTGTGAACAATTTACATACCCATAAGAATTCTCTCCAGATGGATTAATTTTTATGTTTTAAACTCATTTTTTGTGTAAATAACTTTACACATTTTACAAGCTTCCAGAACTTTCTCCACGATGAATTATTTATTTGTGTTTTAAATATTAACTGTTTGAGAACATGTTTCCACAATGTTCAAAGCAATAATAACCATTTGCACTGCTTTAATTTTCACTAAAGTGGTTGCTCACATCACCTGAATCTAAAAATATATGAAAATTAAGTAAAATCTCTGAATTATATATTAATTTAATATTGATGGGTTGAAAACATAGATTTAAGTGCTTTTTTAAAAAAGCATTTCTCGAATTAGAGTTATTAGATTTATACAACATACATGTATACATACTACTTGGATTACATTTTTAACTTAAAGAAAAATTGACATGGTTAAGATAAAAACATATTGACTTTATTATTTGTCCTATTTCAAACCAAATTAAAATGATGATATTGATAAGAATTTAATCAACTGGCGAAAACTTATTCCGAATACAATTCAAATATTTATACTCACTCGCTATTGTATCCGTTTCAAAAACATCAACAGTCTCTGTGTTACTGTACCGAGCACATTCCTGTTTTATATCTGCTTCCAGTATGTCTATAGAAATATCAGGTAATTCTGGCGCAGTTACCTCTTCTACATTTTCTTCTTTTATGGAAAAATGTGAATCAATTTGAAATGCCAAGTTATGTGATGACTGGGCCTTAAAATCTAGGGAAAAAAAAGAAAATTTTATTGCTTAAGAAGATTAAAAGCACTAAAAACTTCTATTATTGATTCGAATCTGGATTCGAATTCTGGAGCACTAAAAGATGATATATCTTATATATTATACACAAAAATAAACAAATTTTCTTTGACTTGAACTCCGTTAATAAGACTAAGCTGATAATAAGGCCAACACAGCACTCATAAGGCTAACTTATCTTAATATGGTAGGGCATTGCAGCTTTGGAATAATGCTCAAGAATCGTGGGTACAATTATTATCTGTAATAGTTCCAAGTTAGGAGCAGAAGAAAAATTAGACCAACGGTTTGGTTCTCATCAGCAGAAATACCTTATTATTTATGTTCTTCAGATGATATTGGTAACAAATTTATTAGCAACAATTTATATTAAATTTTAAATGATCTATAAGTGATAATGTCTTTACCATATTGTCCACAGCTGTAAGGCTTCTCTCCACTATGAATCCTTTCATGACGTTTTAAGTCACCTTTTCGTGAGAATGTCTTATCACATTGTCCACAGCTGTAAAGCTTCTCTCCACTATGAATCCTTTCATGACAATTTAAAGAATATTTTCGTGAGAATGTCTTATCACATTGTCCACAGTTGTAAGGCTTCTCTCCCCTATGACTCCTTTCATGAGATTTTAAAGTACCTTTACGTGAGAATGCCTTATCACATTGTCCACAGCTGTACGACTTCTCTCCCCTATGAATCCCCTCATGTGTTTTTAAATGCTCTTCCCTCGAGAATGTCTTATAACATTGTCCACAGCTGTAAAGCTTCTCTCCACTATGAATCCTTTCATGACAATTTAAAGAATATTTTCGTGAGAATGTCTTATCACATTGTCCACAGCTGTAAGGCTTCTCTCCACTATGAATACTTTCATGAAGTTTTAAACTACTGTTATTTTTGAATGTTTTAACACATTGTCCACAGCTGAAAGGCTTCTCTCCACTATGAATCCTTTCATGACGTTTTAAGTCACCTTTTCGTGAGAATGTCTTATCACATTGTCCACAGCTGTAAGGCTTCTCTCCCTTATGACTCCTTTCATGAGCTTTTAAATGACCTTTTTGTGAGAATGCCTTATCACATTGTCCACAACTGTAAGGCTTCTCTCCACTATGGATCCTTTCATGAAGTTTTAAATTACTTTTATATGTGAAGGTCTTATCACATTGTCCACAGCTGTAAGGCTTCTCTCCCGTATGACTCCTTTCATGAGATTTTAAATGACCTTTACATGAGAATGCCTTATCACATTGTCCACAGCTGTAAGGCTTCTCTCCCCTATGAATCCCTTCATGTCTTTTTAAATGAACTTTTTGTAAGAATGTCTTATAACATTGTCCACAGCTGTAAGGCTTCTCTCCACTATGAATCCTTTCATGAAATTTTAAATAAAATTTTTGTGAGAATATCTTATCACATTGCCCACAAATGTAAGGCTTCTCTTCCGTATGACTCCTTTCATGAGATTTTAAATAAGCTTTTTGCGAGAATAACTTACCACATTGTCCACAGCTGTAAGGCTTCTCTCCCCTATGAATCCCTTCATGTTTTTTTAAATAAACTTCTTGTGAGAATGTCTTAAAACATTGCCCACAGCTGTAAGGCTTCTCTCCACTATGAATCCTTTCATGAAATTTTAAATGAAATTTTCGTGAGAATGTCTTATCACATTGCCCACAACTGTAAGGCTTCTCTCCACTATGAATCCAATCATGGGATTTTAAAAGGTATTTTGCTGAGAATGCCTTATCACATTGTCCACAGCTGTAAGGCTTCTCTCCCCTATGAATCCCTTCATATTTTTTTAAATAATCTTCTTGTGAGAATGTCTTTTCACATTTTCCACAGCTGTAAGGCTTCTCTCCACTATGAATCCTTTCATGATATTTTAAATTAGCTGTTTGCGAGAACGTTTTATCACATTGTCCACAACTGTAAGGCTTCTCTCCACTATGACTTCTTTCGAACCCATGAGAACCATTGTCACTGCTTTTCTCTTTACTAAATTGGTTGCTCATATCACCTGAATCTAAAAATATAAAAAAATTAAGAAAAAATCTATAAATAATTGAAGGGTTGAAAAGATAGATTTTAGTTCTTTTTGTTATAAAGCATTTCTCAAAGTTGAGTTTTTTTATTAATACATTAATTAACTTGTATTGAATCGTTACCTAAGAAAAAAATTGACAAAGTTAAGATAAAAATATTTGACCTTTATTATTTATGCTAAGGCTTAACTTGAATCCTATTTCAAACCAAATTAAGAAATTTTGTTGTACATAATTTAATGAATAAGCGAAAACTTATTCAGATAACAATTAAAATAATTATACTCACTCGTTATTGCATGTGTGTCAGAAACATCAACAGTCTCTGTGTTACTGTCTCGAGCACATTCCTTCTTTATATCTGCTTTCTGTATGTCCATTGCGAAATCAGGTAATACTGGCGCAGTATCCTCTGGTACATTTTCTTCTTTTATGAAAATATTTGAACAGACTTCCAATTTCAAATCATAGGATTGCCTTTGTGAACTCATTACTGAGGTAATTTCTTTATTGAATATATCATAAGATAGCTGGGCTTTAATATCTATGAAAAAAACAAACAAGTTCAAATCTTCTAAAGCAATAAAACAAATAACACATCGATCAATAAGTTCTGGGACAAACCAACAGATGGCGCTTCTAATAACAAATCCATACCATTCTCAGTTAGTACCAGCCTTTAGAATTTACGTGTCAAACTTTCATGACATTCCGACATTGTGTTATTGAGTTACAGTGGTTTTAGTGACGCTACGTTTGCTATTTTCAAAACAATGGAAAAAAACGAATTTCATGTGTAAATAAAACATTGCTTTTTAATGGGGAAAAATATCGTTCAAACTCAGCAATGGCTTGAAATGTATCATCCGGGCTCTCCTCCATCAAAAACAACCATTTGTTGGTGATATTGAAACCAAACATAAGTCATTCTACACGGCTGGCAAAGAAAAGTTAGGAAAGCGTTGGAATGAATGTATCGCTCTTGAAGAAGACTATGGTGATGAATAAAGAAGAATTTTGGCAAACAAATGTTGTTGTAATATTGTAGTTAGTGCCGGGACTTATTGATCGATGTGCTAGATACGGCTTTTTGCTAATAAGTCTGAACTGACAATAAGGCCAACACAGCACTAATAGACCTATCTTATCTTAATATGGCATGACTTTTAAGCTTATACGATGTGACTTAAGAAGATTATTAGGTCGAATGCTCCAGAAGATTGATGGTCCAGTTAATATATGTAATAGTTCCGAGCTAGGGGCAGAAGAAAAATAAGGCCTAGGATTTGGTTCTCATCAGCAGAAATACTTTATATTTTATGGTCTTCGGATGATATTGATTAATTTATTAACAGTTTCAATGCCAAGCACTAAATTATCCACATACAAATCAGTACTACACAGGCCAGTGTATGTATGTAAGTGTTAATAATGTTGAGTTTATGTTACCAATTCGACAAATGGTTTTTTTGCCAAAAATTTATATAATGAACTAAATGAAATCTGTGCATTGCGTTACATATTCTACAGTTTTTAGTGCAGTGATAACTCTGAATTCAATTTAGAGACAGGAAAAAATCGTTGAATTTGATCAAAATGAGGTATCCAACATAACACAATATCAACATAGCGTGATTTATCAACTTTTTACTTATTATAATGATTTAAATTATTTTCAAAATACAATTGCCTAAAACATTCTGGCCTAAAAGTACACACCACCTTATCCATGCCTGGTATGGAATAGGTGGTGTGAACCTGAAGGTTAAACACAACTCATACAACATAAGTTAATTGACTGTCATATCTCACATATTTATTTTATTTCAACAATATGAGTTTATTAAGTTTACTTGGGTCTGTGGGATTATTAACAAAATGTACGGGATCTGCACTGATATCTTGCACATATTCCTGTTTGATATCTGCCTCATGTACACTGATATCATACTGGGGGAACACTGCTGCAGTATCTCCATCTTTTGCCTTTTCTTCTTTCACCATTACATCTGCACTTTTGTGTAGCTGAGAATCCATCTATAACCTGGAAACATTCACAATAGTTAAACAATGAGTTTATAATACGTTTACTCTGTCACGTAGGAAAGCATAAAACTATTTTCAATGCCCGATATAAGAAAATGAAACCTTTCCTGACATGATAATCTCCTTTGTAATTTGACAAGACACGACTTGCTTGTGCTCCCCTGATGACGATATGAAAACCTTGAAACCGGTAGGGTTATACTATTACATGAAATGGAATAAACAGCGTTTGATAAAACAAATTAAAATATCTTTAAACCTCCACAAACTTAATGCCTGAACTAAAAATAATATAATAATCTTATTTGTTAGTGGTGTGTGTAGATTTGATTTCCAGAGGTCTTATATAAATATTTATGATGTTGTATGAACACTACACACATGCAATACACTACATCTAAAGCTTAATGTGTTACTGTCACATATCAGAAGAGTTTGAAAGGTGTTTTTTGCAATTTGTCTGGCCTCGTTAATTTTACTATTTTTCTTACCAAACATGTTTTTCTGAACATTTGCAAATTCGGAGTAGTACGTTATCTAATGGTCACAACCACTACCTTCCTATCATAACACTCAACTTATATAAACTTAGTTTGTAATACCGTAATTGGCCAATAATAGCGAATTGAAATACGGAGTTAGATAACCCTTGAGGGTGTCTGCTATCTTAATGATGCTATATACATTGTCCTTTTATAACAATAAGAACAGAGTTACAATTTAAAAGATGTCATAGTTCACAATATAAAACCATAATTAAAAACATACAATATAAAAATTCAATTATGTAACTTGCCCAATGTTGTAAAGCCGAAAATAAAAACATACAGTGATGGTGAAGTGAAAATTAAACACAACATTAATGCAGAAGCTACTGCGTGATGTGAGGATTCTTATTTAGAAAGTCATCCAATTTAAGTAAAACAAGTCCACAAACTTACAATGTTAGAAAAATTTATTTTTCTTTAACAGATTATCAAAACAAATTAAAATAAATTTGTTGTCATTGTCGAAATCGACTTTTTTAGTGACAATTTACAAGTCTCAAGGAGTGGTGGACAGTGGCGGGTTTGCGTTTCCATTGAATAAGGGTAGTTAGTATTTGTTTTTATACAGGAGTTATGCGTGTCTCTTCACTGAATGATGTTATTGTTAAAACAGCAATACGTTATCTGGCGTGGAAGAATTTCTTAAGTTGTCGTGGGGAAATTGTCTTGCCCACTCAGAGAGCTCGCAGCATTCCCAAGAAAGAAGTAAATTTTCTGTAATGGGAGAAAAAGCAAATCTGGCAAGGATCTCAATGCAGTTATTTACTAATTAAAATTAATTTTAAATGGAAAATGTTTGAGAAAATATATTTTTGTTTGATTTGTACAGGACTTTTTTTAAATAACATAAAAATGTAATTTTTCGTATAAAGTAAGTAGAGTTTGAACCAAACAACTTGATTTTATTGTAAAAGAGCTAATCTGCCCTCATAAGCAAAAACACAGCTAATGGGAAAAAATCGGAAAATTAACTTAGTATAAGGCAATATCCCGTATCAAATTCAGAACCATAATCCATAAGAAAAAATTCAGAAAACCATTTATTTCAACACAAAATATCGATTTATAAATTATCTTTCAAAAATCGAAGAATTTATTAAAATCGATCAATGTTTCATTAAGCAGCAATGAAAAAGATGAAAGTACAGTTTTCTCAATACTTAACTTTTGCCATAAGCTGTGTTTTTGCTTAAGAGGGCAGTAATATAGTTTATGGAAAAAATTGTAAAACCTCTACGATGAACTAACAAACCGGTATCGTAGTCACGATGCGGTAAGCGCATCGTGCGACAAGAGACGACGCTCTACAAACTATGTGTATTACTTACCGCCAGGCACTGTACCCTGATTACCTACTTTGTACTGTGCCTTCTATTACACTCGTCACGGGGTATGGGCATTCAAGTCAATGACCTCAGTAAACCTTCTTCAACATAATATTATTTAAAGAAAAGAGGTAAGGTGGTTGGTTTCTGATTTTTAGTTCCGATCCTGCAGGCTGCCGCTCCTTATCGGATAAGTATTTGGCTGATTATTTGGGTGATGTGTTTTTAACTTAAAAGAAAATTGAAGAAGATTGGCAGAGATAGATAAAAGTAATTTAGTAACAAAGTGCACTCATAATGTGATACATGGCAACTAATGAAATGTTCACCATCCCTAGAGTTAAAACCTCTTTTGCCCAAAGGCAATATGCTAATTTGGCTCCCATGACATACAATGGCGTGCCGAATTCAATAAAGGTAAAGGTAGGAAAGCCATTTAGACAGTCGATCGGAGCGTGGTTGTTATTGCGACAGGATTTTGAGTACTTGGGCTTTCAGGATGAATGGCATGTGGAAAGAGTTTGTGTGGGCTCGTTAGTGTGGGTTTCTTCTTGTTGTTTTAATTTTTGTTTATTTCGTATTTGTGTTTCTGTGTATTTTTATTCTTATGATTATGTGCGGTATATTGTGGGATGAATATTTTTTTTGTTTCTGGAGTGATGATGTGTGAGGAGTTTAATTTCACATGATGTTTCCAGTTGTAATTGAGTGTCACTGCTTGTCAGGTTGATGAGAAGTGCAACGGGGTTTTGTTTTTGTGTACTCAAAAATCAGAAAGAAGTATCGATCTATTTTTTCATGCTAAATATCCTCAGTGAGATACAGGCAAAAGCCTAGTTTACTGGGGATACGACAAATGAAAGGCAACAAACCCAGATCCATTAAAATTGTATGCCCAAATTGAATTACCTGTTGTTTTTTCGCAAATTATGTATATTTCTTGTCATGTGTAATAATAAAATAAATAAATAATAGTGCTGTGAACAAATAATTTTTAATATAAAATGTAAATTTTTTTTTGTTTATCTGAACAGAATACTGAAATGGATAATTTGTTTAAAATGTTAGTTTTAAATAGTTTTCTTTCAAAAGTGAACTTACTTAAATTCGGATTTGAATGACTCATTTGACTTTAATGCAAAATTATTCATGTAATTTATGGTATTTTTTTCATAAGACCTCTATGGTACTGATGAAAAGATGGTGTTTCTTTCCTTTTTGAATAATGCCCTTGAATATAGTGAATAGATTTCAGTTTATATAAACCCTGAGATTGTGAGTTAAAGAAATGGTTTTCTTCAATGAGAATTCTTTAAATAAAGCAAAATAGGAACAGTATATAATAATCAGTTAAATGGTTACAGTAACTAACATTTTATTTAGAAAATAGAGACAAAACTAGGAACTGCGATGTTTAATGAATATAAATTGTATTTCATATTAGTCTAACGCTACGCGCTATACGCTCACGTTGAGTTAATTTTACACATTATAAAAAAATTTGCTTAACCCGGAAAAATGATAATAAAATCCCGAGCACTCCTAGAAGATATTCGACATTTCAGCGAACTGTTAAAATCAAATGTATCCTAAAATATGATTAGTGCAAAATAATTTAAGGTATTTTAGAGCCAAACCTGCGGTACTGATGAAAAAAATAGTCCTGTCAAGATCAAATGTGACACAAATATGACAATACAAAGCAGTGCACACTGATATAAGTAATAAGTTTGAACCGTTTATTTTATAACTCGCATAAATAGTTCGATCTTCTGATTGCAACACAATTATAGCTTTTCAAACAATGACATCCTGGAGAATTGAGGTTATTTGCCAACTATGCATACATGATTGACAGACTGTTGAATTCCATAGATACCAAATGTTTGTTGCTTAGATATTCTTCTTCTTCTTGAACAGTTATAGATGAAGGAATATACACCAGTATCAAATGTTATTGTTTTAAAGAGATATTGTTTTAAATTTTCAAAACATATATTGTAAAGAAATTAATATTTTGTCGCTAATTCTTTACACTCGAAATTAAAAAAAATAAATTTACTTGAGTTAAAATACATATCTAGTCAATACGCACCTCAATAATATAGGGTGGTCTAACAAGAAATTAAATCAGAGAGTAGTTCAATTCCATTGCATTTTTACGGTAAAATTTTGCGACACAATTTGCTTTAACGGTTATACATAACAATGTAGGACCGTGATACTTAAATTAATGAACAAATAAACTGATATAATTCACCTCTTATTAATGTTGAAAAAAACGGCAACCAAAAATGATTGGCGTCTGACTTTGAAACTTGCTGGATCCTAGCTCTAAGATTAATGTGTTTACCAAATCAAACAATAAATGCAAGAAAATCTTTTTGGATGACAAAGAAACCCTTTTTGGCTTAAGTAAAAAAAAACCAAGCGGTTTGTTTTAAAACCCCCTTGATATTTTTCATCTTTTTCGTATTCAAGACATAATATTTTTCATCTTGTTTTACATCAAAGTTGGGTAAAGATAATTTAATCTTGTTTTTGAAAAATAATGTTTTAAGCCATATACTGTAAACTATTTTGCTATCGGCAAGAGTTTGGCAATAACAGCAAAACAGATGTCACTTGAGTTTAGCTTGTATCATTTTTTTCACATTTAAGTGTCAAATAATGCTGTAATATAATGAAGTTCTACAATATCAATAAAAAAACTTGACGCAATAATGATTTTTTAATCTTTCCTTCACATCGGGAGGATATTTTGGCGATTATTCTTTGATTAAAGGTTCAAGTAAAAACCTTTGAAGGGCATGAAATTCAATATTTTTTTCATGAATATTCGAAAATCTATGTAAACGATTGATAGTGGTGGTGACCGCTTAGAGCAGCGGAATAACCCTTCAGCGCCGATGCGTTTGAGCGAGACCTCGGCTTTTAATGTCGGCGAACCGAAACTCCGTAGGCTACGAGATGACGGAATCGGTACGGACTGTCTCTTCCCTCTTCAGGGTTAGATATGGTTTCCCATATATATAGATTAATACTATTTGTGGATCGAAATAGGCCCTTTCCTATTGCTTGAAGGGAACTCAGACAATCGGATAAAATTTAAGTGATTGGGATACTTGATTTTAAAGTTATGTGTTATGTCGAGAAAGACACCTCATCCATTGATAGCAAGATGGAGCGATCTGATAAAAGGTTAAATATGAGGTGGGGGGTGTTATTAGGTATTTTTTGTGCAGCTTCTTTTGTTTTAAAATAGGTAAAATGACATTATTGTAAGTTGAAGTAATATCTAAGAAAGCGGCTATAATGGTTATTTGATAAATAAATGCGGAACGAATATCAGTACTGAGAATGCCTAAATTATCCATAGCACTGCGTGATTTACGGAAGGCAAATTGATTAATATTCAGATATATATTGTGTTCTATTAACCATTAAAGGCGGTTTTTAATAAGAAGGCATTGGTTTTTCTCCATAATTGATGCAAAGGCTATTGGTCTATAAGAATTTCCATCTGAAAGACCCCTTTTAGGTATTGGGACAACTTTAAATATTTTCCAGGACTTTTCTTTTTCCATTTTTCTTTCTCCCCTCCATGCTATTTTGTTTTGAGTCGGGCGTGTAGTGGTGTACCCAAGTTTAATCGAAAGTAACGATGCAACTCAAAAATGCGTTCCCGTCTTGTGTTAACCGTGCTGTGAGCCGCTCGCAAACGTGCCAACTTTTGTTCTGCAGTCAAAAGACGTGGGACCCATCGAGCAGACATTTTAAGGGATCATAGGTCCTTTGTCATTATGGATTGATTGAGGGGATTTTGTGGAAAGGTGGGTGCCAAGTTTGTTCGCCATATGCAACAACTTCGGCGAATGATTTCACAGAGGTTAGGGTGGATTTTGATGTTGCCCGGTAAGACAAGTTCTGTTATACGGCGTTTTATATTAGTTTGCTTGATAAATTCCAGGCAGGGTTTGTCGACTGCCGTATGGCGCCCACCGCATTTAATACATATTGGAGCCGTCACCGAGGTGGGATTAGCCACATTTAAAGCAACGTGCAGATGAACCGCATTGCTGCTTCGTGTGTTCGTATCTTCAGCCCTGGAACCACTCTCTTTGGTTAGGAAATAATACTTTTCTACCAGTAGCGGCTGGCTCATTAGTGCTCTCGTGCGCCGAACTACTGAATTTATATAACAATGAACACCTAAAGAAGTATAGCGAAAATGTATATTATCATAACAATATTTATGAAAAATAATATATATTTATGTCGACATGGTTCACTACAATATGCAACTCGATTTATTAGAGCTCATTTGTAGTATACATGTGTTCTGCATCTGGACGCAATCTGCGAGCATGTTGGAGCTCGAGCGTTGGTTTTTGAACGAGCCCCGAAAATTATACAACTCCCTTGAAATTAAAAGAGAACAGAAAATCTTGAGACAGCTATATTTGAATAGGGATTTCTAGGAATTCTTAGTGTTCGTAGTGTGTGCACGAAATATCCGAGTGATCCCGGAAACACCTGAATGGCGCGTATGACAGTTCGCTGGGATAGTAATACATCAATTTAAAGTTTTTTTTAAATATGACCACCACAGAGAAGGGATGATTTGTTCCTAGCGTTTAAACCGGAGCGTCTTTTTAGTACATATATCTTTGCAAGTATATGTCTCCAAATTAACAAACGTTTTTGCTTACCTAATTCGGTACCGACTTTCTTCCTTTATTGTTTTGTTTAGTTAACTCGTAATAAATTCCGTTTTCGATTTCAATGATATTTTTGCAGTTTCGTCACGTGGCTATACGCTTCTCTAACTATCTATATAATATTACGAGCCATTTGCTTTCGAGTATTTATTGTGCTTGTTTGCGTAAATGTTTTCAAAAAATTCTACCACACTGTGATATTTTATTCAAACAATTGCAATTTAAGAATTAAGATCCCGTTATAATTCGTAACAATATCAGTGAGTTTGAAAAATGTGCGTAACTCCACGGAAAATTTTCTTGGACCACCGACTAAACTAATAAAAACCTCGAAGTCAAGTTATTTGTAAAGAAGTCTGCGATACAATTTTGTGTGAAATGAAACAACGTTTTGCATTCAGTAATCACCTAACTGCAGCAAAATTATTTTATTTTGACGGTAAAAACATACGATTTTTTAAATAAAGTTCAATTCAATGGTGAACTCAGTGCAATTTATGCTCGCGATGATTTTGCCAATGCTGAGGGCGCTTTGTCTATTTTACAACTTTTTTATAATACTGGTTTACTAGAAGATTTTTCTCAGATTGTTAAGTTACTTAAACTCGTATGCACTATTCCAATAACTTATGTTGAGAGTGAAAGGTGTTTCTCTACGTTAAAAAGGATAAAATCATTTTTGATAGATACAATGAGCCAGGAGAGGACAGGACTGACTGAACGCTTTATCAATATTAAGCATTGAAAAAGAGCTAATTCAGTCTAAACCTGATTTTAATAAGATTCATTGGGTCTTCGCTAAACAAAAAGATCGGAGAATAGAACTTCTTTATAAATAGGCATATCACACCATCTGAGTTGGTTATCGTACGGCTTTTGACTTTCTCGACTCTTCCGTACTTCCAAGTTTTCTCGGAATTCTCCCTCTTTCCACTCAACCGGGATTCCTTATATGAGGCCAATTATGGTGACGATGAAAGAATAAATAATTTAGTCATTAAATTCAATAAAATTTATTTATATGAACATTCCTAATATTTAATATTATACATTTAAACAAATCATTCCGGTGGCTTTTTAAAAAAAAAATTTTTCGTTCTTCAATTCCTTGGAAATTTTCCAGAAAAAAAGCACATTCTAGATATTTCTTTAAAAGTATCAAAGCTTAAGGATTACATAGTACAAAAATTGCCAATAATTCATGCTGTTTTATTCATAACAAAAATAATATCAATCCAGCCGGTATGCAGAATAGTACAACATAATACAGGCTATTAATATAAAAAAATCATATGAAACAACAAAATATAACATCTGAATTTTTTTTTGAAAAATGAATTTCTCGATAACATTAATTTAAAAATGCAATTATACAATGGAGTTTGAGTGTTTGTCGATACTATGAGTTCTTATATAAGATATTCTTTCTTTCTTTCGATGGTCTTACTGCCCATATAGAGCTTTGGCCTCCGTCAATCTTCGCCTCCAACTCCTCCTGTCTTCCGCCACGACCCTCCAATCCTGCACCTGCAGCAGCCGGGCTGCGTCCCTCTCAACTCTATTCACAGGTTTCGTAGTCATTCACGAGGCCCAGGATCCTACGTAGTACTCTTCTCTCGAAGGCATCTAGCAACTCGACGGGTTTTGCTGTCAGTGTCCATGTTTCGCATCCATATTCCACCACTGTTCTAATAATTGTTTTGTACAGGGTGACTTTGGTTTTTTTGTGGACACTTCTGGACTTGAATACCGGCAGTAGGGAGAAGAATGTTTTGTTCTCTGTTATGATTCTTATCTTAATCTCAGCATGCTCCTTATTTTTCTTCATTGTAATTGAACCCAAGTAGATGAACTCATCTACTACCTCAAAGTCATATTTATTCTTGAATCTAATGTTACCTTTTGGACCATTGTCTATTCTCCTACTCTGTTTCATGATTTTTTTATTGTTTTCATTAATTTCGACTCCAACTTCTTTGGTCGCTGTCTACAAGCTTTCAAATACTTGTATGGCTGTCAGGGGTCTCCCTACTTATCTGAGGTCATCTGCATACCCAACTACCTGGCTGTTTTGGGAGCATATATTGGTGTTTGCATTATTATGGTGTGTCTTTCTGATGGCATATTCCAGACTCAGATTGAAAAGTGTAGGGGCCAGTTTGTCCCCCTGTTTGAGACCCTGAGATATGATAAGCTCATCTGTGAGCTCTCCTTCTATCTTAACTCTATACTTTGTGTTACTCATTGTAGCCTTTCTAACTTTGTGGGTATATTAAATGTTCAAAGTATGTCATACAGTTTTTCCTTAATAATGTTGTCATAGGCCTGCTTGAAGTCTATGAATAGTTGATAAATGTCAACATCGAATTCCCAGAATTTGTTCAGGATCTGTCTTACTGTAAATAATTAATTCACTTGTTGATCTGTTCCTTCTGAACCCGGCCTGATACTCCCCTATAATGGCCTCTGCCAAATGTTCAATCCTCTCCTTCAGTATAATAGTTAGTATTTTGTACATTGTGCTCAACAATGATATTCCTCTGTGATTTTCACATTTCAGTTTGTCTCCCTTTTTAAGTATCGGACATATTATGCTCAACTGCCAATCCTTCGGAATCTCTCTCTCTCTCTCTCTTTGAATAATGGCCGTGAACTCCTATATATGAAGGAGTATACGCCAGTGTCCAGTGATGTCAGCTTCATAGTATCTAGGTAGTTCTATTCATATGGGCGACAAAACACATCAAGCAACTCGGCCCAGGACTACTGTTATCTAGTTGGAGTTAAACTATGGAGTTAAACTATTTTACAACTAAACTACATAGTTTACAACTAAATGAATATTTACAATAAGATGATAGTTAAATGTATGTGAGCGAGCGAATGATTTAATTTCCTATCGATATTTATCATACATATTATACATATATTTTATTACAGGTTAATTTTGTTTTTGTTAATAAAATGAGTGATGCTATTCAATATGGAAATTTTATTGAGGCTCAACAGGTGGGGAAGATTTGCGGGGAGTAATATTTTTGTTTGTTTTTCAAAGGTCAAAGGGAAAGTATTCAGAGAACAGGAGAAGAAGATATGTTCAAGATCTCCCTCCTCCCGGCCACACTCACATAAAGAAGAGTTCCTTATATGTAATCTGGCCAGGTGGACAGGGGAACAGCAATGTCCAAAGCGTATTCGGCTTATAGTTGTCGCTTCTCTCCGAGTGCTTCTATAATTGGAAAACCAGGGTTTGATTGGAATGTAGGGTTGAATTGATGCATATCTTTTTCCCCTAGTGCGGTTCGAGGCATTCCAGTAATTTGTCCACTCCTCCATCATCGAAGAGCGCGCCAAAGGTAATAAGTCTTGTGCAGATGTGTAATTATATTTGTCTGTATTTCCTGAAGATGTTGCCTCTTTAGCTAGAGTATCTGCTTCTTCGTTACCCGAAATGCCTCGATGACTAGGAACCCAAGCCAGGGCGATATCAAGGCCCGCCTTTTCAAGGTTGTATATAGTTTCCCTTATATTAAGTGTTATACTATTTGGGGATCGAAATGGGTTCTTTCCTATTGCTTGAAGGGAACTTAGACAATCTGATACAATTAAAGTGTTTGGGATACTTAATTCTAAAGATGTTTGTAATGTTTCCAAGATTGCCAATGTCTCACCAGTGAATGTAGTTGAAAATTTGGGTAGTTTAATTTTTTTCTTGATATTTCAGCTTTCGCAATATATTGCTATTCCTACATGTTCCTCATTAGCAATCTTGGATGCGTCTGTGTAGAAGACAGTCCAGTCACTCCAATGGGTGTTAATGTGGTTGATGAAATCATAATTGGCGTGATTATTCGACTTATCAATACCAAGGGATTCAACAATGCGTGGATTTATAATTAAAGCTTGAAACGGGGTGCAGTATAAAGGAGGAATAGGGGGTTTTTGGACTACCACATTCAACGATGAGAATTTACGATAGCTTTGTATTAAAGGGGGGAGTGTTTTGTTTCTCCAAAATATGTTTGTGGGAATGAGATCTGAAAGTGATTTCAATTTACGCAGAAGGGGTGGGATGTTGTTTTGTATATATTGAGGAAGTATCGGGTACCTAAGAACTGTCTTCGGAAGCAGAGCGGTGGGTCCACACATTCAACCTGTAGGGCAATTGTCGGCGTAGATTTCATAGCTCCAACTATAATTTGAAGGGCCTGAAATTGAATAAGGTCTAGTTTATGGAGGATATATTTGAAGGTAGGGTCCAATAAGAATGACCCATAATCAAGGTGGCTTCTGATGAGGGCGGTGTATAGAAGTCTCAAAGTGGTTGGGTGTGCCCCCCACCAGACTCCTGATACTGCGCGAAGAATATTTATGTTTTTTTGGCAGGTTGATGTTATGTTTTCAGCGTGATTTTTCCAAGATAACCTGGAGTCGAATGTCATTCCGAGGAATTTGTGTGAACTGTGGTTAAGAATAGGGACATTGTCAATATAAATATTAGTGGTAGGCAGTTGTCTTTTCCGCGAGAACACGACAATAGAACTTTTGGAGGAGGAAATATCTAATCCATGGTTTTTGAGCTCCTTGGAGAGAGAGTGGAGGGAATTGTTTAATATTTTTTCTGCTATTTTAAAGGATTCATTGGACGCGTAAACCACGATATCATCTACATATTGTAATACGACGGTATTGAGGGGAACCAGGTGAGCAAGATCTGCCGTATAAATGTTATAAAGGAGGGGGCTAAAGACTGATCCTTGCGGGAGACCCCTCCAAACGGTTCTTGTGAAAGACACCTCCTCCACTGATTGAAAGATGGAGCGTTCTGATAAAAGGTTAAATATGAGGTGGGTGATTTTGTTGGGTATTTTTTGTGTAACATCTTTTGTTTTAAAATATGTACGGAAACCAAATTGATTAATATCCAGAATTTTATTGTGTTCTACAAACCATTCTAGGCGGTTTTTAATAAGATGTTCTGTGATTTTTCCCAAAGTTGATGCAAGGGCTATTGGTCTATAGGAATTTCCATCTGAAAGATCTTTACCTATTTTAGGTATTGGGATAATTTTAAATATTTTCCAGAACTTGGGAATTTTTCCTGTATTAAAAATGCAATTGACCAGTGTTAGGTAATATTTCCTGGTGTAGGGTAGGGTTTTCACTAAAAAGGAATATGGGATGTTATCCAGCCCTGGGGAGGAGTCCTTTAGGTTGGACAAAACCATGTTGAGTTCATTTTCTGTGAAGGGCGCATCTAGAGGATGATTATGAGAGGGGAGAAAGTATGTATATGGCACGTAATATTGGGTTGGCGATGAAGAAGGAGCAATTTTATTCAAAAAGGTGTGAACCCAACACTCTGTTGGTATTTTATGTAAGCGGGTTGAGTAGATGGACCTAAATTTCTTCACATTCTCCCATACTGTTGATATTGGAGTTTCTGGCGAAAGGGTGTGACAAAACCGTATCCATCCATCTTTCTTCTTCTTAGAAAGCAAGCGTTTTGTGACGGCTTGTACTTTACGAAAAAGGAGGAAGTTTGTCTCTGTCATGTTATTTTTATAGGATTGGTATACTTTTTTCCGGGATTTAATTGCATTTAAACACTCTTCATCCCACCATGGAGGGGGTTGTGGCTTAAAGAAGTGAGGTTTTTTAAGGAGGATCGAGTAGTGAGCCGCCTGGATCATCAACTCCACGAATTTATCATACAGAGTATGAAAATTTTTATGTGTCGGCCATTCTAATTGTTGTATTGAGGCATCGAGGGAGTGGGAGAATTTGTTCCAATTGGCTTTACGGGTGTTAAATTTATTACAAGTGGGGTTAATGAATGGGGGATGAGGTGATGGAAATGTAATGATTATGGGGAGGTGATCACTCCCGTGGGGATCAGGCACTACATTCCACGATAGCGTAGGGGCTAATGTAGCTGAACATATGGATAGATCTATTGCGCTTGAACTTTGATTCGGCGGTGTTAAGCGGGTGGGTGATCCGTTATTCAGTACGCAAAGTTCAAAATCGTCCAGAATATTCATAATTTCGGCTCCAAATCTACATGCTCTAGGTGATCCCCATAGCGTGTGATGGGAGTTCATATCCCCAAGTAAGATGATGGGATGAGGTAGTGTTGATATTATATTTCTAAGTTGTGAGATGATGATGGATGACGGGCGCAGGATATAAATTGATATATACGTAATATTCTGGACTCTCGCAGCGACTGCATTGAAGCTGGAGTACCGAGAACCCAGAACCACTTGCGTATATGGAATGGATGATAAGATGAAAAGGGCTGCTCCACCCCTTCCATCCGCCCTATCGTCCCGTAGCCACGAGTACCCGGGAACATTAAATAATGCCCCCGGAGATAGCCATGTTTCCGAGACGGCGGCCAAAGATGGGCAGAACTCACCTAGCATCAGAAGAAATTCAGCCTTGTTGGAGGGGGGGCTACGACTATTCCATTGCAATATTCTTGATGATAGGTGAGATTTTCTTTCGGCCATTTTTAATATTTAATTAAGGGAGGTCGGTCCGGACCTTCTTTGTATTGCATCTGTTTCTTCAGATGTGTTAATTTGGTAAGTTAAATTTTGTGTTTCGTTTAATATTTCTTTGGCAACGTTGGACGGTATATGAGGAGAATTGTATATAAAACCAGAGATGAGTGATATGAGTTTATTTAATGTTGAAGAAATGTTTGTATCTAGTGATTGGAGTGTCTCGAGGGAGGCCACATCCATTAAGAAGATTTGTGTTTGGACGCCATAAGAGGCCCTCAATCTCCCTCTTCGTCGAAGGAGTGATATGAGGGCGAAAAGTGGGACCTGATGGTTTGGTGGCATTTAACATTTTTGGTTTCCACGACTTATGGTGGTTAGCAGAGGGTGTATTTTGGGAAAGTGGGTGCGAGATTTGTTCACCGTGTGCCGTAACTTCGGCGAAGGATTTCACAGAGGTTGGGGTGGATTTGGATGCTTCCTGGTAAGACATATTCTGGTCAGTCATAAGGCGTTTTATGTTTGTTTGTCTAGTGAATTCCGGGCAGGATCTATCCACTGCCGTATGACGCCCACCGCATGTAATACATGTTGGAGCCGTTACGGAGCAGGTTTCACCGAGGTGAGATTGGCCACATTTGAAGCAACGTGCAGATGATCTGCATTGTTGCTTCGTGTGTCCAAAACGGAGGCACTGGTAGCACTGTATGGTTGGGAAATAGTACTTTTCTACCACTAAAGAGCTGTAGAAAGCATAGACCCTCTGAGGTAGGAGCTGTCCGTCAAAAGTTAGTACCACTGTTTGTGTAGGGACCCATGTCACACCATCTGAGTTGATTATTTTGCGGTTAAGTCTTCTGGCTTACTGGACTCTTCCATAGCCATCCGGTACTTCCAGGTTTTCTATAATTTCCTCCTCCTTCCATTCAACCGGGATTCCTCTTACGAGGCCCATTTTGGTGACCATGAAAGAAGGAATAAATTATTTAAATCCATACTCGGCAAGGGCTCCATTTTGAAGGAAATTATTAGCTGATGGGAATTTATCGAAAGCTACAGCCAATCTATTTCGGCCTATTAATTTTATGCCGTTTCTTGGCGAAATGTCCGGAATTTTTTTTTTTAAGAAACATCCCAAAGGAAATTGAGTTGATGGATGTTCCTGGTGACTCTGAAGTTTTTTGTACATGTACCACGTAAGGGGATCGGTCATGTTTGCCGTATTCCCTTACCTGGGGAGGAGACAGGGTTGTAGGGGGTATAGGTGAGGATGTTGTAGGGGTTGTGACTGTTTGAGGTATTTCAGATGGTACATTAAGAGGGATTATCTTTCTTTCCGGTGATTCTTGGCGGCTCCCTGGCTTTAGGTTCCTCGATCTCTTTCGTTTGGTTTTATTTTTCACTTCTGTGAAGGACGAGACCGGGATTTCCTCTTCAGTCAACAGCTCACTATCAGAGTTTAAATCTGGTGGTTTGGGATCAGGAGGTTTGTGTGGAATAATTTTACCTACGTACTAAAAAAAAGAAAGAGAAAAAAAAACGACACGAGGAAAAAAAATTTAAAGAGAGAAAAAAAAACTACCTACCTTTGGATCTACGATGAAATCAACCACAAATATGTACACAATCTAAGTTAAAATACAATACGTATATGAATAATGGTAGTATGAACGGTTATTTGTTATATGATCTAAATTAAGATGAATTTAGTGTAAAAAAAGTTAGTATTTTTTTTAACCAAAAATGCACAACTTTCCCGGGCCGACGACCAGCCCATAGATACCAAATGTTTTCTGCTTAGATATTCTTCATCTTCAACAGTGAACAGCTATATATGAAGGAGTATACACCAGTATCAAATACTAGAAATTGTTTTGAAATTTTCAAAACATATCATTCAAAGAAATTTATATTTTGTCGCTACTTGTATACACTCTTAACAATTTAAAAAAATTAGCAAGACCCACCTTCTAAATAATATAGGGTGGCCTAACAAGAACTGAAATTTTAAATTTGCAGCCATTTTTCAGTTGTCAAACGTATATAATTACAATATAATGGACATACGTCATATATGTTTTCACCATTTTAATAATAAAGTTTAATGATTTCCAAACGTTCTGCAATCGTGTACCGCAACATTTTTAATTTATAGGTTATATTGATGACATATGTCCATTATAAATATTATACGTTTGACGGCTGAAAAATAGCGAAAAATTTAAAATTGCTGTTGTTGCGCTACCCCGTAGTAAAAAATAAAATAAATAATTTAGAAAAAAGTGGAATCTATAAAATATTTAATTCCTGCGAGTCTGTAGATAAACAGTTAGATCATTTAATATAAGATTTTTAGATCATAAAAGTGTTTAAAAATAAAAAGATAGGGCCATCGCAATATAATAGAGTATTTCAATGCATTTTTAAGGTAAAATATTGCGACACAATTTGCTTTAACAGTTATTCATAACAAAGCAGGACCGTGATACTTAAATTGATGAACAAATAAACTTGTATAATTCACCTCTTATTAACCGTTTTACTGCTGAGCCTTTTTTCACATACGAGGCATATCCAGAAAGTAAGTGTACTGAATTTTTGTAGGTTACAATTTTTTTTATTCAAACAAAAAAATTACGTGGTTACCGTAGTACATATGTAAGCTATTTTTCGACATAGTCGCCATTCCTCTCAATGCAGGTGGTGAAGCGGGGTATCAACTTTTTGATGCCTTCCTCGAAGTAGTTTCCCGCCAACCTCTCCGTCCACTTCTCCACCTCCTCCTTTAGCTCCTCGTCGGTTGAAAACCTTTTCCCACCCATGTACAGCTTCAGGGAGGTAAAGAGATAGTAATCTGAAGGTGCTAGGTCAGGAGAATGCGCGGGATGGTTCAGGACATCCCATTTAAACGAGGCGAGCAGTTCCTTCGTGGCGTTGGCCGTGTGTGGTCTGGCATTGTCATGCAGTAGGCAGACTCCCTTTGTCAGCATGCCTCTCCTTATAACGTCCATAGATACTCATTGTTTTGTAACTCAGCCAGAGGACGATTCCTTTCATTCAAGAAAATTAACAATTTTACCACCACAGTAGCATGCTCATTTATTTTGAAACAAGATATTTCCAGCTACAATATTACGAATCAACGTGATGTCTATACATGCATTAGCATGTTACGTCTAATTCAATATTGTAAGTAATTAACTCATCCAATGCTGAGAACACGCCTGGCGTGTCCATGTGAACATCTGCTTCATGCTCAAAACACGCGCGGCGTGTCCATGCCTAAATATTGTTAGTGTATTATATCAGCATACTAGATATTCGTTCATTACTTCAGAAGATGCCGCCGCATTCGGGCGTTCTCGCGTGTGCAACGCATCGTAAAGATGAGTTTACACCCGCAGTTGTAAATAATATTTTTTCTAGTTTTTATTCCGTTTGTTTTCATTGTGAGACTTGATAATAATAATAATTGGACTATTTCTCTAGCGCTGTTTTGTGAAAAGGTCACTGCAAGGGATATTTATTGTAGATATTTTTTTTTTATGTTTTCTAGTTATTTTCAATTTTGAATGAGTGACATAGTGAATTGTGAGCAAAAAGAAGTGCCTTTTGAAAAATATATTATAGTAAATTGTGTACATAATAATATTTAGTATCATATAAGTTTCTTTTTGATTTTACGAAAAAAATTACGTTAACCTTGAAAAATGAATCGCCCATCGCGCTCTAAAAGACAAAGGATTGAGGATGATATGGATGATTCATTAAGTGACGTTAGTGATGAGGAATTCACCATCATCGAGGACGATTCTGAATTTGATTCAGATATTGAAAATGATTACAATATTCAAATTCAAACTGTTTCACAAACATCTAGAACACCAGACGTTAGCTCTACGCAATGGTCGAATATAAAAAAAAACAACCAGCCTTTATACAATTTTCAAAAATACCCGGGCTTAAAATTGAGATGTCAAGTAAAGAACCAATAGATTATTTTGATTTGATTTTCAATGAAGATTTATACAACCTTGTGACAACCCAAACCAATGTGTATGCTGTTGAAGTATTGCCGAAATCAGAAGGTGATACAAGCAGAATCACGCGATGGAAAAATGTCACTAAAGACGAAATGAGGGTGTGGTTGGGTTTACTACTACACGCCGGAACAATACGTTTGAACCGGTTGAGTGACTACTGGAAGACGGACTACCTATTCAATTTACCGGCATTTTCGCAATTCATGTCAAGAGATTTTTACTTATCTTACGGGCACTACATTTCAACATTAATGAGGAAGATCTATCGAGCTTGGCAAAAATCAGGACAATGATTGATTTTTCAATGATAGAATGGAGGTAATTTATAATCCACACAGACAACTATCGATAGATAAATCGTTGGTTCTTTGAAGAGGCCGATTAATTTTTCGCCAATATATAAAAGGCAAAAAGTTCAAATATGGTATAAAACTTGACACGTAAAACTAATTGTACGAGTATATGGTGGATCATCAGATGAAGAGTTAAGTGGCAAAGGCCACACCAATAAAGTCGTTCACAAATTGCTAGAGGGGAAGACGGGAGCCGGATATTTAGTTTAAATGATAATTTCTATAATAGTGTTCCTCTTACAAAAAAAATGTTGAACCAAAATGCATATGCCACAGGACACTACGAGCAAATAGAAAAGAAAAACCGATCGATGTTATATATAAAACAACTAATGAAAGGAGAAAGTGTGAATCAGTTCACAGAAAATGGTATATGTGTTACCAAATGGAAAGACCGCCGAGAAGTCTTTATGATTTCTTTTGAATTTGATGGGGAGCTGTCTGATACTAAAAACAGACGTGGTAAAGTGATTACCAAACCAAATATGGTAATAAATTACAACAATCACACGGGCGGTATAAACTATTATGCCAAGATGTTAGCTTACTACCCGTGCAAAAGAAAAACATTAAGTTGGTACAAAAAGTTGGCCATCATCTGTTCCAGATATTAATGAATTCTTGGCATTTATAAAATGCAGACAATTCACAGTAAATGTCGTATGATTTCATGTTATTTATAATCAAAAAGTTATTAGGCCCACCTCTATCATCATTCCGAGACAAACAGTACAATCAAAAACCAAGAAACATCTGCCGAAGTTTCGTGAAAAAGACACAGACAATAAAACCGAAAGTCGCAGATGCAAGCAATGCTGGGATACAGCTAAGAAAAGAAATGCTTCATTATTATTTTGTCCAGATTGCCCCACTCAACCTGGCCTTTGTTTGTTGCTAGGAGGACCCTTGCTTCCAACTTTACCACAAATATTGAATTATTTTTTACTTTATTATTGTATAAACCTGACTTGATATGTATATTTTTTATTCTAAAAATGTCATAAAAACCTCCATTCAATACCATTACGGTATACTTCGAAATTGCAACATCACTCTTATCACACCAAAAAGTCACTCAAATACATTTGATAAAAATAAAAAAAGAGCGGGTATCTCATTTTGCGCCGAATTTCCAATGGACAAAATAAAAATAACATGAAAATAAACACATTTGAAATAGGACAAAAAAATATTTGTTTGAAAAATAAAAATTTATTTGAGAATATTTTTTACATGTGTAAACCAACCTTTACAGCATGGCCTTGCAACTGATAGGTCGAACAGATCAAAACTATACTGAACGAATTTTAAATACCCCGCTAACAATTTTTGAACCGGTATAAAAGGGGACGATGTATAAATGATATATACTGCATAAACAATTTTACATTTATGAATATATATTTTCATAAATGTAGAATTTGTTTTACTTAACCTGGGGAAGAGAAGGGAATGCAGGGAGTATAGGGGAGGATGTTGTAGGGGTTATGACTGTTTCAGTCGATGGTACAGTAAGAAAGGTTAATTTTCTTTCAGGCCATCCTTGACGGCTCCCAAGCCTCGGCTTCCATGTTCTCTATCTTATAACGTTGTGTTTCACTTCCGTGAGAGAGGAAACCGAGATTTCCTCCTCGGTTACTAATTCGCTATCAGAGGTTATATCTGGAGGTTTAGGATCAGGGGGTTTGCGTGGAATCATTGTTCCAAAAATATGAATAAACTTAAAGGAGGAAGGGGGAAAAAATTTCCTACCAGTATATCTATGATGAAAGTAAACATTAACATGTACACAATCTAACAAAGAGGAAAAAATCCGAGTCAAATTAAGCTATACTTCATAGAAAAAATCATAGATGAAAATTCTCGCTCTCTAGCACAGACTGCATTAATAGAAGGAACACTAGCTTATTGCTAACATATTGTATATAACTCATTTTACCCAGAGAATACCAGATATATTGTGTGGAGTAAACATTTAATTATAAAGATGCACTGAAAGTTGTAACAAAAATTAAAATAGAGGTATTTTATCGTAATCAAAATTATCTCAAGTCACTTATTTTATTAAAGACCAACTACCACTGATTTTATGACATGAGGGATTATTGATATACTAAAAATATTGAAAACCATCATTCACCAGTATTTGGTGTAATTTCAGTGAAATTTGACATCAAACTTTGAAATAACTTTCGGCGGGCTCAATATTTAAAAAAATAGTGTTATGTAAATAAACATGACGAATTTATAAAATTATCCATGTTCATGCCATCACAAGATGTACGGAGCAAGAGGAAAACAAATATGGAAGCTGAATGAAATGAAGACCCGATCTCTCTGTCAACCACAATACTGTTACATTGTACCATCCGCAAGTCAATAAGTGACAAAGCCACTGAACCATAATTCAGTCATTAAATAAAATAAAATGTATTTATAAGAACATTCCTCATATTTAATATTATACATTTAAACAAATCATAACGGTGGCTTTTTTTAAATATTTTTTGTGACAAAATAAAAAAATGTAGTTTTACACTCCTGCTTTTTCAAAAATGAATTTCTCGATAACATTAATTAAAAAATGCAATTCTACAATGGAGTTTGAGTGTTTCTCGACACTATGAGTTCTTGCATAAGATATTAAATAACCTTTTTCTACAAATGTCTTTGCGCAATTTCCATAGATTTGAGGGCTCCTATCCACTATGAATCCTGAAATGGTGTATTCAACTTCTATTGTTTGAGACTGCTTTCCACACTGTCCACAGCTGTCAAGTTTCTTCCTATTTTGAACTGTTTCATAACAATTTTTTGTACAATATCCACAGTTGTACGTCTTCTCTCCTCCACGAATCCTTTCATGATAATACATACCATACAGTTTTTTTTTTAAATTCTTGTCACATTGCCCACAGCCGTAGAGCTTCTCTCCACTATGAATTCTAATATGTTTCAGATAATATTTTCTAAGCGATTTTTTCACACAATTTCCAGAGGCTGAAGGGTTTTTTTCTAGTATGAATACTTGAATGGCATACTACGAAAATATTAAGTAAAAAAATAATGTTTTCGTAAAATTCATATATTTGTAGGGCTTCTCCTTCACTATGAATCCTCAAATGGCATATTGTCAACTGTGAATTCTTTCACGAGATTTTGATTATTTTTTTCGTGAGAATGACTTATCACACTGTGTACAGCTGTAAGGCTTATCTCCACTATGAATCCATTCATGATATTTTAAATAATTTTTATGTGAGAATGTCTTATCCCACTGTCCATAGCTGTAAGGCTTCTCTTCACTATAAATCCTTTCATTAGATTTTAAAAGGCATTTTTGTGAGAATGTCTTATCACATTGTCCAAAGCTGTAAGGTTTCACTCTACTATGATTCCTTTCATGAGATTTTAAATGACCTATTGGTGAGAATGTCTTATCACATTGTCCACAGCTGTAAGGCTTCTCTCCACTATGAATTATTTCGAGAGGATTAAAAAACATTTTTGTTAGAATCTTTTATCACATTGTCCACGGCTGTTAGGCTTCTCTCAACTATGACTCCTTTCATGAGATTTTAAATGATCTATTTGTTATAATGTCTTATCACATTGTTCACAGTTGTAAGGCTTCTCTCCACTATGAATCCATTCATGAGATTTTAAAAGGTATTTTCGAGAGAATGTCTTACCACATTTTCTACAGCTGTAAGGCCTCTCTCCACTATGAGTCCTTTCATGATCTCTTAATAAGTGTTTTAATAAGAACACCTGTGAACGATTTCCACAACCATAAGAATTCTCTCCAGACAGATTAATTTTTATGTTTTAAACTCATTTTTTGTGTAAATAACTTTTTACACTTTTTACAAGCTGCCAGGATTTTCTCCACTATGAATTCTTAATTTGCGTTTTAAATTTTAACTGTTTGAGAACATGTTTCCACAATTTTCAAAGCCATGATAACCATTTGCACTGCTTTTATTTTCAGTAAATTGGTTGCTCACATCACCTGATTCTAAAAAAATGTGAAAATTAAAAAAAAACTCTGAATTAAGTATTTTTTAAATATTGATGGGTTGAAAAGATTTATTAATAAAACATTTCTCAAATTAGAGTTCTTAGATTTATACAACATACATTAATACAACTTGTATTACATTTTTAACTTAAAGAAAAATTGACAGGGTTAAGATAAAAACATTTTAACTTTATCATTTGTGCTAAGGCTTAACTTGAATCCTATTTCAAACTAAATTAAAATGATCATATTGATAAGAATTTAATCAACTAGCAAAAACTTATTCCGAATACAATTCAAATATTTATACTCACTCGCTATTGTATCCGTTTCAAAAATATCAACAGTCTCTGTGTTACTGCCCCGAGCACATTCCTGTTTTATATCTGCTTCCAGTATGTCTATAGCAAAATCAGGTAATTCTGGCGCAGTGACCTCTTCTACAATTTCTTCTTTTATGGAAAAATCTGAATCAATTTGAAATACCAAGTTATGTGATGACTGGGCCTTAAAATCTAGGAAAAAAAAGAAGATTTTATTGCTTCAGAAGAGTTGAAGCAATAATTTTTTTTCATTGATTAATATCTTTTGAAACAATAAAAGAAATACTAACTTGATCAAAAAGTTTTAGGACTTTATTCATAAAATCGAAAACACAAGGTCATTCATCAAAATCGATATGGTTCCTCTTCAAAGTACTTTTTTGGGTCTCCTCCTCATTCGGTGCACGCCATTCACTCGCTTGATGTCTGGATTGCGTGTCATACTCATAAATCCACGTCTCGTCTCCAGTGATGATCCGTTTGACAAATGTTGGGTCGGATTCGGCCTTGTAAATCATGTCTTTCGCGATTTCAACACGGTCCTTCTTTTGCATGAAATTGAGGTCTTTCGGCACCAGTTTTGCAGCGACACGTCTGAGGCCCAAATCACTAACCAAAATGTCTTGTGCAGATCCATAAGCGATGTTCAAGTCCTCTGCCAGCTCTCTGATGGTCAATTTGCGGTTTTCGGCCAACATTTCTTTGATTTTATCGATGTTTTCATCGGTTTTCGACGTCGACGGCCTGCCACTACATTCGCTATCCTCGACCGACTCACGACCCCTTCTGAAGTGTTCATGCCACTAAAAAACGTTTGAACTCGAAAGAGTTTCGTTGCCGAAACACTTCTCCAACATTTCCAAGGTCTACGGACCGTTAAATCCGTTTTTCACACAAAATTTAATGCAAACTCGTTGATGCCATTTTCAAACTTGTAAAAAATCGAAAACACACACAAAGGTAGATGTACTCAGTAAAGCGTTACTTTTACAAATGTCAAGCTATGACGCTGAAATTTGGAGGAAAGTGTCAATGACAGACGTGGTAACTTAGCAAAAAAGAATTCCAATCGGGTGACTGACAGCGCCACACGGTGGCTGGTCCTTAAACTTTTTGATCAAGGTAGTAGATGATATATCTTATATATTATACAAAAAACAAAACTAATTTTCTTTGACTTAAACTCCGTTAATAAGTCTAAGCTGGTAATAAGGCCAACACAGCACTCATAAGGCTACCTTATCTTAATATGGTAGGGCTTCGCAGCAAGTATGATGCGACTCGAGGAGATTGTTTGGCAGAATGCTCAAGAATCGATGGTGCAATTATTATATGTAATAGTTCCAAGTTAGGAGCAGAAGAAAAATAAGACCAAGCGATTGGTTCTCATCAGCAGAAATACCTTATAATTTATGTTCTTCAGATGATATTGATAAATTTTTTATAAGCAACTATTTATTTTAAATTTTAAATGATCTATTAGTGATAATGTCTTTACCATATTGTCCACAGCTGTAAGGCTTCTCTCCACTATGAATCCTTTCATGATGTTTTAAATAAGTTTTTTGCGAGAATAACTTATCACATTGTCCACAGCTGTAAGGCTTCTCTCCACTGTGGATCCTTTCATGTTTTTTTAAATTACCTATTTGTGAGAATGTCTTATCACATTGTCCACAGCTGTAAGGCTTCTCTCCATTATGAAGCCTTTCATGATGTTTAAAATTGCTTTTTGTTGAGAATGTCTTATCACATTTTCCACAGCTGTAAGGCTTCTCTCCACTGTGGATCCTTTCATGAGATTTTAAATGACCTTTTTGTGAGAATGTTTTATCACATTGTCCACAGCTGAAAGGCTTCTCTCCACTATGAATCCTTTCATGAATTTTTAATTTGTTTTTTCTTGAAAATGTCTTATCACATTGTCCACAGCTGTAAGGCTTCTCTCCACTATGAATCCTTTCATGATATTTCAAATCACCTTTTCGTAAGAATGTTTTATCACATTGTCCACAGCTGGGAGGTTTCTCTCCACTATGAATCCTTTCATGACATTTTAAAAGGTATTTTCTTGAAAATGTCTTATCACATTGTCCACAGCTGTAAGGCTTCTCTCCACTGTGGATCCTTTCATGAGATTTTAAATGACCTATTTGTGAGAATGTCTAATCATATTGCACAAAGCTGTAAGGCTTCTCTACACTATGAATCCATTCATGATATTTTAATAGGTAGTTTGTTGAGAATGTCCCATCACATTGTCCACAGCTGTAAGGCTTATCTCCACTATGACTTTTTTCAAAGCCATGAGAACCATTTTTACAGCTTTTTTCTTTACTTAATTGGCTCCTCATATCGCCTGAATCTAAAAATATACGAAAATTAAGAAAAAATCTATAAATTATTGAAGCGTTGAAAATATTGATTTTAGTTCTCTTTGTAATAAAGCATTACTCAAATTTGAGATTTTTGATTCATACAACAATTAAGTTGTATTGAATCGTTAACTAAGAAAAATATTGACAGAGTTAAGATGAAAATATTTTACCTTTATTATTTATGCTAAGGCTTAACTTGAATCCTATTTCAAACCAAATTAAGAAATTTTGTTCTTCAGAATTTAATGAATAAGCGAAAACTTATTCAGATTACAATTTAAATAAATATACTCACTCGTTATTGCATGCGTGTCAGAAACATCAGCAGTCTCTGTATTATTGTCCCGAGCACATTCCTTCTTTATATCCGCTTCCTGTATGTCCATAGCGAAATCAGGTAATACTGGCGCAGTATCCTCTGGTACATTTTCTTCTTTTATGAAAACATCTGAACAGATTTCCAATTTCAAATCATAGGTTTGCCTTTGTGAACTCATTACTGAGGTAATTTCTTTATTGAATATGTCATAAAATGGCTGGGCTTTAATATCTATGAAAAAAACATCCAAGTTTAAATCTTCTGAAGTAATAAAACAAATAGATAATATATTATCAACAACTGGAAACCTTGTTTCTTTGACTTTCTGTTAATAAGTCTGAACTGACAATAAGACCAACACAGCACTAATAGACCTATCTTATCTTAATATGGAATGACTTTTAAGCTTATACGATGTGACTCAAGAAGATTATTAGGTCGAATGCTACAGAAGATTGATGGTCCAGTTAATATATGTAATAGTTCCGAGTTAAGGGCAAAAAAAAAATTAGACCTAGGATTTGGTTCTCATCAGCAGAATTACCTTATATTTTATGGTCTTCAGATGATATTGATTCATTTATTAACAGTTTCAATGCCAAACACTGAATTATCCACTCGTAAATCAGTACCGCACAGGCCAGTGTGTATATATAAGTGTTAATAATATTGAGTTTATATTACCAATTCGACATATGATTTTTTTGCGATAAATTTATATAATGAACTAAATGAAATTTGTGCATTGCGTTTCATATTCTACAGTTTTTAGTGCAGTGATAACTCTGAATACCGTGATTTATCAACTTTTTACTTATTATAATGATTTAAATTATTTTCAAAATAAAAATGTCTAAAACATTCTGGCCTAAAAGTACACACCACCTTATCTATGCCTGGTATGGAATAGCTGGTGTGTACCTGAAGGTTTAACATCACTCATACAACATAAGTTAATTGATTGTCATATCTCACATATTTATTTAATTCAACAATATGAGTTTAATAAGTTTACTTGGGTCTGTGGGATTATCAACAAAATGTACGGGATCTGCACTGATATCTTGTGCATATTCCTGTTTGATATCTGCCTCATGTACACTGATATCATACTGGGGGAACACTGCTGCAGTATCTCCATCTTTTGCCTTTTCTTCTTTCACCATTACATCTGCATTTTTGTGTAGCTGAGGATCCATCTATAACCTGGAAACATTCACAATAGTTTACCAATGAGTTTATAATATGTTTACTCTGTCACATAGGAAAGCATAAAACTATATTCAATGCCCGATATTAGAAAATGAAACCTTTCCTGATATGATAATCTTCTTTGTAATTTGACAAGACACGACTTGCTTGTGCTCCCCTGATGACGATGTGAAAACCTTGAAACCGGTAGGGGTATACTATTACATAAAATGGAATAAACAGCGTTTGATAAAACAATTTAAAATGTCTTTAAACCTCCACAAACTTAATGCCTTAACTAAAAATAATATTCTTTGTTAGTGGTGTGTGTAGATTTGTTTTCCAGAGGTCTTATATAAATATTTATGATGTTGTATGAACACTAGACACATGCATTACACTACATCTAAAGCTTAATGTGTTACTGTCACATATCAGAAGAGTTTTAAAGGTGTTTTTTGTAGTTTGTCTGGCCTCGTTAATTTTACTGTTTTTCATACCAAACATTTTTTCATATCATTTAATTTAGAAAGTCGTCAAATTTAAGTAAAACAAGTCCACAAACAATGTTAGAAAAATTTATTTTTCTTTAACAGATTATCAAAACAAATTAATTTGTTGTCATTGTCGAAATTGACTTTTTTAGTGACAATTTACAAGTCTCAAGGAGTGGTGGACAGTGGCGGGTTTGTATTTGAACATAATGGACAATGTTTGAGAAAATATATTTTTGTTTGCTTTGTACAGGATTTTTTTTAAATAACATAAAAATGTAATTTTTCGTATAAAGTAAGTAGAGTTTGAACCAAGCAACATGATTTTATTATAAAATAGCTAATCTGCCCTCATAAACAAAAATACAGCTTACGCAAAAACACAGAAATTTAACTAAGTATTAGGCAATATACCACATCAAATTTTGAACCATAATCCATAAGAAAAAATACAGAAAACCATTTATTTCAATACGAAAATCGACAAAATGTCTTCTTAAATTTTACAAAATGCAAGGTTTTTCTAAGCAAAAAAAGCAGTAAAATGTGATTCAAAAGCTAAAAGACAGCAATGCGTTTGCTGCGTTTTTGCTTATGAATCACATTTTATTGCTTTTTTTATTTACGAATCACGACATATTTGAAACACTTAACTGCGTTTTGTAAGATTGTCTTGCGCAGCATTTTATTGAAAAAATATTTGTTCTATCTTATACTATGAGCCGTGGGAAGAAGATTCTCCACCTTGCATTGGCATTATTGAATAAGGCAGGGCAATGTTCAAAGTGGTGCAACATCCAATGAAATAATGGTATGTTATTCACATACATATTTGTTTACAATTAGCTACTCCGTACTTCATTAATAATCTTGATTTTTATGTCTGATTTAGCCAATAATTCAATTAATTTTATAAGAATCTTTATACGCTGTTGGAGAATTTTTTTTTAACACAGTTATAACTGGGCAACAATTGAAAATGTTGAAATTGTTGAAGGATCTCACTCTTCTCTACAAGATTCACTTCCATCTCTGACAAAACGAGGTACAGAAAGGAAAAGAAAAATGAAAATACCAACTATTGTTAAACAATTACAAGCAAGCCCCATTCTCTCTGGCACCGGGACCCAAGCCTTACAATACTAATGTGTGCAAAATGAAGTGTCTGATAATAATTGAAGAAAACTAATACAACAGCAATTTATGGAAATGTCTCGGAAGGATCAACATTCATATACATATGTTAGCAAACTGTCAACGTAAATCAGTAAAAAAACAGGCTATCATAAAAAAATTCACCATGAAATATTTTTTTATAGATGAGCAAAATACCCTGCAACACGTTTGTAAGTTTTTTTTTAACAATTTTGGGGTATTGTGGTAAAAACGATTCTGTTTTGTACAGGATACAAATGAAAACGCCTCTATATTCATTGACCACATTTAAAAATGGACGAGGTTCACAAGCAGCAGTTGATAAAATAGACAAGGCCCCAACTTCTGCACATATTGAACTTTTTCATCCTACGATTTCTCATTCTAGAAGGGAGCATGCTCCCCATATTCATTACTTTCCAAGTGACATTAGTATAACTTTGATGCATCAAGATTTCATAAGGAAACATCCGCATTTGAAGTGCACGTATGATGCATATAGAAATGTGTTAAAGGAGATGAAAATAAATTTCACAAAATGGGGGCATGAGGAATGTGAGCATTACACACTTCATAAAGAACATTGTATGCCAGATGATTGGGACATTTGTGTTTAATTTAGAACACACAAACAACGAGCTGATGCTGCGAGGGAAGCCTACCATAAAGATGCAGCCGATGTGTATCCCGATTGTCTGTGTGTTTCAGCTGATCTTCAAAAGATTATCACGCTACCGAGAATTGATAAAAAAGATAACCATTTGGCTCGACAACTGCTCGGCACAAAACGAAAATTGGTCATTATATACTTTTCTTGTATATATTATCAACTCAAATGAAATACTGGTCGAAGTGTTCATTCTGAAATACTTGGAGCCAGGGCATACATTAACGTCAGCTGATAGCTTTCATCATTCTGTATAGATGTCGTTGAAAACCCAAGGAAAAACATATGACTTCAATGATTTTCACGAAGCAGTTTCAAAAGCCAATTTAGGAAAGACTGAAGTAAAAGATCATTTTGATTTCTTTAAGTGGAAGGATGGGTCATCCAATTATAAAATTAATAATAAAAAATGAATCCACGCAGACCTTACATGAAGGACATCTTAATTGTCAAAGCCTTCAGAGGGAATAAATTTTTAATATATAAAACTTCATTTGAGAATGATTCCGTGGAGTACAAGATAAACTTTTTAACTAAAACTTATCATAAAACAAACCATAAAAAAAATTGCGTAACGCGGAAAATTTATAACAAAATCCCGAGAACTCTTAGAACTCTTAGATATTCGACATTTCAGCGAACTGTTAAAATCAAAATGTATCCTAAAATATGACAAGCGCAAAATATTGTATAGTATTTTAGTGCCAAACCTGCGGTACTGATTAAAAAATACTCCCAACTGTCAAAATCAAATGTGACAAAAATATGGCACTACAAAGCAGTGCACACTGATATAAGTAATCGTTATATGAACCGTTAATTTTATAGCTCGCATAAACAGTTCGATATTCTGATTTCAACACAATTATAGCTTTTCAAACAATTATATCTTCTTTATTAGCTTTTTAAACAATGACATCCTGGACAATTGAGGTTACTTGCCAATTATGCATACATGATTGACAGACTGTTGAATTCCATAGATACCAAATGTTTTCTGCTTAGATATTCTTCTTGAACAGTGAAGAGCTATATATGAAGGAGTATACACCAGTATCAAATGTTTGAAATTGTTTTAAAATTGTCAAAACATTTAATTCAAAGAAATTAATATTTTGTCGCTAATTGTATACACTCCAAACATTTAAAAAAAGTTAGCAAGACCCACCTTCTAAATAATATAGGGTGGCCTAACAAGAACTGAAATTTTAAATTTGCAGCCATTTTTCAGTTGTCAAACGTATATAATTACAATATGATGGACATACGTCATCTATGTTTTCACCATTTTAATAATAAAGTTTAATGATTTCCAAACGTTCTGCAATCGTGTACCTCAGCATTTTTTATTTATAGGTTATATTGATGACATATGTCCATTATAAATATTATACGTTTGACGGCTGAAAAATAGCGACAAATTTAAAATTGCTGTTGTTGCGCTACCCCGTAGTAAAAAATAAAATAAATAATTTAGAAAAAAGTGGAATCTACAAAATATGTAATTCCTGCGAGTCTGTAGATAAACAGTTAGATCATTTAATGTAAGATTTTTAGATCTTAAAAGTGTTTAAAAAAAAAAGACAGGGCCATCGCAATATGCGAAAAATTTGCTGGAAATTACTAACGAAATTAATTAAGAGAGTATTTCAATTCGATTGCATTTTTAAGGTTAAATATTGAAACACAATTTGCTTTAACAGTTATTCATAACAAAGCAGGACCGTGATACTTAAATTAATGAACAAATAAACTTGTATAATTCACCTCTTATTAACCGTTTTACTGCTGAGCCTTTTTTCACATACGAGGCATATCCAGAAAGTAAGTGTACTGAATTTTTATAGGTTACAATTTTTTTTATTTAAACAAAAAAATTACGTGGTTTCCGTAGTACATATGTAAGCTATTTTTCGACATAGTCGCCATTCCTCTCAATGCAGGTGGTGAAGCGGGGTATCAACTTTTTGATGCCTTCCTCGAAGTAGTTTCCCGCCAACCCCTCCGTCAACTTCTCCACCCCCTCCTTTAGCTCCTCGTCGGTTGAAAACCTTTTCCCACCCATGTACAGCTTCAGGGAGGTAAAGAGATAGTAATCTGAAGGTGCTAGGTCAGGAGAATGCGCGGGATGGTTCAGGACATCCCATTTAAACGAGGCGAGCAGTTCCTTCGTGGCGTTGGCCGTGTGTGGTCTGGCATTGTCATGCAGCAGGCAGACTCCTTTTGTCAGCATGCCTCTCCTTATAACGTCCATAGATACTCATTGTTTTGTAACTCAGCCAGAGGACGATTCCTTTCATTCAAGAAAATGAACAATTTTACCACCACAGTAGCACGCTCATTTATTTTGAAACAAGATATTTCCAGCTACAATTATTATTATTTTTATTACACATGACAAGAAATATACACAATTTGAGAAAAAACAACAGGTAATTTGATTTGGACATATAATTTTAATGGATCTGGGTTTGTTGCCTTTCATTTGTCGTATCCCCAGTAAACTAGGCTTTTGCATGTATCTACCTGAGGATATTTAGCATGAAAAAATAAATAAACACACAGAAACACAAATACAAAAACAACCAAAATTAAAACAACAAGAAGAGACCCACACTCACGAACTCACATAAATCCTTAATATTACGAATCAAGTCTAACATGATGTCTATACATGCAGTAGCATGTTACATCTAATTCAATATTGTAAGTAATTAACTCATCCAATGCTGAGAACATGCCTGGCGTGTCCATGTGAACATCTGCTTCATGCTCAAAACACGCGCGGCGTGTCCATGCCTAAATATTGTTAGTGTATTATATCAGCATACTAGATATTCGTTCATTACTTCAGAAGATGCCGCCGCATTCGGGCGTTCTCGCGTGTGCAACGCATCGTAAAGATGAGTTTACACCCGCAGTTGTAAATAATATTTTTTCTAGTTTTTATTCCGTTTGTTTTCATTGTGAGACTTGATAATAATAATAATTAGACTATTTCTCTAGCGCTGTTTTGTGAAAAGGTCACTGCAAGGGATATTTATTGTAGATATATTTTGTTTATGTTTTCTAGTTATTTTCAATTTTGAATGAGTGACATAGTGAATTGTGAGCAAAAAGAAGTGCCTTTTGAAAAATATATTATAGTAAATTGTGTACATAATAATATTTAGTATCATATAAGTTTCTTTTTGATTTTACGAAAAAAATTACGTTTACCTTGAAAAATGAATCGCCCATCGCGCTCTAAAAGACAAAGGATTGAGGATGATATGGATGATTCATTTAGTGACGTTAGTGATGAGGAATTCACCATCATCGAGGACGATTCTGAATTTGAGTCAGATATTGAAAATGATGACAATATTCAAATTCAATCTGTTTCACAAACATCTAGAACACCAGACGTTAGCTCTACGCAATGGTCGAATATAAAAAAAAACAACCAGCCTCTATACCATTTTCAAAAATACCCGGGCTTAAAATTGAGATGTCAAGTAAAGAACCAATAGATTATTTTGATTTGATTTTCAATGAAGATTTATACAACCTTGTGACAACCCAAACCAATGTGTATGCTGTTGAAGTATTGCCGAAATCAGAAGGTGATACAAGCAGAATCACGTGATGGAAAAATGTCACTAAAGAGGAAATGAGGGTGTGGTTGGGTTTACTACTACACGCCGGAACAATACGTTTGAACCGGTTGAGTGACTACTGGAAGACGGACTACCTATTCAATTTACCGGCATTTTCGCAATTCATGTCAAGAGATTTTTACTTATCTTACGGGCACTACATTTCAACATTAATGAGGAAGATCTATCGAGCTTGGCAAAAATCAGGACAATGATTGATTTTTCAATGAAATAACGGAAGTAATTTATAATCCACACAGACAACTATCGATAGATAAATCGTTGGTTCTTTGAAGAGGCCGATTAATTTTTTGCCAATATATAATAGGCAAAAAGTTCAAATATGGTATAAAACTTGACACGTAAAACTAATTGTACGAGTATATGGTGGATCATCAGATGAAGAGTTAAGTGGCAAAGGCCACACCAATAAAGTCGTTCACAAATTGCTAGAGGGGAAGACGGGAGCCGGATATTCAGTTTAAATGGATAATTTCTATAATAGTGTTCCTCTTACAAAAAAAATGTTGAACCAAAATGCGTATGCCGCAGGACACTACGAGCAAATAGAAAAGAAAAACCAATCGATGTTATATATAAAACAACTAATGAAAGGAGAAAGTGTGAATCAGTTCACAGAAAATGGTATATGTGGTAATGGTATATCGCTACCCTAATTTGTAAATTTGCTAACTCCACTTTTGTCGAAAAATGACTTAACAATTGCATTTTGTTCTCGACATTCAAATACACATGCTATAAAAATTTTACATGTCCACAATTATTAAAAGTGCTTTAAAAAATGCCTCAAGAAAAATTGATAACTCCAATGCTACCAATTCCAACACTGCAAAATGTGTAACTCCACCATTTTGTATGTGAATCCATTAGAATCACGTAGCATTGTGGTAGTGGTCAAAATATTTAATTTAAAAGGTGAGTTCGGTTACGCTATTTTGAAAAAAAAAAAACATTTTTTCCTATGAATATAAGTATAAGCACTATTTTGTTAAGATAATTTGAAGTTTTTTCCCCTTACTGTTGTTTTTTCCCCTATTTCCTATTACTTGTTGCCCGAATGGAGATCAAAATCAGAACTTTATAATTTTTATAAAACCGAATGGTGCACAACAAGAGATATAACAACATCTCTCTCGTCTACTTCATTTCACAAACATTTTGAAAGTGCTAATTTAGGGGGTTTCCAACCTAAAACAGATGCATGTGAAAAATGTACTACTTATGAACAAAATAATTTTTCGGCCACTGAGTACAAACTACACCAACGGAAGAAAGAAGAAGCCAGGAATGAAAAAAACAAAGACAAAGAAAAACAAACTTATGTGTTCACCATGGATAAGCTGTCCTTTTGCCCCCAAAATCTAATGTTTCAACATTATATTATAAAAAAAAAATTGTGCATACATAACCTTTGTTTTTACAATTTATATTTTTATAACTTGTTTTATATTGTTTGTTTTGTGTATTTTATCATCACTCTTGCATTGTTTATATCCAAATAAAATACTTAAAGTTATTTGTTTTTCAATATTAGGAGACCTTCACACTAAAAACTATACTAATATTAAGATGCAATTTTGCTAACTCCTACAATAATTTTTAAATATTCATCATCGCAAAATTGCTAACTCCAATAATTATCTATAAAACCATGATGCAATAATTATATTTAACTTTTTTTTACTCGGAGTGTATCTCTTGGTCGTCTTGATATTTAAGTAAAAAAAAATTACTAATAAGATTTTATTTAGAATAGTTATGCAGTTTTATTGCCGCCCTGTAAAGTTTGTATTTATGGAGTTAGCAAATTTACAAATTAGGGTAGCGATATGTGTTGATAAAAATAAAAAAAGAGCGGGTATGTCATTTTGCGCCGAATTTCCAATGGACAAAATAAAAATAACATGAAAATAAACACATTTGAAATAAAACCGAAAGTCGCAGATGTAAGCAATGCTGGGATACAGCTAAGAAAAGAAATGCTTCATTATTATTTTGTCCAGATTGCCCCACTCAACCTGGCCTTTGTTTGTTGCTAGGAGGAGCCTTGCTTCCAACTTTACCACAAATATTGAATTATTTTTACTTTATTAGTGTATAAACCTGACTTGATATGTATATTTTTTGTTCTAAAAATGTCATAAAAACCTCCATTCAATACCATTACGGTATACTTACAATTGCAACATCACTCTTACCACACCAAAAAGTCACTCAAATACATTTGATAAAAAAAAAAAAAGAGCGGGTATCTCATTTTGCGCCGAATTTCCTATGGACAAAATAAAAATAACATGAAAATAAGCACATTTGAAATAGGACAAAAAAATATTTGTTTGAAAAATAAAAATTTATTTGAGAATATTTTTTACATGTGTAAACCCGCCTTTACAGCATGGCCTTGCAACTGATAGGTCGAACAGATCAAAACTATACTGAACGAATTTTAAATACCTCGCTAACAATTTTTGAACCGGTATAAAAGGGGACTATTTATAAATGATATATACTATATAAACAATTTTACATTTATGAATATATATTTTCATAAATGTAGAATTTGTTTTACTTAACCTGGGGAAGAGAAGGGAATGCAGGGAGTATAGGGGAGGATGTTGTAGGGGTTATGACTGTTTCAGTCGATGGTACAGTAAGAAAGGTTAATTATCTTTCAGGCGATCCTTGACGGCTCCCAAGCCTCGGGTTCCATGTTCTCTATCTTATAACGTTGTGTTTCACTTCCGTGAAAGATGAGACCGAGATTTCCTCCTCGGTTACTAATTCGCTATCAGAGGTTATATCTGGAGGTTTAGGATCAGGGGGTTTGCGTGGAATCATTGTTCCAAAAATATGAATAAACTTAAAGGAGGAAGGGGGGAAAAATTACCTACCAGTATATCTATGATGAAAGTAAACATTAACATGTACACAATCTAACATAGAGGAAAAAATCTGAGTCAAATTAAGCTATACTTCATAGAAAAAATCATAGATGAAAATTCTCGCTCTCTAGCACAGACTGCATTAATAGAAGGAACACTAGCTTATTGCTAACATATTGTATATAATTCATTTTACCCAGAGAATACCAGATATATTGTGTGGAGTAAACATTTAATTATAAAGATGCACTGAAAGTTGTAACAAAAATTAAAATAGAGGTATTTTATCGTAATCAAAATTATCTCAAGTCACTTATTTTATTAAAGACCAATTACCACTGATTTTATGACATGAGGGATTACTGATATACTTAAAAATATTGAAAAGCATCATTCACAAGTATTTGGTGTAATTTCAGTCAAATTTGACATCAAACTTTGAAATAACTTTCGGCGGGCTCAATATTTTAAAAAAATAGTGTTATGTTAATAAACATGACGAATGTATAAAATTATCCATGTTCATGCCATCACAAGATGTACGGAGCAAGAGGAAAACAAATATGGAAGCTGAATGAAATGAAGACCCGATCTCTCTGTCAACCAAAATACTGTTACATTGTACCATGGCTATTCATCCGCAAGTCAATAAGTGACAAAGCCACTGAACCATAATTCAGTCATTAAATAAAATAAAATGTATTTATAAGAACATTCCTCATATTTAATATTATACATTTAAACAAATCATTCCGGTGGCTTTTTTTAAATATTTTTTGTGACAAAATAAAAAATGTAGTTTTACACTCTTGCTTTTTGAAAAATGAATTTCTCGATAACATTAATTTAAAAATGCAATTCTACAATGGAGTTTGAGTGTTTCTCGACACTATGAGTTCTTGCATAAGATATTAAATAACCTTTTTCTAAGAATGTCTTTGTGTAATTTCCATAGATTTGAGGGCTCCTATCCACTATAAATCCTGAAATGGTGTATTAAACTTCTATTGTTTGAGACTGCTTTCCACACTGTCCACAGTTGTCAAGTTTCTTTCTATTTTGAACCGTTTCATAACAATTTTTTGTACAATATCCACAGCTGTACGTCTTCTCTCCACCATGAATCCTTTCATGATAATACATACCATACAGTTTTTTTTTTTAAATTCTTGTCACATTGCCCACAGCCGTAGAGCTTCTCTCCACTATGAATTCTAATATGTTTCAGATAATATTTTCTAAGCGATTTTTTCACACAATTTCCACAACTGAAGGGTTTTTTTCTAGTATGAATACTTGAATGAGTACATTAAGTAAAAAAATAATGTTTTCGTAAAATTCATATATTTGTAGGGCTTCTCCTTCACTATGAATCCTCAAATGGCATATTGTCAACTGTGAATTCTTTCACGAGATTTTGATTATTTTTTTCGTGAGAATGACTTATCACATTGTGTACAGCTGTAAGGCTTATCTCCACTATGAATCCATTCATATTTTAAATAATTTTTATGTGAGAATGTCTTATCTCACTGTCCACAGCTGTAAGGCTTCTCTTCACTATAAATCCTTTCATTAGATTTTAAAAGGCATTTTTGTGAGAATGTCTTATCACATTGTCCAAAGCTGTAAGGTTTCACTCTACTATGATTCCTTTCATGAGATTTTAAATGACCTATTGGTGAGAATGTCTTATCACATTGTCTACAGCTGTAAGGCTTCTCTCCACTATGAATTATTTTGAGAGGATTTAGCGTGATGCTTAATTTGATACGTCGTGATGATCTTGATTTGTTTGTATTTAAAATAAAATACAAAATTCAGGAATGCGATAAAAGTGAGAGTGAATAATCGACAAATAGTCAACAGCGATGAATGGTCAAGTGAATGATAAAAAGTCAAATTATTAACAATAAGTGCTCTTTATTCAACGATAAGTAGGTATATATAGATTTTCAGAACGGGACGCGTGACTGCGTCCGCCGTATATCTCGATCTCACTCCCGCGCGTCTGAGGTGGTCGGAAGCGCCGCGGCTAACACAGTGGGTAGAGTATTTATTTGTCAAAACGGCGAGACAACGCGATGTGTTCTCTTTCTACCTTGGAATGCGGTGTAAATATTATTCGCGTGTACACAGTGTTGACGTTTCTGGTATGTGACAATTGTAGATATCCAGAGGTTGATTCATTGGTCGTTGACCCTGCATGTTAACAATATTTAGGGACGTAGGTACCCTACATGGCTCCCCTCCTAGTGAAAGTAGGGAGCGCGTGCCCTACGCGAACGTTAGGTTCCGGTGCATCTGACGCCTGGACTGGTTATCCGTTTCCCGTTGTCGAAGTAGGTACGTGGATAACAGCAGCGAGTGGCGTTTTTTTCCGGATCTGCAGAGTCGTACAGATGGGTGATGCGGAAGCAGGGGGTAGGTTTGGTCGTGTCTCGCTAAATTCGGATTGTCTGCGGTGCGTTGGTCGTCGATGCTTGGTTGTGTAGATCAAGTTGCAGATGGCGTCCGATGTGGAGGGTTGATCTGCAGGTGCTTGATGATGGTGGTGATGGTGTAGATCAAGTTGCAGATGGCGTCCGATGTGGAGGGTTGATCTGCAGGTGCTTGATGATGGTGGAGTCTGCGGTGCTCGTGGCTGTAGCGTGGTTGTATCGATGTTCGTGGTTGTATCGATGTTGTAGCGATGCTTGTCTGCTCCAGCATCTTGTCGGTCAGTAGTTCGTCGAGGGAGGCAATCCTGTAAATCGTGTGGCTGATCGCCAGGACTGATCTCACATGAGCTGGCGTCGGGCTCGTCCACATCAGATGTAGTGTTGTATCTGAGTGACGGCTATGGTGTCCTTGCTGGCGGCGTGCTTGGCCAATTCGCCGGGGAGTAGAATCTTGACGGTGGTCTGGATCTCTCTGCTGGTGATGATGCTCATCTTGTTGTAGTGGGCGAGGCGGTTAGCGTTGGCGGCGGTGCTATCGAAGATGTCGTTGACGAAACTGTTCATGATGCTCATCGCGTTGCTGCTGATGCCGGTGTCGGGTTGCACTTGTACGGTGTTTATCGAGTTGGCAGCACTCGATATAGTCGAGATACGTATTCAGATTTCGTGCGGGGTCACCAATGTAGCGTGTGTCCTAGTAGGACGTGCTGATGATGTTGATGTTGACATCGCTATATTCGTTTTAGTCGAATTCTGTGTTCCTTTTCGTTCGGGGTCACCAATTTCGCGTGTACACAGTGTTGACGTCTCTGGTATGTGACAATTGTAGATATCCAGAGGTTGATTCATCGGTCGTTGACCCTGCATGTTAACAATATTTAGGGACGTAGGTACCCTACAAGGATAAAAAAACCACGGCTGTAAAGCTTCTCTCAACTATGACTCTTTTCATGAGATTTTAAATGATCTATTTGTTATAATGTCTTATCACATTGTTCACAGTTGTAAGGCTTCTCTCCACTATGAATCCATTCATGAGATTTTAAAAGGTATTTTCGTGAGAATGTCTTACCACATTTTCTACAGCTGTAAGGCCTCTCTCCACTATGAGTCCTTTCATGATCTCTTAATAAGTGTTTTAATGAGAACACCTGTGAACGATTTCCACAACCATAAGAATTCTCTCCAGACGGATTAATTTTTATGTTTTAAACTCATTTTTTGTGTAAATAACTTTTTACACTTTTTACAAGCTGCCAGGATTTTCTCCACTTTGAATTCTTAATTTGTGTTTTAAATTTTAACTGTTTCCACAATTTTCAAAGCCATGATAACCATTTGCACTGCTTTTATTTTCAGTAAATTGGTTGCTCACATCACCTGATTCTAAAAAAATGTGAAAATTAAAAAAAATCTCTGAATTATGTATTTTTTAAATATTGATGGGTTGAAAAGATTTATTAATAAAACATTTCTCAAATTAGAGTTCTTAGATTTATACAACATACATTTATACAACTTGTATTATATTTTTAACTTAAAGAAAAATTGACAGGGTTAAGATAAAAACATTTTGACTTTATTATTTGTGCTAAGGCTTAACTTGAATCCTATTTCAAACTAAATTAAAATGATGATATTGATAAGAATTTAATCAACTAGCAAAAACTTATTCCGAATACAATTCAAATATTTATACTCACTCGCTATTGTATCCGTTTAAAAAATATCAACAGTCTCTGTGTTACTGCCCCGAGCACATTCCTGTTTTATATCTGCTTCCTGTATGTCTATAGCAATATCAGGTAATACTGGCGCAGTGACCTCTTCTACAATTTCTTCTTTTATGGAAAAATCTGAATCAATTTGAAATACCAAGTTATGTGATGACTGGGCCTTAAAATCTAGGAAAAAAAAGAAGATTTTATTGCTTCAGAAGAGTAGAAGCAATACATTTTTTTTATTGATTAAAATCTTCTGAAACAATAAAAGAAATACTACCTTGATCAAAAAGTATTAGGACTTTATTCATAAAATCGAAAACACAAGTTCATTCATCAAAATCGATATGGTCCCCCTTCAAAGTACTCCCCATCGACTGCAACGCACTTACGCCAGGGCTGGATCAATCCTCGAAACACCGCTGGTACTCTATTTTCGGTATGTCCATCAGAGCCGTCTTCGATTTTTTCACGACATCCTTTCGGGTGCTGTAACGCGTTCCGCGAAGCGGTTTTTAAGTCCATTAAACAGGAAAAAGTTGCAGGGAGCCAAATCAGGTGAATTTGAAGGCTGCTGGATAGTATTCGTGATGTTTTTGGTCAAAAACTCAGGGATAAGGATCGCATTGTGCGACGGTGCGTTATCGTGGTGCAAAATCCACGAGTTGTTTGCCCACAAATCCGGTCTTTTTTGGCGAATTGCTTCACGAAAATGTCTCATAACGCCCAAATAATACTCTTTGTTGACTGTCTGTTTTTCTGGCAAGAATTCATGATGCATAACACCGTTGTAATTCATGAAAACCGTGAGCATCGCCTTCTTTTTTGACTGAAAACGATGTGGTTTTTTCGGTCTCTGATCAATCGGTGCACGCCATTCACTCGCTTGATGTCTGGATTGCGTGTCATACTCATAAATCCACGTCTTGTCTCCAGTGATGATCCGTTTGACAAATGTTGGGTCGGATTCGGCCTTGGAAATCATGTCTTTCGCGATTTCAACGCGGTTCTTCTTTTGCATGAAATTGAGGTCTTTCGGCACCAGTTTTGCAGCGACACGTCTGAGGCCCAAATCACTAACCAAAATGTCTTGTGTGGATCCATAAGCGATGTTCAAGTCCTCTGCCAGCTCTCTGATGGTCGATTTGCGGTTTTCGGCCAACATTTCTTTGATTTTATCGATGTTTTCATCGGTTTTCGACGTCGACGGCCTGCCACTGCGTTCGTTATCCTCGACCGACTCACGACCACTTCTGAAGTGTTCATGCCACTGAAAAACGTTTGATCTCGAAAGAGTATCGTTGCCGAAACACTTCTCCAACATTTCCAAGGTCTACGGACCGTTAAATCCGTTTTTCACACAAAATTTAATGCAAACTCGTTGATCGAAAAAAATCGAAAACACGCACAAAGGTAGATTTACTCAGTACAGCGTAACTTTTACAAATGTCAAGCTATGAACGCTGAAATTTGGAGGGAAGTGTCAATGACAGACGTGGTAACTTAGCAAAAAAGAATTCCAACCGGGTGACTGACAGCGCCACACGGTGGCTGGTCCTAAAACTTTGTGATCAAGGTAGTAGATGATATATCTTATATATTATACAAAAAACGAAACTAATTTTCTTTGACTTAAACTCCGTTAATAAGTCTAAGCTGGTAATAAGGCCAACACAGCACTCATAAGGCTACCTTATCTTAATATGGTACGGCTTTGCAGCAAGTATGATGTGACTCGATGAGATTGATTGGCAGAATGCTCAAAAATCGATGGTACAATTATTATCTGTAATAGTTCCAAGTTAGGAGCAGAAGAAAAATAAGACCAAGGGATTGGTTCGCATCAGCAGAAATACCTTATAATTTATGTTCTTCAGATGATATTGATAAATTTTTTATATGCAACAATTTATTTTAAATTTTAAATGATCTATTAGTGACAATGTCTTTACCATATTGTCCACAGCTGTAAGGCTTCTCTCCACTATGAATCCTTTCATGAGATTTTAAATTAGTTTTTTGCGAGAATGCCTTATCACATTGTCCACAGCTGTAAGGCTTCTCTCCACTGTGGATCCTTTCATGAGATTTTAAATTAGTTTTTTGCGAGAATAACTTATCACATTGTCCACAACTGTAAGGCTTCTCTCCATTATTAATCCTTTCATGACGTTTTAAATGGCGTTTTGTTGAGAATGTCTTATCACATTGTCCACAGCTGTAAGGCTTGTCTCCACTGTGGATCCTTTCATGAGATTTTAAATTACCTTTTTGTGAGAATGTTTTATCACATTGTCCACAGCTGAAAGGCTTCTCTCCACTATGAATCCTTTCATGAATTTTTAATTTGTTTTTTCTTGAGAATGTCTTATCACATTGTCCACAGCTGTAAGGTTTCTCTCCACTATGAATCCTTTCATGATATTTCACATCACCTTTTCGTAAGAATGTCTTATCACATTGTCCACAGCTGTAAGGCTTCTCTCCACTATGAATCCTTTCGTGACATTTTAAAAGGTATTTTGTTGACCATGTCTTATCACATTGTCCACAGCTGTAAGGCTTCCCTCCACTGTGGATCCTTTCATGAGATTTTAAATTACCTATTTGTGAGAATGTCTTATCATATTGCACAAAGCTGTAAGGCTTCTCTCCACTATGAATCCATTCATGAGATTTTAAAAGGTAGTTTGTTGAGAATGTCACATCACATTGTCCACAGTGGTAAGGCTTCTCTCCACTATGAATCCTTTCATGTAATTTTAATTTATCTTTTCGCGAGAATGTCCCATCACATTGTCCACAGCTGTAAGGCTTCTCTCCACTATGACTTCTTTCAAAGCCATGAGAACCCTTTTCACTGCTTTTTTCTTTACTTAATTGGCTCCTCAAATCGCCTGAATCTAAAAATATACGAAAATTAAGAAAAAATCTATAAATTATTGAAGCGTTGAAAATATTGATTTTAGTACTCTTTGTAATAAAGCATTACTTAAATTTGAGATTTTCGATTCATACAACAATAAACTTGTATTGAATCTGTTGTTTATAGTTAAGGCATTAACATTGTGGAGGTTTAAAGACATTGTAATTTATTTTTATCAAACACTGTTTATTCCACTTTTTTATGACGGTATAACCCTACCGGTTTCAAGGCTTTCACCACATCTTCAGGGGAGCGCAAACAATACAAAATTTTTAGTCTTGTTTGCGCTCCCCTGAAGATGAGGTGAAAGCCTTGAAACCGGTAGGGTTATACCGTCATAAAAAAGTGGAATAAACAGTGTTTGATAAAAATAAATTACAATGTCTTTAAACCTCCACAATGTTAATGCCTTAACTATAAACAACATATTAAATGCCAGTACGGCAAAAAAGGCGAAAATATATAAAAAGTTCAAGCTTAAAGATAGAATGTTGTCTCTTAAAATATATTTTAACCAGTGCTGTAAGAAAAATGGACTTATTCCTAGATACATTAATGTTTATACCAATAGTAAAACCAAATCAGGCCAAGAATCAGTGAAAAGTGCTAAAAAAACATGGCTTAACAAAGAAATCAAACAGTGTCATATACAAAAGAACGTCTTACAAAATTATATTAAACTTTTACATACAGAACTCCTTCATTGTTTGCATCAAGTTGAGTGGGACCTTTTTAACGATTATGTGTATGAATCTGTCAGTGCATTTGGATCCAAAAAGAAAAAAACTCTGGATAAAAAACTAAACAAATCAAAATGTGACCAGATTGAGGGAATACCTAACACAAGCGACAAAAGTCAAGATTTAAAATTCGCAGAAAAAGTATTTAACAAATGTTCCCAGCCAAATAGAGCAGCTCGCTGTGGACGCTGTTGCACTACTTCGTAATGAGGACAAAAATGTGCAATACAAGTGTGCAGCCGACATCGAGAAATCCATCGCCATGTGTCAAGTGAATAACATCGCCCGGAAGGAACTAGCCACAGCTATGGACATCAAAAAGACTTTGAAAGATAATAATTTAACATTAACCAAGGCAGACAAAGGTGAATCAATAGTTATATTTCATAGAAAGGATTATGAAGAAAAAGTCCTAAATTTTCTGAATAACAATAAATTTCAAGTATTAAAAACCAGCCCTTTAAATTCTCTGCAGACTAAAGTAAAATCCGTCCTTAGAAATTGTAGCTCCATCATGAACCAAAATTTTAAAAAGATTTTGTGTATAATGAATCCACAAATACCGCAATTATATGGCTTAGCCAAATGACACATGCACAATATACCTATAGGACCTGTACCTGTAGTCTCATCTCATATAACCAGGCACCAACCTATAAAATATGTCAGTTTGTCAAAGAACAATTTTATAATCTAACCCAATTTAAAGCTGAATACTCAATCAAAAACTCATTGGAATTAATTGATAAACTAAAAAACATAGAAATACCTCATAATGCAAAACTATTATCCTTTGATGTCACTAATCTATATCCAAGTATACCAGGATGGAGATCCTTAGAGTGAGCAAAAATTATCATAAATAACAATAGTAAGGACCTTGTTAAAAATTCGGAAATGATTTCACTAATGGACTTATGCATCAAACAAAATTATTTTAACTTCAACAATAAAATATATAAAAAAACAAATGGTTTAGCTATTGGCTCACCGTTGTCTCCCCTCCTCAGTGAAATATTTTGGTATTTTAAGGAGTAAGTTTAAGTTAACCAAAAATGTTTTGTGCAGGTTTAGGCTTTGTGTTTGGACGGGTACCGATAGACAATTACACCAATTTCTTAAATATTTAAATTCAATAGAAACTTTTATAAAATTTACACTAGAAACAGAACAGGACGGGAAATTAAATTTCTTGGACCTAACATTATCTCGGAAAAATGGCACATTTGACTTTGATATATATAGGAAAAATACTTATTCAGACTCTATAATTCCAGCAACTTCCAACCATCCTAATAACCATAAATTCGCCGCCTTTAACTGTATGCTTCATAGATTGCTCAGTGTCCCATTAACCGACGAAAATTTTAAAAAGGAATTAATAACCATCAAAAAAATTGCTACAAATAATGGCTATCCTGGAAGCCTCATTGATTCACTTTTAAAAAACAAAACAAAAAAGAAACTTCTAAAAGATTATATATTTAACGACACCTATAAGCATACCTATAAATGGAGCAAAGTTCTATTTATAAAAAAACATATCATATGAAATAACCAAAAATATTCCAAGTCACATAAAGCCAGCTTTTTACACTAATTTTAATCTCCGGAAACTCTTATTTAATGGGAAAGGCAAAAATGGAATACTTAGCAACAGTGCTGTGTATACACTTTTATGTGCTGACTGTGATCATTTCTATATAGGAAAGACAGGAAGATCTTTTGAAAAGAGATTTCGTGAACACAAATTCACCTTAACAAATCCTCTAATTTATTCTGAAACGGCTAATCATTGTCACCGCGAGAATCATAACTTTTCTATCGATGCCAAATTCTTACATATCAGTGGTAACGGAAATAAATTGGACAGATTAGAGGCCCTAGAAATTTCTAAATCAGTACACCGATCGGAACATCTGTTGAACAGTTATTTCCCCAAAATCTCTCCGCTCTTGGCGGAAATTGTCCCGTGCCTTCCTCATCCCCCAGCCTCCAACCGTCGAAGCATGTATATCGGTATCAGTTCGAACAGCATTTAGTCTTGTTTGCGCTCCCCTGAAGATGAGGTGAAAGCCTTGAAACCGGTAGGGTTATACCATCATAAAAAAGGGGAATAAACAGTGTTTGATAAAAATAAATTACAAATTGTATTGAATCGTTAACTAAGAAAAATATTGACAGAGTTAAGATGAAAATATTTTACCTTTATTATTTATGCTAAGGCTTAACTTGAATCCTATTTCAAACCAAATTAAGAAATTTTGTTCTTCAAAATTTAATGAATAAGCGAAAACTTATTCAGATTACAATTTAAATAATTATACTCACTCGTTATTGCATGCGTGTCAGAAACATCAACATATTCTGTATTATTGTCCCGAGCACATTCCTTCTTTATATCCGCTTCCTGTATGTCCATAGTCAAATCAGGTAATACTGGCGCAGTATCCTCTGGTACATTTTCTTCTTTTATGAAAATATCTGAACAGATTTCCAATTCCAAATCATAGGATTGCCTTTGTGAACTCATTACTGAAGTAATTTCTTTATTAAATATGTCATAAGATGGCTGGGCTTTAATATCTATGAAAAAAGCATACAAGTTTAAATCTCCTGAAGTAATAAAACAAATAGATAATATATTATCAACAACTCGAAACCTCGTTTCTTTGACTTTCTGTTAATAAGTCTAAACTGACAATAAAGCCAACACAGCACTAATAGACCTACCTTATCTTAATATGGCATGACTTTTAAGCAAATACGATGTGACTCAAGAAGATTATTAGGTCGAATGCTACAGAAGATTGATGGTCCAGTTAATATATGTAATAGTTCCGAGTTAGAGGCAAAAGAAAAATTAGGCCTAGGATTTGGTTCTCATCAGCAGAATTACCTTACATTTTATGGTCTTCAGATGATATTGATTAATTTATTGACAGTTTCAATGCCAAGCACTGAATTATCCACATATAAATCAGTACCGCACAGGCCAGTGTGTATATAAAAGTGTTAATAATATTGAGTTTATATTACCAATTCGACAAATGGTTTTTTTACCATAAATTTATATAATGAACTAAATGAAATTTGTGCATTGCGTTTCATATTCTACAGTTTTTAGTGCAGTGATAACTCTGAATTCAATTTAGAGACAGGAAAAAATCATTGAATTTGATCAAAATGAGGTATACAACATAACAGAACATCAACATACCGTGATTTATCAACTTTTTACTTATTATAATGATTTAAACTATTTTCAAAATAAAAATGTCGAAAACATTCTGGCCTAAAAGTACACACCACCTTATCCATGCCTGGTATGGAGTAGGTGGTGTGTACCTGAAGGTTTAACATCACTCATACAACATAAGTTAATTGATTGTCATATCTCACATATTTATTAAATTCAACAATATGAGTTTATTAAGTTTACTAAGGTCTGTGGGATTATACAGATCCCGTACATTTTGTTGAGTTGAAGAAGAAATCATGATGCATAACACCGTTGTTATTCATGAAAACCGTGAGCATCGCCTTCTTTTTTGACTGAAAACGACGTGGTTTTTTCGGTCTCTGCTCATTCGGTGCACGCCATTCACTCGCTTGATATCTGGATTGCGTGTCATACTCATAAATCCACATCTCGTCTCCAGTGATGATCCGTTTGACAAATGTTGGGTCGGATTCGGCCTTGGAAATCATGTCTTTCGCGATTTCAACGCGGTCCTTCTTTTGCAAGAAATTGAGGTCTTTCGGCACCAGTTTTGAAACGACACGTCTGAGGCCCAAATCACTAACCAAAATGTCTTGTGTGGATCCATAAGCGATGTTCAAGTCCTCTGCCAGCTTTCTGATGGTCAATTTGCGGTTTTCGACCAACATTTCTTTGATTTTATCGATGTTTTTATCCGTTTTCGACATCGACGGCCTGTCACTGCGTTCGTTATCCTCGACCGACTCACTACCACTTCTGAAGTGTTCAAGCCACCGAAAAACGTTTGATCTCGAAAGAGTATCGTTGCCGAAACACTTCTCCAACATTTCCAAGGTCTACAGACCGTAAAATCCGTTTTTCACAGAAAATTAAATGCGAACTTGTTGATGCCATTTTCAAACTTGTAAAAAATCGAAAACACGCACAAAGGTAGATGTACTCAGTACAGCGTTACTTTTACAAAAGTCAAGCTATGACGCTGAAATTTGGAGGGAAGTGTCAATGACAGACGTGGTAACTTAGCAAAACAGAATTCCAATTGGGTGACTGACGGCGCCACACGGTGGCTGGTCCTAAAACTTTTTGATCAAGGTAGTATTATATCTTATATATTATACAAAAAACTAAACTAATTTTCTTTGACTTAAACTCCGTAAATAAGTCTAAGCTGGTAATAAGGCCAGCACAGCACTCATAAGGCTACCTTATCTTAATACGATAGGGCTTCGCAGCAAGTGTGATGTGACTCGAGGAGATTGTTTGGCAGAATGCTCAAGAATCGATGGTACAATTATTATCTGTAATAGTTCCAAGTTAGGAGCAGAAGAAAAATAAGACAAAGGGATTGGTTCTCATCAGCAGAAATACGAGTACCTTATAATTTATGTTCTTCAGATGATATTGATAAATTTTTTATAAGCAACTATTTATTTTAAATTTTAAATGATCTATTAGTGATAATGTCTTTACCATATTGTCCACAGCTGTAAGGCTTCTCTCCACTATGAATCCTTTCATGACGTTTTAAAAGGTACTTTGTTAAGAATGTCTTATCACATTGTCCACAAGTGTAAGACTTCTCTCCACTATGAATCCTTTCATGAGATTTTAAATAAGTTTTTTGCGAGAATAACTTATCACATTGTCCACATCTGTAAGGCTTCTCTCCACTGTGGATCCTTTCATGTTTATTTAAATTACCTATTTGCGAGAATGTCTTATCACATTGTCCACAGCTGTAAGGCTTCTCTCCATTATGAATCCTTTCATGATGTTTAAAATGGCTTTTTGTTGAGAATGTCTTATCACATTGTCCACAGATGTAAGGCTTCTCTCCACTGTGGATCCTTTCATGAGATTTTAAATGACCTTTTTGTGAGAATGTTTTATCACATTGTCCACAGCTGAAAGGCTTCTCTCCACTATGAATCCTTTCATGAATTTTTAATTTGTTTTTTCTTGAAAATGTCTTATCACATTGTCCACAGCTGTAAGGCTTCTCTCCACTATGAATCCTTTCATGATATTTCAAATCACCTTTTCGTAAGAATGTTTTATCACATTGTCCACAGCTGGAAGGCTTCTCTCCACTATGAATCCTTTCATGACATTTTAAAAGGTATTTTGTTGATAATGTCTTATCACATTGTCCACAGCTGTAAGGCTTCTCTCCACTGTGGATCCTTTCATGAGATTTTAAATTACCTATTTGTGAGAATGTCTTATCATATTGCACAAAGCTGTAAGGCTTCTCTCCACTATGAATCCATTCATGAGATTTTAAAAGGTAGTTTGTTGAGAATGTCACATCACATTGTCCACAGTGGTAAGGCTTCTCTCCACTATGAATCCATTCATGTAATTTTAATTTATCTGTTCCCGAGAATGTCGCATCACATTGTTTACAGCTGTAAGGCTTCTCTCCACTATGACTTCTTTCAAAGCCATGAGAACCATTTGTACTGCTTTTTTCTTTACTTAATTGGCTCCTCATATCGCCTGAATCTAAAAATATACGAAAATTAAGAAAAAATCTATAAATTATTGAAGCGTTGAAAATATTGATTTTAGTTCTCTTTGTAATAAAGTATTACTCAAATTTGAGATTTTTTATTCATACAACAATTAATTGTATTGAATCGTTAACTAAGAAAAATATTGACAGAGTTAAGATGAAAATATTTTACCTTTATTATTTATGCTAAGGCTTAACTTGAATCCTATTTCAAACCAAATTAAGAAATTTTGTTCTTCAGAATTTAATGAATGAGCGAAAAACTTATTCAGATTACAATTTAAATAATTATACTCACTCGTTATTGCATGCGTGTCAGAAACATCAACAGTTTCTGTATTATTGTCCCGAGCACATTCCTTCTTTATATCCGCTTCCTGTATGTCCATAGTAAAATCAGGTAATACTGGCGCAGTATCCTCTGGTACATTTTCTTCTTTTATGAAAATATCCGAACAGATTTCCAATTCCAAATCATAGGATTGCCTTTGTGAACTCATTACTGAGGTAATTTCTTTATTAAATATGTCATAAGATGGCTGGGCTTTAATATCTATGAAAAAAACATACAAGTTTAAATCTCCTGAAGTAATAAAACAAATAGATAATATATTATCAACAACTCGAAACCTCGTTTCTTTGACTTTCTGTTAATAAGTCTGAACTGACAATAAGGCCAACACAGCACTAATAGACCTATCTTATCTTAATATGGCATGACTTTTAAGCTTATACGATGTGACTCAAGAAGATTATTAGGTCGAATGCTCCAGAAGATTGATGGTCCAGTTAATATATGTAATAGTTCCAAGTTAAGGGCAAAAGCAAAATTAGGCCTAGGATTTGGTTCTCATCAGCAGAATTACTTTATATTTTATGGTCTTCAGATGATATTGATTCATTTATTAATAGTTTCAATGCCAAGCACTGAATTATCCACATATAAATCAGTATAGCACAGGCCAGTGTTTATATATGTGTTAATAATATTGAGTTTATATTACCAATTCGACAAATGGTTTTTTTGCCATAAATTTATATAATGAACTTAATGAAATTCGTGCATTGCGTTTCATATTCTACAGTTTTTAGTGCAGTGATAACTCTGAATTCAATTTAGAAACAGGAAAAAATCATTGAATTGCATCAAAATGAGGTATCCAACATAACAGAACATCAACATACCGTGATTTATCAACTTTTTACTTATTATAATGATTTAAATTATTTTCAAAATAAAAATGTCTAAAACATTCTGGCTTTAAAGTACACACCACCTTATCCATGCCTGGTATGGAATAGGTGGTGTGTACCTGAAGGTTTAACATCACTCATACAACATAAGTTAGTTGATTGTCATATCTCACATATTTATTTAATTCAACAATATGAGTTTATTAAGTTTACTTGGGTCTGTGGGATTATCAACAAAATGTACGGGATCTGCACTGATATCTTGCACATATTCCTGTTTGACATCTGCCTCATGTACACTGATATCATACTGGGGGAACACTGCTGCAGTATCTCCATCTTTTGCCTTTTCTTCTTTCACCATTACATCTGCACTTTTGTGTTGCTGAGGATCCATCTATAACCTGGAAACATTCACAATAGTTTAACAATGAGTTTATAATATGTTTACTCTTTCACGTAGGAAAGCATAAAACTATATTCAATGCCTGATATTAGAAAATGAAACCTTTCCTGACATGATAATCTTCTTTGTAATTTGACAAGACACAACTTGCTTGTGCTCCCCTGATGACGATGTGAAAACCTTGAAACCGTTAGGGGTATACTTTTACATAAAATGGAATAAACAGCGTGTGATAAAACAAATTAAAATGTGTTTAAACCTCCACAAACTTAATGCCTTAACTAAAAATAATATTCTTTGTTAGTGGTGTGTGTATATTTGTTTTCCAGAGGTCTTATATAAATATTTATGATGTTGTATGAACACTAGACACATGCATTACACTACATCTAAAGTTTAATGTGTAACTGTTACATATCAGAAGAGATTTAAAGGTGTTTTTTGTAGTTTGTCTGGCCTCGTTAATTTTACTGTTTTTCATACCAAACATTTTTTCATATCATTTAATTTAGAAAGTCGTCAAATTTAAGTAAAACAAGTCCACAAACAATGTAAGAAAATTTTATTTTTCTTTAACAGATTATCAAAACAAATTAAAATTAATTTGTTGTCATTGTCGAAATTGACTTTTTTAGTGACAATTTACAAGTCTCAAGGAGTGGTGGACAGTGGCGGGTTTGTATTTCAACATAATGGACAATGTTTGAGAAAATATATTTTTGTTTGCTTTGTACAGGATTTTTTTTAAATAATATAAAAATGTAATTTTTCGTATAAAGTAAGTAGAGTTTGAACCAAACAACATGATTTTATTGTAAAATAGCTAATCTGCCCTCATAAACAAAAATACAGCTTATGCAAAAACACAGAAATTTAACTAAGTATTAGGCAATATCCCACATCAAATTTTGAACCATGATCCATAAGAAAAAATACAGAAAACCATTTATTTCAATACGAAAATCGACAAAAAGTCTTCTTAAATTTTACAAAATGCTAGGTTTTTCTAAGCAAAAAAAGCAGTAAAATGTGATTCAAAAGCTAAAAGACAGCAATGCGTTTGCTGCGTTTTTGCTTATGAACCACATTTTATTGCTTTTTTATTTACGAATCACGACATGTTTGAAACACTTAACTGCGTTTTGTAAGTTTGTCTTGCGCAACATTTTATTGAAAAAATATTTGTTCTATCTTATACTATGAGCCGTGGGAAGAAGATTCTGCGCCTTGCATTGGCATTATTGAATAAGGCAAGGCAATGTTCAAAGCGCTGCAAGATCCGAAGAAATATTGGTATGTTATTCACATACATATTTATTTACAATCAGCTACTTCGTACTTCATTAATAATTTTGAACTTTATGTCAGATTTAGCCAATAATTTAATTAATTTTATAAGAATCTTTATACGCTGTTGGAGTTTTTTTTAACACAGTTATAATTGGGCAACAATTGAAAATGTTGAAATTGTTGAAGGATCTAACTCTTCTCTACAAGATTCACTTCCATCTCTGACAAAACGACGTACAGAAAGGAAAAGAAAAATCAAAATACCAACTATTGTTAAATAATTACAAGCAAAACCCATTCTCTCTGGCATCGGGAACCGACCCTTGCGATACTAATGTGTGCAAAATGAAGTGTCTGATAATAAATGAAGAAAACTAATACAACAGCAATTTATGGAAATGTCTCGGAAGGATCAACATTCATATACATATGTTAGCAAACTGTCAACGTAAACCAGTAAAAAAACAGGCTATCATAAAAAAAAAACACCATGAAGTATTTTTCTATAGATGAGCAAAATACACTGCAACACGTTTGTAAGTTTTTTTTTAACAATTTTGGGGTATCGTGGTAAAAACGATTCTGTTTTGTACAGGATACAAATGAAAACGCCTCTATATTCATTGACCACATTTAAAAATGGACGAGGTTCACAAGCAGCAGTTGATAAAATAGACAAGGCCCCAATTTCTGCACATATTGAACTTTTTCATCCTACGATTTCTCATTCTAGAAGGGAGCATGCTCCCCATATTCATTACTTTCCAAGTGACATTAGTATAACTTTGATGCATCAAGATTTCATAAGGAAACATCCGCATCTGAAGTGCTCGTATGATGCATATAGAAATGTGTTCAAGGAGATGAAAATAAATTTCACAAAATGGGGGCATGAGGAATGTGAGCATTACACACTTCATAAAGAACATTGTATGCCAGATGATTGGGACATTTGTGTTTAATTTAGAACACACAAACAACGAGCTGATGCTGCGAGGGAGCTGCGAAGCCTACCATAAAGATGCAGCCGATGTGTATCCCGATTCTCTGTGTGTTTCAGCTGATCTTCAAAAGATTATCACGCTACCGAGAATTGATAAAAAAGATTACCATTCGGCTCGACAACTGCTCGGCGCAAAACAAAAATTGGTCATTAAATACTTTTCTTGTATATATTATCAACTCAAATGAAATACTGGCCGAAGAGATCATTCTGAATAACTTGGAGCCAGGGCGTACATTTACGTCAGCTGATAGCTTTCATCAATCTGTATAGATGTCATTGAAAACCCAAGGAAAAACATATGACTTCAAGGATTTCCATGAAGCACTTTCAAAAAAAAAATACAGAAAAGACTGAAGTAAAAGCCATGGAACATTTGGATTTCTTTAAGTGGAAGGATGGATCATCCAATTATAAAATTAATAATAAAAATATAAACCCGCGCGGACCTTATATGAAGGAAATCTTAATTGTCAAAGCCTTCATAGGGAGTGTTTTTAATATATAAAACTTCATTTGAGAATGATTCCTTGGAAAACAAGATAAACTTTTTAACTAACCCTTATCTAAGCATACCTAAACCTCAAGCATGTACCTATACTGCACCTTGCGGAGTGAATGAAGAAAAAAAGAAAGCCAATATGGAAAAACTGGGCAAAGTTATGTCCTAAATAGGATCATGTTTTGGGAGAATCTTCCCACAAATAATAATTATAGTTGATTTGTGTTCGAATGTATTATATACCTATTATGATTAAAATATTATATCAATGACAATAAAAATTATTCTTTCTGTATCTTGTATTTTATATTCAAATAAAACTTATAATTGTGAAATAATAATTTTTTTTATCAAGTATCATAAGCAAAAAAAGGAGTAATAATCAGTAACCTTCTTCAACATAATATTATTTAAAGAAGAGAGGTAAAGTGGTTGGTTTCTGATTTTTTAGTTCCAATCCTGCGGGCTGCCGCTCCTTATCGGATAAGTGATTGGCTGATTATTTGGGTGATGTGTTTTTAACTTTAAAAAAAATTGAAGAAGAATGGCTGAGATAGATAAAAGGAATTTAGGTACAAAGTGCACTCATAATAGTGCTGTGGTGAACAAATAATTTTAAATATACCATAAAATATTAAAAAAAAATTGTTTATCTGAACACAATACTGAAATGGATAATTTGTTTAAAATGTTAGTTTTAAATAGTTTTCCATCAAAAGTGAACTTACTTCAATTCGGATTTGAATGACTCATTTGACTTTAATGCAAAATTATTCATGTAATTTATGGTATTTTTTTCATAAGACCTCTATGGTACTGATGAAAAGATGGTGTTTCTTTCCTTCTTGAATAATGCCCTTGAATATAGTGAATAGATTTCAGTTTATATAAACCCTGAGATTGTGAGTTAAAGAAATGGTTTTCTTCAATGAGAATTCTTTAAATAAAGCAAAATAGGAACAGTATATAATAATCAGTTAAATAGTTATAGTAACAAACATTTTTTTTTATAAAATAGAGAAAAAACTAGGAACTGCGATGTTTAATGAATATAAATTGTATTTCATATTAGTCTAACGCTACGCGCTATACGCTCACGTTGAGTTAATTTTAGACATAAAAAAATTTGCGTAACCCGGAAAAAATATAACAAAATCCCGAGAACTCCTAGAAGATATTCGACATTTCAGCGAACTGTTAAAATCAAATGTATCCTAAAATATGACAAGCGCAAAATAATTTATAGTATTTTAGTGCCAAACCTGCGGTACTGATGAAAAAATACTCCCAACTGTCAAAATCAAATGTGACAAAAATATGACACTACAAAGCAGTGCACACTGATATAAGTAATCAGTTTGAACCGTTAATTTTATAGCTCGCATAAACAGTTCGATATTCTGATTTCAACACAATTATAGCTTTTAAAACAATGACATCCTGGAGAATTGAGGTTATTTGCCAACTATGCATACATGATTGACAGACTGTTGAATTCCATAGATACCAAATGTTTTCTGCTTAGATATTCTTCTTCTTCTTCTTGAACAGTGAACAGCTATATATGAAGGAGTATACACCAGTATCAAATGCTTGAAATTGTTTTAATATTTTCAAAACATTTAATTCAAAGAAATAAATATTTTGTCGCTAATTGTATACACTCTAAACATTTAAAAAAATTTAGCAAGATCCACCTTCTACATAATATAGGGTGGCCTAACAAAAACTGAATTTTTAAATTTGCAGCCATTTTTCAGTTGTCAAACGTATATAATTACAATAAAATGGGCATACGTCATCTATGTATTCACCATTTTAATAATAAAGTTTAATGATTTCCAAACGTTCTGCAATCGTGTACCGCAGCATTTTTTATTTATAGGTTATATTGATGACATATGTCCATTATAAATATTATACGTTTGACAGCTGAAAAATAGCGACAAATTTAAAATTGCTGTTGTTGCGCTACCCCGTAGTAAAAAATAAAATAAATAATTTAGAAAAAAGTGGAATCTATAAAGTATGTAATTCCTGCGAGTCTGTAGATAAACAGTTAGATCATTTAATATAAGATTTTTAGATCATAAAAGTGTTTAAAAATAAAAAAACAGGGCCATCGCAATATGCGAAAAATTTGCTGGAAATTACTTACGAAATAAAATCAGAGAGTATTTCAATTCGATTGCATTTTTAAGGTAAAATTTTGCGACACAATTTGCTTTAACAGTTATACATAACAAAGCAGGACCGTGATACTTAAATTAATGAACAAATAAACTTGTATAATTCACCTCTTATTAACCGTTTTACTGCTGAGCCTTTTTTCACATATTATGCGAAAATTGCGTAAGAATTTCGAAATTTCGAAAAAATTGTTATTGGTTTCGTTGGAATAATTTAGGTCTTTAGGAAGTGGCATGAAAGTATCGGTATCAAGACCGTCCAAAGAAATAGAATCATCTTCGGAAGCTTCACTTTCACTACAAATACGCATTCTTCGATTTCATCCTCAAACATTCTGATTTCACCCTCACTGTCACTAAAAGAAACATTTCATCATCGCTACTTGACGTATTCGACATCGTATGAGGGAAATAGACAATTTTTACTGATAAAAAATACAAAAATTAATGTTATTTTCACCGCGATATACTTTTTAAAAGTTTATTTATGATTATTATTGACGAATTAAAAATAATTTGCGCGCGCGCACCGCGACACGTCTACACAGGTCGATATCTAAAATCAAACTGAGCAATAGTCGATATCCCGACGGTACGCAGTTTTCGCGCAGTAATAAAACGTCGATATATCGACGGCCCTCAGTAAAACGGTTAAAGAAACCCAGCTTTTACAAATAAATCAACAGTAAATTTTCAATAACTTAAAGAAAGGTCATGAATTTAGTATAATTTAATATCTCGATTCCATGTAGGTGCTGTTTAGTTTGGGATTCAACTGTAGGGGAAGATTAATTGAAGGCAGAGTCAATTAATTGACTTGCAACAAACTACGGGAAAAACACTTATTCAACTCGTAGCTGAGTGTGCCTAAACTATCAGTTTCTTGCGGGTTTTGTTTGGTTTGAATTCATATTGGGTGAGAATTTTATAGAGACGGAACCAACCAAGGGAAGTATCGTTTTTGAAATGTCACTTAGACCCTCTCTCAGAGGCAAGAAGTGAAAGTGTCATATGAACGATGTACGAAGAAAATCGTACAATCTATCCCTCTACGTGGACTAAAGTCTTGCTCGCAGTTTGCTCCCCTGAACCAATGGCCAATCTTCTGGCCTTGCTCAGTGATCCAGCACCCGTAAGATGACTTCTCATGTACGAGTATATATAATATAATATAACCGCTTGGATTTTTTGTTGTCACTCTCTTATTTTTCTTACCCTATAATTAAATTTTAATTGTTAAATCTTTCTATCCTTTGATTAATAAAAATACTTGAATTTAAAATTTACTATTATATATTTTATTGCTTACACCCACACTTCACAACTCCATGTACAGAAAATAAATATTGATATGACATTATTTTAATTAAAAATATACCCGTTTAATTATTAACGTGTTCCCCGCGGGGAGCACAAACGCCTGTGATCTGACGACAATCCAAGTTTCAAATCACAAATACTTAAAAAAAATGACACAAAACCGGAATAAAAATTGAACTAAAATTTAAAATAATCTTTATTCTAGCGACATCTCTGAAAACCTTGTCAAATAATACATTAGTTTATGAGATATTGTTGAATAAACAGAGCGCCGAATTTTTTTGGTTTCTCAATATTTCCAGCATTAACGACCTGTCGCGCGGATCGAGTCCTGCGATGAGTCTCTCTTACGTAAATAAACATTACTAAGTCTCTCTTACGTAAATAAACATTACTAGGGGGTACTGCATTTGGGGGTACTACATTACTAGGGGGTACTACATTACTAGGGGGTACTGCATTTGATTGGGTGAGTGTCATGAAGCATTGATTTGATCGTAGCATTCCTTTGTTTATTTTACGTAATGTTAAGTTTATCTCCTTTATTTAACGAGTCTCCTTAATAGTAATGACTATTATTTATTATCAGAAAATTACTTAAGTGTCATGTTTACTTGGTGTTGTAATAAAAAATCAGTGGTTCTAAACAAAATATGTATTTAAACTTAGAAATTAAAAAACGCTGAAATTGTGCCGCGCACAGGATTCGTGGAATTTGATTTTTAACGCGGTGAACAGGTTAAAAATAAATATATAGGTGGGTCAAAGTTATATTGATGATTGTGGTAACATTGGCCCACCCAAGATATTTTAATGAAATTGTCACTAAAACGATGTATTTAGAACGCTGTCGAACATTGCCCTACATCAGAGAATATTAAAGTTAATTTTGAAAAAAAAGTACCCATTTTAATTCACATTTTATTACAAAAACAAGATATTTTGTCAAAAAAAATACCGTTTCAAAATAAATGTCGTATGGTAAATACACAAAAACACAAGTTTTAATGCTAGAAAATATGTATTTATTGTTATAATTAATTAATATAAAGCCTTATAATCATTTTTCATTACTTAACATCGACTTTGGTACATTTTTGGTAATTGAATTACAAAAAGTCAACACCTACCTACCTAATGAAAAAAAATTAAACTATCATTAGAATATGTTTTTTTTGCCTCCGAGAAAAATCTTCATCCCATGACGTATCAGAGTCATTTTCCACACGATAACAAGAAGCACATATGACATGATCTTCCTCATCTTCAGGTATACTCGTATGTATTCTGTGAAACTTGGGAATACAGAAGTAATGGAACAAATCATCGCATTCCGAACATATTAAATATTTGGATTTTTTATTCAAGGGAAATGAACAAACTTTACAATTCTCAAAGACAATTTCTTCCGTTTGAGTATTTTCCTTGTTTTCCTGCAGTTTGATATGTCAATCTAACGATGTTGAAAGCAAATTCACCATTGTTGGATTTATAAAAACTCCTTCCTTCTCATCCAATATCACACGCGTTTATGATGATTTATTTCCATCCAAAGTATTTTGTTTTTTGTTCTTTGGTATTTTCCCAACAGGAAGACCTCTTTTCTTTGTTTTATCTTGATGTTCTTCTCTATTGACGCGAAACGCTTGCACTTCTTCAGATGATACACTTTTACCTGGCAAAACTGGAAGTCAAATTTTTTGGCCCGAGGCAACAAAGACAAATCCGAATTTCGAATATTTTTAATATACTCCTTGAATGTGTTTCCTAAAGCACCGGTTTCTCTTTCTTCATCATTTGCATATGCTGGTCATTTTGATAATACGCGGTTTCTAGAGATGGAATCAATTCCTGTTGCTTCAAATCCAAATACCTTTTTTGGAAATGGATGGTTCAGTCATTTATGTTTGCTTTTGTATATGATGTATGGTGGTAACAATTCTCCAATCGCACTTCCACGAAACATAACAGTAAATCAGCTTTTTGTTGAGTTTTTTTTTACGATTTCTGTATGTCTAAATGATCTTCTGAAGAGGAGTTTACAAATTTTAGGGTTATCGTGGACCCCAGTTTCATCAAAATTAAACAGATTGCACGGGGGTACATCTTTTAATTCATCTTCAAGATGATAAAACAAAACATTGATTGCTTGTTTGTTAAATTGTGCTCTTTTTTTACATATTTTTGGCCTTTTTTTCTTTCATTTCATGGGTTCTTTCCAAGATGAGTTTACTCAATCTGATGTCATATAATGAAATTGGTAGGCCAATGTCACTCAGAGCAATAGCATGTTTAATAAAACATAACTCCTCATCTTGAGAAAAAAAATCATGTCTCCTACTTTTTTATCATGTTTACCTTTAAGTTTGTTTTTAAAAGCACTTCGAGGGATATTAAAAGTTTTAGAAGCCATCCGCTGGTTCATTGCACCAGTCCTTATATTTAGTAATGCTTCATTCAGCTGGTCCACAGAATAATTAGTGTTTGCACCATACTTTCGGGTTCCGGTTGTTGTGGTGTTGTTATTTTTTCTCGGCATTATTGCAATGAACTTCAGGGAGAGCTACATAAACTTTTCATTAAATTTCCAGAAGGAAAAACATAAATTTTCAAAGATAATATACCCAATGCATGTGACAAAGTAAAATTCGGGTAACATTGGCCCGGGCCAATGTTACCCGAATTTGGACCAATTTCGCACATATTACAAAATTCTAGGTTATATTATGTTAATTCATAAAAATAATCAAAGTTCAGTTACTAACACTAATTCATTAACTAATAACGTGAAAAATGAGGTATACCTTACTTTGGTACGTTGAAAAATTCACTTTCAATATCAATTTAAAGTAGCTCTTCAAAACGACCGTGTATTCCACACCACAAACACGGCAATCCTCACTGAATACGTGTCAACGTTGATTAGTCTAATTACCATTAAATGGCAGTACAGAGTCACCAGAGTGAAAAACCAATAATATTCTGTGGTTAGTACCAACAGGAAGGTGAATAAAAAAATATGAACATTTTTTTTTGTAATGGGCCAAAGTTACACTGATGGGCAAAGTTACCTAAATGACTGTATGACATAAAATTTAATTATTTTTAAAAATAAATAATAATCATTTTAATTATAAATAATAATTTTTATTGTAATATAATACACTTAATAATATTAAAATAATATTAATTATTATTAATAATAATTAATTATTTATATTTAAATAATTAATAATAATAAACAATAATTTAATAATATAATACACCGTTTCACTTTTCGTGACGTTCAGGTCAATTTGCTCTACCGCATAAATAGAAGGTTCACTTCAATAAATGTTAAGTGATTTTCTAGATGGAAAGGTTCGTAACCATTAAAAGAGAAAACTCATTCTCAAAACTGACAATATACCATCATTTGAAGTACGTACATTTAAGGTCTCATCACTTGACACTGGCGTATAGCCGTTCATATACAATAGGAGTTCACGGCCATTATTCAAGAAAGTTTTGTCTATAGCCAAAACTATTTTTTCTTCCAGTGCTTTTTTTTGTAAAAAAAAAATGGGCCGGGGCTCACTTCTTGTCAAGCTTTTTGTATACCGTAAAAAAATGGTGGAGCGCCACTCCACCGCAAAAAGCAGCACTGGCTAAACCTATATACACATTTATTACTTGACTAATCTTATTTGTATATTATAATTTATGCACTTACTTAATCTTATTTTCGTATATGTCATATTATTTTGTATAATTTTAATATATGATTCCTTAGAAATAATTAACACCTACATACTACTTATAACTAGATAACAATTATTACATATATTTTTTTTAGCACGAATATGTCCACTCGTTCAAGCTATTGGTATTCCGTCACATTCACTCAGACCTTGGTCCTCCTAGCTAATACTTTAGGTAGACTAGTCAGGCAACATATAATGCTTCGGGAGCTTGTGCTTACAGAGGAAGGGTGGGTCGGATTTATTCTCGTAAGCTCCCAGGGCAGCGACTAAAGGATTGCTGTGATTTTGTTGACTTTTATATAACTTCACGGTTCAAGCGAGGATGTGATATTTTTGGGTTTCTTCTCGGTGTTCGGCATGAAGTCGTGTAAGGTTTGGGTGTTAAAAGATATCTTGAATGCCTTGTTCCGCACTCTCTGGAGTTTCAGGCGATCCGTGTTGCTCACCCTACCCCAAACGGCTGCAGCATAGGTCAAGATAGGACGAATAAGGGTTTTATAGAGGAGGAGCTTATTTTTGGGTGAAATGAAGCTGCGTCGATGAAATATCGAACTGATAGCCCCTATGCCCTTGTGACCCTTCTGTCTGATGGTATTTAGATGGATTGTCCACGTCAGTCGCCGGTCGAGGTGCAGACCAAGGTATTTAACCACGTCTTGCCACTCAACCAGGCAACTACCGATGAATAAGTTCATCGATGGCACTCATTCCTTAACTTTGCGTGAGAACATGATAGCCTCTAGTGTCAAGTACTAATTTTTCTTATTTTTAATGTCAACATATTTTGCATAAAATGTGCGAAAAATCCCAAGCATTTTTTGGCAAAAAAAAAACAGTAGTTGATATTTAATTTTTTATCTCAGTCAATATTTAGTTTTAAAACCAATTTTTTTGTGGAGACCTCCCTGTAGAGTGTAAAATAATGTCATTTTCATGTCATAAAAAAAATAAAAATTTATTCAACATAAAAACTTTGAGGCCGATGATCGGCCCCGTGGGATTTTTCGCATACACCAGTTGGGGCCGATAATAGGCCCCGTGGAATTAAAAGGGTTAAATAATGACAGAGATGAGTGGAGGGATCGAGTGCTTGGTGCAGACCAATCCTAGGATTGTAACCCAGAAAAAAAAATGACCGTGAACTCCTATATATGAAGTAGTATACTCCAGTGTCAAGTGTTCTTCTTCCCTCTTTGAATAATGGTCGTGAACTCAATGACCTAGTTTTTCTTTGAGGTATTATTTAAGAAGGAGAACAAGTTCTTCTATGGATATTTAAGAAGTTTTTCTATGGAATTTAACTGTCAAAATTTGCGCACCTAATCGTTAGAAAATATTATATCAAACTTATTTTTCATAAACTTTCCGGTAAGTTGTATGTGCAGGACGATTCGGGTGTAGTTTGTGTGATTGATCGAGTGTGTGAGTGATTGTGTGATTAATTGAGTGTTCAGTGTGTGATTTTTCTTACAATACTGAAAAGCTATACTGTCACCACTATTATCTCATGAAAGCTATCGATTACGAATATCTTTAATAAAATGCGGTTTTATGCTTATGAATATCAAAGGATCAAACAAGAATATAATCTTAATTTTGTTATATCAATATGTAAATGTTTACAGGAGATAGGGAGACGATGGATTCTCTTGAACACAAGGGAATTGCTGGGGTGAAGGAAGAAAGGATGGAAGATGAGGATACTGCTGCAGTGTTCCCTGAATATGATATGAGTAAATATGAAGCAGATATCAAACAGGAATGTGCAGGAGATACGAGCACAGCTTGTAGACATGTTAGTGATAGTACTACAAACCCAAGTAAGTTAGCTAATTTCAAATGTTCTTGTTAATATATAACAGAGAATTAAGAATGTGTTTGAATGTGAATGAGGAGATGTTCCATGAGTTGGAGATTGTCCAAAACATTGATAACAGCTAATGGACTCATGCTAGAAAGGGTACAGAAAAGATATCTCCGTTGTCTCTACATGAGAGAGTGTGGATATTATCCCAAGCTTTATCTAAGTGTCTCCTTTAGTGGGGATGCTGAGTTACAGATCATTAGAGAGGGGAAGATCTCATAGATTGGGTGGCCACTTTTAAAGTGAAACTTTTATCTATGCGGTAGGGCAAATTGGCCTGAATGTCACAAAAAGTGAAATGGTGTTTTATATTATTATTAAATATTTTATTTATTAATAAATTATTATTTTAATATTGATAATTATTTATTATTAATAAGTGTATTATATTATTATTAAAATTATTATTTATTATTAAAAATAAAAATATATATAATTTTTACATTAATATATAGTATTTAATAATTATTAATTTTATTTTTTTAATATTCATTTTTATATTTATTTTATATATAATTTATATTTAATATATAATTATAATAATATATATGTTATTATAATATGAATAATTGTATTATAATTAATTAATAATATATTATTAATCTTCTCCTTGGCTCCATCCCAACTCACTGTCTGCGAAGACTGTTGGGGTCAGCTCTCCTCGTCCTCAGGTTGTATGCTCTTCTGTCCCGGACTACGTCCCCCAGGCCGTGCCTCTGCATCAGGTTATCTTTTTGCACCACCCATGAATTCTTTGGTCTTCCTCTTGTTATTATTCGAGGAAGATCCATCATGGAGATTGCCTGGTTCACAATGTGATCGGGTGCTCTGCGTCCAACGTGCCCATACCATCTCAATCCATCCGCCTCTCCTCCATCTTGTTGATGTCTGTAACACCTAGGCTTCCACGAATGCGTGAGCTTTTTATTTTGTCTCTTAGGGACACACCAGGTGACCATCTTAGCATGCGCATTTCAGCAGTTTCTAGTTGCCTAGAGTAAGAGTTAATAATATATTATTAATAATATAATAATAAATAAATAATTATTTAAAAATAATTAATTTAATAATTAATAATAGCAAAAAAATATTAATTTATTTAATATTATTAAGTATATTATATTATTATTAAAATTATTATTATTTGTTATTAAAAATAATTTTTTTTTTTATTCAATTAAGAGAGATTTTCTTGAATTAAATTCCACATAAAAAAAAGCAATGCGTAAAATCAACTTTTCCTAGGAGCTAAGAAGTTTCACTTCTACCGCGCGAGAGTCTCACACATCTGGTTTTTTTTGTTTGCTCAGGAATAATCTAGTCTTGGTCTGTATGTTCCGGATAATTATTTGACACTTAGCACTATAGATTGTTCTATCAACCTATAAGTGGAACCAACCTGCTTTTAGAAATGTCGGTAGGTTGAGCAAACACACTGTTTACCCGTGTGTGTCCTCATATAGACGTGTTTCATGTGTCGCTCAGCTCTTTCGGGGAAAAATCTCTTGAATTTAGTGTAACATACCGTATTTTACGGACTATAAAACGCACATTAATTTTTAGGCATTTTAAAAAAAAAATAACATTTTTACCAACAACAACACCTGGCGGTATTTCAGAAGATTTTGGCATTGTTTTGCGCTTGAAAATTATTATTGGATTAAGTTTAGTACCGTCAGCTCAACATGAAAGGACAACAGTGTCTAGATAGAGATAGGTTTCCCGCGGCATCGAATATGTGGACATTTTTAAGACTGGCGGGAATTTTAAATCAAACATAGGACATTTTTATATTTATTTCGAGTATAAGACGCACCTGAATTTTGGAGGCAATTTTTTTAAGAAAAAAGTGTGTCTTATAGTCCGTAAATACGGTAGTACTTGAAATAATTACGTTTTTTTTATAAATTTTGTCACAATGTTTTAGTGTAACACATACATTTTTACAATATTCTTTATAAGTCTTAAAATGTTGAACTGTTTTATAAATGTTTTCTTTTGTACTTGTTATATTTGGTCCTTGTACGTATTAGGGAAACCTGTTGTGGGGAACCACGGTCGTCGCTGAATATTGTCGCATACATACGGTCAATGAGCGATGAAAAGACCTTCGGATTCCTCGATAAATTATAGTAAACAGTCCAAAGGTCACATGCCAACCATTGATGCCGGCCGAGCGATCGCGCCGCATTCCATACTAGAGAGAGAACGCACCACTCTGTCTCGCAAGTTTCGTAAATAAAATATCACCCACATACGATATTAATCATTTCTGCATTCACAGAAGCGAGGCAGAAGCATATCGCGAGCGCACTCTCGTGCACATTCCAAAAACATATAAATACCCACGTTACTATAAAAATAAACACTCTCTCTTTCCGCATTGCGATTTTACAAGTTATTTTATTTATCAACAACCATCATCATCTCCTCCCATAAGGACCATGCTGCTAAACTGTCATGTGCAAAGGACCTGGAATAATTAATTGATAAATTGAGTTTTAATAAATGGACCTTCAAATTCTGTCAACATTAATTTGCTATACAATCTCAACTCTCGTTCATATCTTTGCGAAACACTTTAGTTATTTCAAAGATACAATATACCTTTACCTACCAACACACACAATAAACCTATATTTATTAACCTGAATAGATTTGAACTTTTGTGTTTTTCCAGATAATAAGGCCCATTCATATTATAAAACCGTCAAAAAAGAAATTACCACAGTCACCAGTTCAGAGGAGCAACTCAACAATTTAAAATATAAGATCTTAACAGACTTTTCAATAAAAGGAGAGAATGTTGCAGAAGAGGATACTGCGCCAGTATTCTCTGATGTTCCTATCGACATACAGGAATTGGATATAAAAAAGGAATGTGCTCGAATCAGTAACACAGAGACTGTTGACGTTTGTGGCACTCTTTTAATTCCAAGTTAGTATAAATATTTGACCATCATTCTCATTACAATTATTTTCCCCTTCATTATTCAATGTTTATTGCACAATAGTATTTTATGTCTCCTGATCTAATAAATCTAAATTATAACGGTGGGGTACGTGACTCGATACTTGGGTGTACGCCAAGTGACAGAAAAAATAAGAAAATTTATTAAAGATGAACAAATAGGTACTAACTTGTGTTTTTAAATGACACGATCATAAACATCAAATAGACGAGGAATTGACAGCGGCGACACTATCTGGTACTCGTAGAAGAAGCAATGTCAGAAAGCATCAAATCAGATTATTCCAATATTATGAAACATATGCAGTCACATTGTTTTCGTTAAATTCTTATGAGAAAAATTAATATGTATATTTACTATTTAAAATAAATAACTTTTAATAAAATAAATGTATCACGTCTGTAAATAGGAAACGGGATTTTTTTTTTATAGATAATACACATTTATTGTATGAAAATGGTAAAAAATAGTTTATTCAAAGTATTGCCCATCGCTAGCTACACATTTTCCCCATCTCTCTGGCAATTTGTGGAAGGCACGCCAAAAAAACTCTTGCTCTTTTGAGGCAAACCAATCATCGAGCCATTTTCGTAAGAAGTGAAGCGCTGCTCAGCAAGTGCGTGTCCCATCGATGCAAATAAGTAGTAATCAAGTCTGGTGAGTAAGCCGCATGCGAAAGTATTTGCCAACTTAACGGCTCGATCCAATCGTTTCCTTGACCGGTTTTGCTGTGTGCGATGGTGGATTATCATGAAGTAAAATCACTTCGTGTTGCCTCTTTTGATATTCTGGTCGTTTTTCACGCAATGCTCGGTTCAAATCCATCATTTGTTGTTGGTAGCGTTCAGTATTAACGGTTTCGCCAGGTTTTAGCAGCTCATAATAGATAACACCCTTCTGATCTCACCAAACATGGAGCATTTTCTTCCGTCTATAGCAATTTGGCCTTGCAGTCGATGTCGCTGGTTTGCTTGGAGTTATCCATGATATTTTACCCATGAGAAATGATTTTCTTTTTTACCTGGCGAGCAGCATTTTGCAAGTGGTTTTTTGGTTTTGCTGCTGTCTTTCATTCAGTTCATGTGGAACCAATTTTCACATCTTCTGGATTTTTCTCATGGCTTTCAAACGTATGGAGACGACTTCTCGTGTCACATTTAATTGATCCGCGAGTTGTTGTTGCATTTGAGCGTCATCCTCATCCGACAATGCTTGAAATTCGGCGTCTTCAAACTTTTCGTTTCTCATGTCAAAATCGCCACTTTTGAATTTTTAAACCACTCAAAGCACTGTGATTTACCAAGAGCATGCTCACGATAAGCATCAACAAGCATTCGATGCGATTCTGCAGCAGTTTTCTTCAAATGGTAACAGAAAATCAATGCTGTCCGCGAATCGTAGTTTTCAGGCACAAAAACAGACATGTTCAACGCTATAAAAACATATCGTCGCTTAGCTAACAACACCGAGCAAGTCGAAAATTAACGGTTTTCACATTTGAATGTCATTGGATAGATCTTTTTAGCGCGCGTCGAACCACCAATGAGATTCTAGACATTTTAGACAATTAGCAATTATTAAAAAAATGTATCAGCGCGTTAGTCCGTTTCATAGACAACACCGCGCAAGTCTTCATTCCGTCATAAAACTATTCGACTTGCAACGTGTCGCTCCATAAAAAGTCATGTTCTCAGTGGGTTTTTTACTTACAGTTGTTTAAGAACCGCAAATTATACAGATAAAGAGGTAAGTAATTGATTCAAATATAAGATTTATCAAGTTAAGTGTATTAATTAATGAGAAATCCAACGGTTTCATTACCGCATACTTGAGCGGTGTTTTCGATGGTTTCAAAGTTTGACTTAGGCGGTGTTACAAAAGTTATCTTTTTGCAGCTTTTCCACCGATCACCATGGATGGAGAGGATCTAGGATTCATGACCGATCACAGCTCAGACGAAAACATAGATGAACAATTGCGCAAAGCAGGACTGAAAGTAGCCCATAAAATACGTAAACAAAGCCTCAAAGATGATAAAAAAAAGAAAAAACAATGTAAGGTATAATATTTTCAAGACGGGTGTTAACGTTTTTTGCAAACTTAAAGCCATTTCATGTTAGTAATTATACTTATGTACCCTATTTTTTGTTTTTCAGATTTGAATCACAATATTGGTGTAGATTTTGACAATATAAACATCAATAATCTTAAAAATTTTGAAGAAGTTGATGAAAAATTAATTGAGCTTCTAAAGCCACCAATTGGTTTCGATACGTCGCATACACAATATTCGCAGTATATTATTGCGCTGGGCGTAAGTACGACAGAAGATATACTAGATTCTAGCATTGCATGCCAGAATATGCCAGAAATGATTGTCGACGATATACTCGTAAATGCAGAATGTACAGATAAAAGTCTTGTGGTCAACCAGAACATTATTGAAGTGCCTAGTGTTGTTGTTACGATACCGTCTCTAAGCGGTACTGCATGCCCCTCTGCTGCTTCAGATAATTTAATGCTATGTACGAGTACATCAGAAGATCAGGCTGCTGATTCCGAAAAACATCACAATAAAATTACTATTCTCAGTGATGTTCCCTATTACAGGGATTTGGTGGATAATAAACAATGCCAAAATAAGGCCACAAAGAATCCAAATAAATGGCAACGAAAACTAAGTAAAGAGCTAAGGATGAAAGGTGAGAGTTATTTAGGATACCGACGAGACAGAAAGGCAAGTAAAGATGACAAATTTAAAGTGATACAAGACGTGTTCAAGCCTGCTCGGTCTATGACCCCACCGTGCAATTCTTCGTTTTGCAAGAAATCGAAACTCAGAACATGTGGAATAATAAATGAAGAGTCACGAAAACAGTTGTTTACAACATTCTGGAATGATATGAATTGGGACCAACGGAGAACATTTGTATGCTCTCATGTTTTGAAAATTGAAAAGAAGATAACAAAAAATCCAGACTCGAAAAGAACTGAAAGCCGTACATATTTTCTCACTATCGGTAAACAACGTTACCAAGTATGTAAAAAAATGTTCTTGGCTACATTTGGCGTGAAGGAGTGGTTCATTAGGTACTGGTTGGAAAAAAGTGATTGTGCCATGCCTCCAGATTCTACAACTTCTCAGAAAGGACGAAGAGCACCGAAGTAAAGTGATGCTCGAGAATATTTAGAGAACTTCTTAGCTGGTCTTCCGAAGATGCCGTCCCATTACTGCCGCGCAAGCACGTCGAGGGAATATTTGGAACCAATTTCCCAAAACGTGACCGTCTTGTATAATAAATACAAAGAGACGTGTGAGTTCGAGACCAAAGAATGTGTTGGCCGAAAATTGTTTGGGAATATATTTTTAAAACTCAATTTGAGTCTGTTTCACCCAAAGAAGGATCAATGTTACTGTATCGGACGAGTGCCGTCACCCTTGTGTGTGTGTATGTGGTATAAGGGAAAAGGACATTTATGTGTAGATCTGTATATATAAAACTAATGTTAACTCATATTTGTATGTAAATCTGATATATGTATTTGTGAATCATGCTGGAAACTATGTAAAATGTATGTTTGTTTGACTCCGATTGCATTCGCGACCGCACTGGAAATAAGTGACTTGCGAGGCGGTGCGATCGGAGTAGGTCGGGGCCCAGTCGGCGTAAGCAAGGCCCAAACCCCGAAAGTTGTTGTATTTCGCGGGCAATGGGCGCTTGTGACGGCCGACTGACCATTAATATAGAGGGCCCCCCGATTGCGAAGTAAATTATTCTCAGTACCACCGACTTTACCATGTTTGACTTGAGACCCGCTACCCTACTTCGACTGCCTGAGAGGAATCTCTCCCTGCTCTTCTTCTTCTACTGGATCTTCGCTACGGAATTCGCTACCTCGATTCTCTGAGCGCTACGCGGCAACCAACGTGCCTATCTACAGTCTTTGTACCTGTGCGGTACAGTTACCTTTGTTGTAGCCATAAAACTGGAAACATAACTGACCAAGAGTACGAGTTAGTGCAGCAACACATAACAAAAAAAGATCAAGCCAGGAAAGAAAAAGACACTGATAAATCCTATGCACAAGCAGAAATATGTCATGTATCCACATTCACGCAGGGTGTCGAGTCTGTTAAATTGGTGCCGTATCTTCACAAGCTAGTGCAGGGCTATTTATTATAAAACTAAACTGTGTCCACAATTTCACATTGTATTATACAACTTGGCAAACAAAGAAATTATGTGCTATTGGTTTGATGAATCGAACGGCACGCTTGAAGCCTGAGTATTTGCATCTTGCTTACTTGATCATTTATATAAGCTTTTAGGTAAAAAATCTTTGCCTGTCATATTATTTTCTGATGGATGCTGTGCTCAGAATCACAATTCCACTTTGAACAATGCCCTTTTGCGCTTCTCAATAGAAAAAAATGTAGTTATTACTCAAAAGTATCTAGAGAAAGGTCACACCCGTATGGAATGCAATTCTGTGCACAGCGCCATTGAATGTTAACTAAAAGGTAAAGAAATTTATTTACCGGACCAATATTTGTCTATAACCAAGACGGCCAGGAAAGGTCCTATGCCTTACGAATCTCAACTTTTGGAATACTCTTTCTTCACGGATTTTTCGAAAGATTTGGTCTATAAATCTATTCGTCCCGGTAAGAAGGCCGGTGACCCTGTGGTTACAGATTTATACATGTTGGAGTATAGACCTAATGGCATAATATGGTATAAAGTTAATTTCGATGGTGAATTAACAGCCTTTACCGCAACGTCCCATACCAATTCACAGTATAAAGCCAATAAGCCAACTTCCGAAATTGTACACATCTCGATTACCCATTTCAGACCGAAAATATAGAGACTTACAAGATTTAAAAAGCGTATTGCCATCTTGATGTCATTCTTTCTATGATAAATTACCACTTACTAAATAAATATTATGTAATGATTTAAATTTAAGAAAAATTCAACTATTCCTTATGATTGTGTGCGGTATGGTGTGTGATGAATATTTTTGGTCGTTCTGGAGTGATGATGTGTGAGGAGTTGAGTTTCGCAGGATGTTTCCAGTTGTAGTTGAGTGTCACTGTTTGTCAGGTTGATGATAACGTGCAACGGGGTTTTGTTTTTGTGTAATCAAAAATCGGAAAGAAGTATCGATTTATTTTTTCATGCTAAATATCCTCAGTGAGATACAGGCAAAAGCCTAGTTTACTGGGGATACGACAAATGAAAGGCAACCAACCCAGATCCATTAAAATTGTATGTCAAAATCGAATTATCTGTTGTTTTTCACAAATTGTGTATATTTCTTGTCATGTGTAATAATAAATAATAATAAAAAATATTAAATTCCTTCGAGTTTTAAATTTGTTGAACTTAAAGTAAGGACTGAAAAACGCGAGTGAACCGATTGAGCTAATTTTTGACTAGTGAGTAGAGTAGGCAAGATATAATTCTACTAAGTCATTTAAATAATATTTTAATTGATTCTTCTGTTTTTAAAATGACGTTACCTACTCCCGATAATGTTATTTCGTGAAAAAGTTCTTTACCTCCCATTACCATTATATGAAGTGACTAGGAGTAAACAATTGATCTCAATGTGATGTGATTGTACCATAGACGTAGTTCCTAAACCTAGTTTGTAAGGCAGCGTAAGAGTTATACTATTTCTTAACATATTATGTATGTATGTAGATACTTTTCTAATTTGTGTAAGCAGATACCCGTTGTTGGAAACAGAATACTTGATAGAAAATAAAAATAATGTTTGAATTTTATTAATTTTTTATTGCACCACCCCTTAGCATCATCCTACAGGTAACACAGCTTAAGTCTATTTTATATTTAGTAAACACAGCTCAAGTCGAAATTAAGCATGAAGCTCAACTAAAGTACGCCTTTAAATATATTAAAATGAACTGTTTATCCATAAGTGCAGCACCTATTAAAACTGCAGTCCATTTCCTCTTGAATTCAATAAAATAATCTGTTTTTTCGTCCTGTAAAATGAACAAAAATGACTTACGCGGTGTTGTTAGCTAAACGACGATATGTAGTTGTATTGAACTTGTATTGTTGTGAGTTAAAAGTCTTTGACAAATGTTCTGCTATTGATTCTGTTGTAATCGGAAGCTGTGGTTCGCTGAGGATTTCAAATCGATTTTTGAGATCTAGTTAGAATCCATTTTTGTTTTTAGCAAGTAGATCGTTGTTTATTATTATTTTCTCCTTTTTCTTAACCACTTTGAGACGTTCAGTTTTGGTGTTGATCCTTATTTTGGCTCTTACTATGATTTAAAAAATAATATTAATAATAATCAGAATTTATCGACTACATCGAGGTGTTTTGTAAAGATCGAAAACAAATTCGCATTTAAACGCTGCGAGTGCCTTGTCTTGACGATAGGTGAATAGTATGCGGGAAGCGCAACACTATATTCGCATCTCACTCTTGCATACTAGACTGAATTGCGAGGAGCTGAATTGTCTCAACGTCACAAGCAAAGGCGTAAGCGCCGGGGTATGCGACTGACGTTCTGCGCGACTAGTAGCTTCTAGGCTTGCAAATAGGTTAGACGTACGCCCGTTCCGTGAGCATTTTTTAATGTTTTCAGATGATTTTTTAATGTTTTCAGCAAATAAATCTCAATTATAATAATTTTTAACTTCAATTATAATTAATTAAGGGGATTATCTATGAATGTTCTTATTTTTCCGATTTAAAATCGCTAATTTTTTATTGCGTACTCACTACCCAACACCGGAGCACGCGTATTATTTTTATCACCGTAAGGGAAGGGTTAACCACTTTGAGACGTTCAGTTTTGGTGTTGATCCTTATTTTGGCTCTTACTAGGCGATGATCACTGCCTGTTTTAAAGCTGTTGAGAACAGTGCAGTCTTGGACAGTAAATATTTTGTTTAACAGGATGTAGTAGATTTCACTTGTGTTACCTGTTGGACTTTTCCAAGTCCATTTTCTAGAGTTTTTCTTTTTGAAAAATGAATTCATAACACAAAGTGAATTGTTTTGAGCAAACTCCACCAGCCTGTTTCCTCTGTCATCTCGGGTGCCTATCCCAAATTTTTCCACTGATTCGTCATCTTTGTGGAAACCGCCGATTCCTGCGTTGAAATCTCCGATTACAAATTTGAAGTGGGATGTGTTTGCATCATACATATTTTGAACTTCTTGGTAGTACTCTTCGATACAATCATCAGAGTAACTTTATGTAGGGGCATATGTTTGTATTATTTGCATTCGATATCGCTTGTTTATTTCGAAAGCTAGGGACGCCACTCTGTCAGAAGAGCTCTCAGTCATGATGATGTTATTCATCCATTTCTTGTGGATAATAAATCCCACTCTGCTGGTTCTTCCATCCTCTGTACCTCTGAAATACAGATGATGTCCATCTTTCAGTTCTATGAGATCTTCTCCCTTTCTTCTGACTTCGCTTAGCCCTACGATATCCCAATTGATGTGTTTTAGTTCCTCTTAAAGTTTAGTGATATTGGCCTCACTTGAGACGATACGAGTATTAAACGTAGCGATGTTTTATCTGGTAGCAGCCGTTACTGATCGTCCGTATCGAAGCCTCCCTTCTAGGACCGCTGCTGTAGCCCTGTCTGGGACGTCTTCCGGAGGGTGTTTTTATATTTTGTTTTTCAATCATCATGGGCGTTTATTGGACAGGGAGTACTTTGGTCTCCCCTTATACCGCGCTGCCCAAGCGTATTGGTATGAGGTTTTATTTCGGGTTTTCCATCCCTATAGCACTCTTGTCAGAGTGTTGGAAGTTTTCTTATGATCTTATATCTTCCAGTAGAAGGGATTTTTAAGGAAAGGGATAATGTACAGGAAGGCATAAATAAAGAGGATCTTTATTTACGCAGATTAAGATGGAAGACGGGAGAGGTAGATCACTATCGGAGAGGAAATG